>JARFJA010000022.1:0-12054 GCA_036326145.1 Rhagophthalmus giganteus | reverse complement strand
TTCAGAATAACCAAACAAAGAAATGACAAACTACACGTTTTTAAATCGATTTAAAATATTTGCGAAATCTCGAAAAAATCATTTAGATTTTTTTTTGGCAAAATTTCGACCGCAACGCTTCGAGACGCAACGTTCACAACAAGTCGGAAACGACTAGAAAACTCGTATTTTCAGAATAACAACGCAAGAAACGACGAACTGCGAGCGTTTAAATAGATTATAAATTTTGCATAATCTCGATAAAATGTCACTACCTGATACGAATAGAATAGGTCCGGAATTACCTGAATAGAAGCTTTTCTAGAATCACAAATCAATAAATAACGAACAAAGCTCGTTTTCGGCGATTTAAAATTTTTGCGAAATCTCGAAAAAATCCCTTAGTATTTTTGGGGCATGTTTTTGGGAAAATTTTTATCAGGACGTTTTGCGTCGCAACGTTCAGAACAAGTCGCAAACGAGTAGAAAACTCGTATTTCTGGTATAACAAAGCAAAAAATGACGAACTGCGGGCGTTTAAATAAATTATAAATTTTGCATAATCTCGATAAATTGACACTACCTGATACAAATAGAATAGGTCCGGAATTGCCCGAATAGTAACTTTTCTAGAATAACAAACCAATAAATGACGAACTACGCGCGTTTCCGACGATTTGAAATTTTTGCGAAATTTCGAAAAAATCCTTTAGTATTTCGGGGAGTTTTTTTGGCAAAATTTTTATCAGGACGTTTTGCGTCGCAACGTTCAGAACAAGTCGCAAACGAGTAGAAAACTCGCATTTCTGGTATAACAAAGCAAAAAATGACGAACTGCGGGCGTTTAAATAGATTATACATTTTACCATAATCTCTATAAATTGACACTACCTGATACAAATAGAATAGGTCCGGAATTGCCCGAATAGTAACTTTTCTAGAATAACAAACCAATAAATGACAAACTACGCGCGTTTTCGGCGATTTAAAATTTTTGCGAAATCTCAAAAAAATCCCTTAGTATTTCGGGGA
This sequence comes from Rhagophthalmus giganteus, assembly GCA_036326145.1. Lineage (NCBI taxonomy): Eukaryota > Metazoa > Arthropoda > Insecta > Coleoptera > Rhagophthalmidae > Rhagophthalmus > Rhagophthalmus giganteus. The sequence goes on along the minus strand of JARFJA010000022.1, from coordinate 11,043 downwards.
GTTTTTTTGGCAAAATTTTTATCAGGACGTTTTGCGTCGCAACGTTCAGAACAAGTCACAAACGAGTAGAAAACTCGTATTTCTGGCATAACAAAGCCAAAAATGACAAACCGCGGGGGTTTAAATGAATTATAAATTTTGCATAATCTCGTTAAATTGACACTAACTGATACGAATAGAATAGGTCCGGAATTACCCGAATAGTAGCTTTTCTAGAATAGCAAACCAATAAATGACGAACTACGCGCGTTTTCGGCGATTTAAAATTTTTGCGAAATCTCCAAAAAATCCCTTAGCATTTCGGGTTTTTTTTTGGCAAAATTTTTATCAGGACGTTTTGCGACGCAACGTTCAGAACAAGTCGCAAACGAGTAGAAACCTCGCATTTCTGGTATAACAAAGCAAAAGATGACGAACTGCGGGCGTTTAAATAGATTATAAATTTTGCATAATCTCGATAAATTGACACTACCTGATACGCATAAAACAGGTCCGGAATTTCTTGAAAAGAAGTTTTTCAATTATAACAAACAAAGAAACGACAAAATACACATTTTTATAATTTAATATGTGAAATACTAAATGATCATAACAAGATACAACAGCAGTTAAACACATTCATACATCTGATAATGCCCGCGTATCACTAAAAAATCAAACACCCATTACAACTTCACCAGAAGCTAAATCACCGAGAAAAGGACCTCCTGAACACAGTCTACTCTTTTTTCAGATTCGTTAATAAATAAAAAAAAAAAATCAAAATAAATCACTGGAAGCACTACTGCCTTACGAAATGCATTTCGTTAATATTCGCCTATTTTTGTTTACGCCAATGCGGCTTATTTTAAGTTTTCTGATTACATACTGTTTCCGACGGAAACAGAGAATAAAAAAGAAATAGAATAAAAGTATAGTGTTTTTGGTTGGGACGAACTTTGAACCTTATTAAAATTATCCGGTTCGACTATTAAAAAAATAGCACAAGAATGCCTGTTAAAAATACACAGCAAAATAGTCCACGCCGATTAAATCAGGTTTTTTTTTTCTAAAATTCGGTCTCTGCCCTTAAAGCGTTACAAACGACACGAAATTTAATAATAAAATTATCATTTTAATTTGTTTCGTTTGTGCAAAAATGATACAACGACCGATAGAAAAAAAAACAGATCGTTTTACACTAATCGCATTAGCACTTTCATGAAAAATTTACACACATAGAAATGTAATATATATAATATAATAATATAACATATCAACATACAAATATATAATTACATAAAAATTCTCGGATTATTGTAAAAAAATCGGAATTCGACAAAAGGGTGCGTTGAAAGACAATCGAGCAATCGACGTTTTTTTGTTTTATTTTGGATAGAATCGAAGCTTTCTTGTGTTAATCACACACGCATACGGACATTTTTAGGTTACGATAATATTCGAAAGTTAAACAATCGTCCGCCCCCCCGCGATAACGGGTTTTCCGAAAAATCGAGTCGTCGCCGCGAAATAAATTTTCCCGTCGAAGAATCGGAGATTCGGATTGACGCGAAAGTTGCGCGCTTTCGGGAAACAAACGAAACGGGCGAGTTAAGGGCGTCCGGGATGTCGCGCAAAATTGAGAAACAAATTTAACTTCGCCCGAATCGGAAAAATCGACGACAACACCTTCGAAGTTGGTAGGTGGGGTGGAATTTAAAATCGCGAGTGGCCAACGCGACTCCCGGACCGAAACCCGCCCCGCGGTCCCGATTTTAATCCCGACCGGGGCGAAAATCGGGCGCGCCGAGCGGCCGTCGCACGGCTCCGGACCCAAACCCGACCGACTCAAAAAATCGAAACCGGCAAAAGTTAAACTGGGAGCGAGCGGCGCGGAACACTTACCCTCCGGCAACTAAGATCATCTGCATCCTGCCGTTTCAGCGGACATCCATCCGCTCCCCGTCAGCTGCCCCATGCGGCCGACAACATCGAGCGGTCGAATTTAAGACGGCGGCGTCGCGTCACGTCGCGCGAGCATCAATTGCGACGGGACGGTTCGGACAAGTGGACGTTATCTTCGAGGTTTGTTTTGTCGATTGGACCGACGACCGTCGGTCGCGGTCGCGGAATCGATGCCGTCTGCGTGTCTCGCACGCCCGACGACAACACGCGGAGGCTATATTTGCTGCTCGTCGACAATTTGGCCGGCGTTTGGCGCTACTTTGTCGCGGAGTCTCGATCCGTCCCCTTCAATTCAATCGAAATGTTCGCCGGTTGAGCCGTTGGCGGTTCAAAATATATTGTCGGAGGGTCGAAGAAAGAGAAGCGACCGCCGCCGCGTGCGGATGGTTCTTCGTTAAAATTTTTCAAAGACACGCAACAACCCTCGCGACAATATATCCGTTGTCACAGTACAAACAGCTCTCGCATAACTTACTCGATACAATTCGAGATCGGTGGCGGTCGATAGCGAAAAAAAAGAAAAAGAGGAAAGATAAGCCTTCACGAAACGTTCGTGGCGTAATAACGGCCACAAGATCGCCGCGAACTTTTAGATTTTATTTAAGTGGGTCGGTGGCGTTTTAAATTGACACGCGGGGGCGGGGGGGCGACGATAAAAATCGCGTCATAAAATTTTGATCGAGCAGGCGAAAGCGAAACGGGCTCGGATCCATTAGTCGTTGTTCGCGAAATTAAGTAAACACAAAGAAATTTCGCTTGTAAACGTCCGCGCCCCGACCTTCCGCGATAGGGCGCGCGATTGATGACTTCCTGAATTTAAGAAACGCGTGCCCGGAACGTTCGTCGCTTCCGTTTGCGTCGCGTCCGGGGTGGGTACGTGCGCGTTCGTCCGCTAGGCCATTTGTCTTGCGAAAAGAGACGCGGACGATCTCGGCGCGAAAATTTCGAACGACCCCCACCCCCCGCCCGCCCGCCCGCCAGCCCTTTCGGAAGCTAGTCAAAGTTAGGAAACGATTTTGTTTCGGGCAACGCATTCACGTCATCATCCACATTCGGCCAAACGCCCCGCGCACCACAATCGAAACCGAGGACGTCGCGTACTTGTACCAAACACGGGTATTAGTGTAGCATGTCTCCACTAACCCAATTGAGTTTTTTTTTTTTCAATTTTATTTTTTTCAATCTTTTAAAATTCATTTAATTCATAATAATCCATACGCCACAATTTCATAATGCACAATAATATCACTCAAGAAAGATCACTAAGCGAGCGGGAACTGACGGACAATTTCGGCGATGATGTCGTTGAACGGCGCATCATGGTGTTGCTTCTTGTACCAGTACTCGGCCAAATGACCCGAAAGCAAATTGATCGACGTGCCATGCACTTTACGAAGGATGTCGGTTTTCACGTGACCCCAATTGGTTTCGATGCTTTGAGTATGCGCGCAGCGGTTTTTCGTGGCCGTAAAATACAAACATTCACCTTCAAATGGCGGCTCCCGATCCTAATATCTACGAATTTTGTGCATCGACTGCCACCGAAGAATTGGCCGTAGCATTTGCGCAGCAAAAGGGATTGCTACTGTCAGAACAACAAATTCAACAGCAACAGCAGCAACAACGAGTGGTTCAATGCTTGCTTGGAACACAAGGATGTGTAAGTGTTGTGAAAATGGCAACAAAACGGATGCGTGGAATAGACTACAATGGATTACGGTGTCCCAAATGCAAGAAATGGCGTGCATCTAAGAATGGTGAAATTCGCGGCGTTTCCCAATCGAATGATCGTCGTTCTTTCTTTGCTTCCGTCGCAACCGATTCCAGATCTCATACTAAACTATCAATCAAGCATGCACCGGCTATTTTGTACATGCGGGCTAAAAATCAAACTTTGATCCAAACGTCTTCAATGACGAATGGGTTGGTTTCCCAAAATCGCTCCTTTGTCGATTGGCGAAATTACATCAGAGAAGTGTGCCAACGTGCGCCAAACGATGCCGATCAAATGGGCGGTCCTGGGGAAATCGTGCAGATCGATGAAAGCTTGATGCGAGGAAGACGCAAGTACAGCCGCGGTCGCTTACTTCAAGGAAATCGCGCTCCACCAGCACGAACGAACTATGGAAACAGGGTTGTTGGTCCGTGGGTTTTTGGAATTGTTCGGAAGCGTCAAAATGGATCTCAGGAGCTCCGCATATTCCACGTTCTTCGGCGTGACGAATTGACGTTGCGTGCCATCCGTCGCAACCGATTCCAGATCTCATACTAAACTATCAATCAAGCATGCACCGGCTATTTTGTACATGCGGGCTAAAAATCAAACTTTGATCCGAACGTCTTCAATGACGAATGGGTTGGTTTCCCAAAATCGCTCCTTTGTCGATTGGCGAAATTACATCAGAGAAGTGTGCCAACGTGCGCCAAACGATGCCGATCAAATGGGCGGTCCTGGGGAAATCGTACAGATCGATGAAAGCTTGATGCGAGGAAGACGCAAGTACAACCGCGGTCGCTTACTTCAAGGAAATCGGGCTCCACCAGCACGAATGAACTATGGAAACAGGGTTGTTGGTCCATGGGTTTTTGGAATTGTTTGGAAGCGTCAAAATGGATCTCAGGAGCTCCGCATGTTCCACGTTCTTCGGCGTGACGAATTGACGTTGCGTGCCATCCGTCGCAACCGATTCCAGATCTCATACTAAACTATCAATCAAGCATGCACCGGCTATTTTGTACATGCGGGCTAAAAATCAAACTTTGATCCAAAAGGCCTCAACGACGAATGGGTTGGTTTCCCAAAATCGCTCCTTTGTCGATTGGCGAAATTACATCGGAGAAGTGTGCCAACGTGCGCCAAACGAATGCCGATCAAATGGGCGGTCCTGGGGAAATCGTACAGATCGATGAAAGCTTGATGCGAGGAAGACGCAAGTACAACCGCGGTCGCTTACTTCAAGGAAATCGCGCTCCACCAGCACGAACGAACTATGGAAACGGGGTTGTTGGTCCATGGGTTTTTGGAATTGTTCGGAAGCGTCAAAATGGATCTCAGGAGCTCCGCATGTTCCACGTTCTTCGGAGTGACGAATTGACGTTGCGTGCCATCCGTCGCAACCGATTCCAGATCTCATACTAAACCATCAATCAAGCACGCACCGGCTATTTTGTACATGCGGGCTAAAAATCAAACTTTGATCCAAACGTCTTCAATGACGAATGGGTTGGTTTCCCAAAATCGCTCCTTTGTCGATTGGCGAAATTACATCGGAGAAGTGTGCCAACGTGCGCCAAACGATGCCGATCAAATGGGCGGTCCTGGGGAAATCGTACAGATCGATGAAAGCTTGACGCGAGGAAGACGCAAGTACAGCCGCGGTCGCTTACTTCAAGGAAATCGCGCTCCACCAGCACGAACGAACCATGGAGACAGGGTTGTTGGTCCGTGGGTTTTTGGAATCGTTTGGAAGCGTCAAAATGGATCTCAGGAGCTCCGCATGTTCCACGTTCTTCGGCGTGACGAATTGACGTTGCGTGCCATCCGTCGCAACCGATTCCAGATCTCATACTAAACTATCAATCAAGCATGCATCGGCTATTTTGTACATGCGGGCTAAAAATCAAACTTTGATCCAAACGTCTTCAATGACGAATGGGTTGGTTTCCCAAAATCGCTCCTCTGTCGATTGGCGAAATTACATCGGAGAAGTGTGCCAACGTGCGCCAAACGATGCCGATCAAATGGGCGGTCCTGGGGAAATCGTGCAGATCGATGAAAGCTTGATGCGAGGAAGACGCAAGTACAACCGCGGTCGCTTACTTCAAGGAAATCGCGCTCCACCAGCACGAACGAACTATGGAAACAGGGTTGTTGGTCCGTGGGTTTTTGGAATTGTTTGGAAGCGTCAAAATGGATCTCAGGAGCTCCGCATGTTCCACGTTCTTCGGCGTGACGAATTGACGTTGCGTGCCATCACACAACGAAATGTTGCTCCTGGGACAATGATATGGTCGGATGAATTTCATGGTTTCAATTACAGTCACCAAACAGTCAATCATCGGCATCATTTCATTGATCCAATTACTGGCGCGCATACTCAAAGCATCGAAACCAATTCGGGGTCACGTGAAAACCGAGATCCTTCGTAAAGTGCATGGCACGTCGATCAATTTGCTTCCGGGTCGTTTGGCCGAGTACTGGTACAAGAAACAACACCATGATGCGCCGTTCAACGACATCATCGCCGAAATTGTCCGTCAGTTCCCGCTCGCTTAGCGATCTTTCTCGAGTGATATTATTGTGCATTATGAAATTGTGGCGTATGGATTATTATGTATTAAATGAATTTTAAAAAAATTAAAAAAAATAAAATTAAAAAAAAAAAACTCAATTGGGTTAGTGGAGACATGCTACACAAGAACGGATATTTTTCTGAGGTGGAGACATACTACACTTGGGGGTTGTTTTCAAAAAAAAAATTTCTCCGAGGTGGAGGAGACATGCTACACTAATACCCCAAACACGATCAAAAACCAGCTGACCAACAAAATATTAGGTTGGTGAAAAAGTTATTGCGGTTTTTATGTCATCTACTTTTATGAATGATTTCTGAATAAAATTTTGGATTAAATGTGGTCGTGTTATATATCATTTTAAAGCTCGTTTTTCGCTCTATCTATTCGGTGTGTTGTTTTTGTTTTGAAATTATTTAGCCACTTTTTTCATGGCTTCAAATACAACATGGATAAGAGGCAAATTCGCACGATTTTCTTGTTCCAGTTCAAGCTAGGTCGAAAAGCTGCCGAGACAGCTCGTGATATCAACGATGCATTTGGCGCGGGAACCACTAATGAACGTACGGCACAATGGTGGTTCAAGAAATTCCGCAGCGGCAACGAGAGCCTTGAAGATGAAGAGCGTGACGGCCGTCCGTCTGTGATTGATAACGATCAATTGAGAGCCTTAATCGAAGCCGATCCTCGCAAAACTACACGAGAAGTTGCCGAAGAACTCGACGTCGACCATTCGACAGTCGTTATCAATTTGAAGCAATTAGGCAAGTCAAAAAAGCTCGATAAATGGATGCCGCATGAATTGAGCGACAGTCAAACAAATCGTCGTTTTGAGGTGAGCTCTGCCCTTCTTCTGCGGAACAACAACGACCCGTTTCTCGACCAGATTGTCACATGTGACGAAAAGTGGATCCTGTACGATAATCGGCGACGTTCGGCGCAGTGGTTGGACATCGGCGAAGCTCCACAGCACTTCCCCAAGCCGAAACTTCACCAAAAGAAGGTTATGGTGACTGTTTGGTGGTCTGCAGCCGGTCTCGTCCATCACAGTTTCCTAAATCCGGGTGAAACGATTACGGCGGACAAGTACTGTCAACAAATCGACGAGATGCACCTGAAGTTGCAACGTATGTGCCCGGCATTGGTCAACAGAAAGGGACCAATTCTGCTCCACGACAATGCTCGGCCCCACGTTGCACAACCGACCCTGCAGAAGTTAAACAGATTGGGCTACGAGACTCTGCCTCATCCACCATACTCGTCGGACCTCTCGCCCACCGACTACCACTTCTTCAAACATTTGGACAACTTTCTTCGGGAGAAATGCTTCAAAAACCACGACGACGCAAAAAACGCCTTTGCCGACTTTGTCGCCTCCAGAAGCCCCGATTTTTACGCTACCGGCATAAATAAACTTGTTTCTCGTTGGCAAAAATGTATTGATTCTAATGGTTCTTATTTCGATTAATAAAGTTTGTTACAAAAAAAGTTATGGTCATTTAAAGTTGAAGGTTAAAAACCGCAATAACTTTTTCACCAACCTAATAGAAGGCGAAATTAGAGACTCGTTCGAATCGGAAGCCCATCTCGGACCCGATCACGTCACCCGTCGGCCGCTAATGTTTAGGAGAAGGAAACCCGCCCCCCCGCGACCCACCCCCCCGAGGAACCGCCGCACGGGGCACGCTCGCAGACACGCAACACGCACAAACAAACAAACGGGCGCGGTTGGGCGTCGAAGCGAAAACGAGAACCGCGCGCGTTAAGGAGAAAAAACGTCGCTTTAATTACTTTCTCCGTCGCGCCCGTGTGCACGTTCGGACAATTGAACGGCGGCACGCCCCCGCGTAAACGAAACGACCGGAACTTCCGAGGCGGTTATCGCGACGGCCGTAATTTAAATCGTTCCCGCGTTTTTTCGGCCTCGCGCGCCACAACAATATTTATTTATTATTATTATTTCTTTTTTTTTGGACCGACGCGGTCCCGGCGCCACGTTAATTTCGTTCGTTATCGAATCCAAGCTCACTTTTTAAATTACGAAATTACGGACGATTAAGTTACAAAAGTTTCGCGTCCGGCGGCGGGGCGGGGGTGGCGGGGGGGCGAGGGGGACGGGAAATAATTGACCGGAATTGCCGGTTAACTTCTTTACGTCTTTAATAATAAAGTTAGAAAATTATGTCGCCTCCGGATACACATTGTGAAAGTTAATATTAAACTTTTGGCATCTTCATGCATAGTTTAACATATTTAAGTGGCAACGAAAATGTCTAGGGGGACGCACGTTCATAATTTAATCTAATCTAAACTAAACATTGTCTAATTTCCGTTTTCAATTCGTTTTTTGGGGCGCGAGGGGGGGGGAAAAACTATTACGAAGTTTCGAAAGCGCAAATGAACTTTTAAACGTAATTTACGAAATTACAATGGGACGCGTTTTTAATGTCGATCGAACTAGATTACGATAATTAAATAATAACGATCGTCGCCGTCGTCGTCGTTAAAATTTTTGAAAAGCGCCACCCGAACCGTTTTTTTCTGTTACGCGAAAGCTGTTTCGTTGCACCGCCGCAAGCGCGCGCGCGCGCGACGTAAATGCATCACCACTACACACTGTACTTTACGAAATAAAAGTGTCAACGTGTCAGTTTGGGTCCCGGCGCGAAACGGCACGTGAAATGCAACGCTCGCACGCGTGCACCAGGCGGCGGATTCGCGAGACTGCCGACGGCCTGTCTGGGGTCCTGCGCGCGCCCCGGGATCCCTAACCCAGTCCCGTTGGTCGTTGTTCCCAGGTCAGCGCGACACAACCACCCCGTTTTCGTCCCCTTCGCTATCCACCACGCGCGTTTACGACACCGACGGACTAGGGACAGTTCGTGTCGGCGTCGTTTAATTCTGATCGCGACGCACCTCGCGCGGCAGGGGGCGCCGCGGAGACGTCGCCGAAAGCTTCATTAAACGATGCGAAGCCCGACCCAAGCAGACGACTCGCGGACGGAAGGGACGGGGTTTTACCGCGAATATAGATTAGATCGGCTGACTGCGGACAATGCGAAAGGTTTGGGAGGGATGACGGCCGGACGAGGGGGCCCGATTCGTCAATGTTTTGGCACAATAACGCCAAGATGCTTTCCCGTCCGTTCTCTAGTCGAACTCCGGGCCGTTCCGATTCTTGTGCGTATCGAATTATTAAATGCGAACAGACGGACAAGTCGACGCCAACGCGCCCGCCGACCACCTCGAAACCAAGATCGGCAAACATTTCGATTACTCCAACAACACACCTGACGGGGCCGAAGTACAAGGAGGAATAAGAAAAAGTGGATTAGCAACAGCGAGATCGGAAGATTGGAGGGGGGACGGGCGACGTAAAACCACAAAATTCGCAAGCCTCGAAGCCCCCGTAACGTCACAGTAACGTTGTAAGACCGTTACGAGACTGTTGCTGAAAACAAACACTGATTGCAGGGTTTCCGGCGACACACCCCATTAAAACAAGTAAATAAAATAAACAAAAGTACACGATTTTAAAATGATTTAAAATTTTGCGAAATCTCGAAAAAATCCCACAGTAAAGTTCACGTTTTTTTTTTTGTCAAAATTATGACTCGAACGTTTAGAGATAGAACGTTCAGAACAAGTCCGGAACTACTAAAAAACTCGCTTTTCTAGTATAACAAAGCGAGAAATGATAACTGCGGACGTTTAAATAGATAATCGTTTTTGCATAATCTCGATAAAACGACACTACCTGATACGCATACAACAGGTCCGGAATTACTTGAATGATAGCCGTTCCAGAATAACAAACCAATAAATGACGAACTAAGCGTATTTCCGGCGATTTAAAATTTTTGCGAAATCTCGAAAAAATCCCTTCACATTTCACGGGTTTTTTTTGGCAAAATTTTGACTCGAACATTCAGAATAAGTCCACAACAACTAAAAAAACTCGCTTTTCTAGTATAAGAAACTGCGGACGTTTAAACAGATAATCATTTTTGCATAATCTCGATAAAAGGACACTACCTGATACGCATACAACAAGTCCGGAATTACTTGAATAGTAGCTTTTCCAGAATAATAAACCAATAAATGACGAAAAAAGCGCGTTTCCGGCGATTTAAAATTTTCGCGAAATATCGGAAAATCCCTTCACGTTTCACGGGTTTTTTTTGGCAAAATTTTGACTCGAACGTTCAGAACAAGTCCGGAACGACTAAAAAAACTCGCTTTTCTAGTATAACAAAGCGAGAAATGATAACTGCGGACGTTTAAATAGATAATCGTTTTTGCATAATTGCGATAAAACGACACTACCGGTCCGGAATTACTTGAACGATAGCTTTTCCAGAATAATAAACCAATAAATGACGAACTAAGCGCGTTTCCGGCGATTTAAAATTTTTGCGAAATCTCGAAAAAATCCCTTCACGTTTTACGGTTTTTTTTTGGCAAAAGTTTGACTCGAACATTTAGAGATAGAACGTTCAGATCAAGTCCGGATCGACTAAAAAAAACTCGCTTTTCTAGTATAACAAAGTGAGAAATGACAACTGCGAAATAGATTGAACGAATAGCGAATAGATGAATCTGCGAATAGATGATACGCATAGAACAGGTTCGGAATTACTTGAATGGTACCTTTTCCAGAATAACAAACCAATAAATGACGAACTAAGCGCGTTTTAGGCGATTTAAAATTTTTGCGAAATCTCGAAAAAATCCCTTCACATTTCACGGGTTTGTTTTGGCAAAATTTTGACTCGAACGTTCAGAATAAGTCCGGAACAACTAAAA
>JARFJA010000021.1:1800000-2082500 GCA_036326145.1 Rhagophthalmus giganteus | reverse complement strand
GGGGCACTTAGCGTCGAGGTCCCCACATGAGACTCGGCGTAAATGTGCGCTCATGTGTTTTAAACAATATACCAAAGTTTCAAAAAAATCGTATTTGCGGAAGGCCCTTAAAAACGCTAGCAGCCTAAATTTTTGTATTTTTCAAATTCTTGCATTTCTGCGAAAGGGGCACTTAGCGTCGAGGTCCCCACATGAGACCCGGCATAAATGTGCGCTCATGTGTCTTAAACAATATACCAAAGTTTAAAAGAAATCGTATTTGCGGAAGGCCCTTAAAAACGCTAGCAGCCCAAAATTTTTGTATTTTTCAAATTCTTGCATTTCTGCGAAAGGGGCACTTAGCGTCGAGGTCCCCACATGAGACCCGGCATAAATGTGCGCTCATGTGTTTTAAACAATATACCAAAGTTTAAAAGAAATCGTATTTGCGGAAGGCCCTTAAAAACGCTAGCAGCCCAAAATTTTTGTATTTTTCAAATTCTTGCATTTCTGCGAAAGGGGCACTTAGCGTCGAGGTGCCCACATGATACTCGGCATAAATGTGCGCTCATGTGTTTTAAACAATATACCAAATTTTAAAGATAATCGTATTTGCGGAAGTTGCTTAAGGGGGTAATGCAGGATCCGTTTTATTGTGCCTTAGCTTACATAATCTCCTAAAGTTAGTAAAAGGCATATATTCATACACTTACACTTATCTGAAAGGCGAGGCTCTATTTTACTCCGCTACAGCGCATTTTTTTAAAATATTTTTTATTTTATAAATTGATGCATAATATTGGCAATATTTAGCATTAAATAAATTCATGGTAAATAACAATATCTAATAAAACGCTGCGTAGCGAAGAGAATTAATATCTTATAAAGCTAGCTGCCATATTATATTATTTTTGAACATATGGTGAAAGTGCAATTTTGGTTTTACGAAATCATGTTTCTCAAAATTTCTTCATACAATTGCCTAAAATCAGGCGTAGCAGTAGCAAATTTTATTATGCTTCATCTGGAGTGACTCGAGAATTTTCAACATGATTACGTTTTCGCATAAGCGTAGGTAGGTATTAAATTATAAACAATGATTAAATGTTTAAAAATATTTAAGTCTGGATAAATAGCTAATAACTCACTAAATATGTAGGTATAGGTACCTACATTTATATTGAGTTGCATATTAAAATAACAGATATTTTTATAATAAATTAGTGTTATTGACATATTTCGTTGAAACAAAATATGGGAAAATAACAATACCTGTTTTGTTTAGCAATTTACATCTTTTTACTCGTACAGCAACACTTTTCCTTGTTTTAGTAATATGTCTGTTTTATTGTCATATTTCGGACTCGTTTTAAAATGTCCTAAATATTAAATTGAATGACAGAAATTTTATAAAATGTTCAACCTATTGTTTTAATAATTTAAATTTTAATAATAATGTTGTGGATAGAGTTATATGTGATTTTGTAAAATGTGTAAAACTCTCTATATAGGACAGTCTAATTTCTCTTATCAAATTATTAAAAATTCTTTTTGTCAGAAAAGTCTGATCAATGGGCAGTGATTATCAACTAAACAAAAAAAATTCGAACTCATACTGAACAGCACTTGTACGTAAATACACTTGAACAAATGAACGTGTATAATGATCTGAATATGCACTCCCAGCAAACAATTTTTAAATTTCGCGGCGGATTTCTGAAGGTGCTATTCATATATAAATGTCAATGTCAGGTTAAATAACAAAGGCAGTGACGTACTGTAGCAAGATGATTAAATTAAACTAATAATATTTTAAGTAAACGCGTTCAAAAATAATGGAAGTAGTAAAATACGTGAAACTACACTTCGTCCAAACCTATATGCAACACGTCATCAATAAAAGGTTACTAGATGATGACTTTTCACACGGTGCTGTCACCTCGTAACTCGTATTTTGACAGTTCTAATAAATTGTAGTCTTTCTTTATATCATCTAATATGTGCGCAGGTAAATCATCGATAGAATATGTCGTTTTCCAAACTTTAAACCGAATTACAAATAAACAATCTAGTAACTTTTTTTGATGACGTAAATTGCATATAGGTTTGGATAGGCCATAGGCGTAATTATTTACGTATTATTATTTATACATGTATTATTTCGTTACTCGAACAATTCAAAATTCTTCTCGCCTAATTTATCGCCGCTACTGACTACAAATGTTGTGAAGCGATACCGACAGAAATCCGCCGCGAAATTTAAAAATTGTTTGCTGGAGTTCCTTCTTTATTTCGCAAAGTAATACCTATTCAAAGCAATACAGATTATTTTATCAATGTTTAATAAACACCGGTTATATTTCAATAATAACCCCATCCCACACGGCGATAAGCAAAAATTATAGTGTAGCACGTCAGTTTTATTTAACTACACGCTATACATTACATTTATATTTAACCATCTCGCTTTGAACTTTTTTCTCTCTCTTAAAAGAATTTCTCATTCTGTGCATTACCCTCTTAAATTCGCTAGCAGCCCAAAATTTTTGTATTATTTGAAATCCCGCATTTCTGCGAAAGGGGCACTTATCGGCGAGGTCCCCACATGAGACTTGGCATATTTTAAACATCAATAGTGATTCATTAATCTGTTAACCGGGGAATTCCCGTTTTAATTACGCAGCATATAACGGGCGCGAATTCTTTCACTAGGACGTGTAAAACGTCACGCCCGGAGGACGTAATTTCATGCTATTATTTTTTTATTTATGCTTAAAATAAATGAAAAGACTATGAAATATATATTTTTCGTTTATTTATATATAAAGCACAAAGGAAAATACAAAATTACAAACAAATAGAAAAAAATACCAACAAAAAATGGAAACACCGAATTAAAAAATTATAAATTTGCCCGTTCCAGGGCGCAACATATATTTCAAGGACGTATTCAATGTCCTACCCGTACCCGATATTGTTTACGTTTGACGTATTTATACGTCCCGCTCGGTTAACAGGTTAAGAGGATGATTACGCTCGCACAGAAAAGCTAAATACAATTTTACAAGTATGTTATCTACACGTTATTGCAGTATCCCAGTATACAAGTTTGCCCAAGCCACACTTCATTTCAGTACAGAAAATATTTATGCTTATCTAGTAAACATTCTGATAAATATCTAACATTTAGATTCCAAGACATTATATTAAATAGGTATAATTAATTATTCAGTAACTTGTTCGAAATTCATATTCTACAGTATCTGGTTTGTTAATTGTTCAATTATTACAAGAAATCAGCCGAATAATTCTAAAATTAGTGGCAAATGTTATAACTACTGTTATAACAGTACCCTCGTAACCACTCGTGTTAGTGTGTTATACCTTGTCATGTTAACAACTTGTGGTTGTTGACAAAATGGAATTTATGGAATAAAAACCCAGAGTAACTTATACATATCGATGTAATTAATTATAATAAGGGCCGATCTTTCCATCTTCTGATTATATCTGACAAATATTTCCTTTAGAAACATATCTGTCAGATAAATTTATCAGAAGATGGAAAGATTTGCCCTAAACCTGTATTCTGTTAAATTTTAAATAAATTAAAAATCGTTCTGTAGTAAGTTTAGATCGTACGAGTATTCAGACAGTTGTGTATATATATATATATATATATTGATTCATTCTCTAAAACATAAATACGTTTTAGAGAAGTAATTGTTGCAGTTATTTCTAACAATAAGTCTAATAAGTAAAATACTATATATAAATAAGTAACTACAATAAAACCCTGTGTATGTGAATCTCGAATTTTTTTACTACCTGTTGAAGTAGAAAATTATGTAGATAATCGTCGGCATCGTCTCAAAGTAACAGTAACTATATCGACGGTAGTTGTCGCAGATTATCGTAAACGACAAAAAGTAGATTTTACAGAAGTGCACATTTTGTATTGTATCGTAGCTACATATAAGAAGATACGTTTTACCGAAATACAAATCGATTTTTCTGGTGAAAAAAATCGGAATATTGATACCAAATTTTTGTTCTTGACGTATGATGTTTTTTACCCTAGATCCATTGATGCATAAGATAGTCAGAATAACTCATTTTCGCAAAAAATGGCGTTTACGATAATCTGCGTCGATATGTATTTAAAATACATACAAGTATAGACAATTAAAAGTATTGTTAGCACAACCACTTTTACCATACAAAAATTTCGACGAACGCATTCTTTACTAATTCTATGAGGTAATATGCAAGCCGATATCTTGAAATAAACATTTCTCGAGTTTAGTTTACGCAGCGAGGAGATAACGTGAGCAAGACGGCAATACAGGGATAGAGCGTACACGCGAGCACGAAGACCGCGATTCGCCGATTATTAAACGAAAATGTTTTGAGCCCTTATTTTATTTATAAGTATCTATTAAGAAATATTTTTTAGGTAATTAAAAGATGGCAGAAGGTGTACACGTTTTTATTTTTTTAATATATAGCTTCTAATTCAAGAAAGTGACATCGAAAAGTTAGTCTAATTATTTCCAACTTCAAATAGTTATTATATAAGAAGTATATATATTCTTAAGAAAATAAGAACGTCTTCACATACTTAATGATACATATTTTTAAATTCTTTAATAAAAAATTGAAAATTTCTATCAATATAGGTGTAATACCTGACCGAATTTACATTGAAATCCCTATATTAGTGCTTGGCGTAATCATCCTCTTAAAGTAGTATTTTATTTTTATAATTATTATTATATTCAAATATTTAAGTAAAGTTTGTATTAAAATATTAATCATTAAGATATATAGTTAACTAAAAATATGTTCACCAATATTGTTGAAGATTTTTACAAATTTTGACAGATAAAAATTAATTTGGTTACCAACGAACGGCAGTTTCGCCTGATAGACAAGCGCCCTATTGTTCTGGCGCCCTTAGGCGATCACTTAGGATCGCCTAATGGTAAAACCGTCGTTAATGTAGGTATTCCAGGGCATTCCATAATTCTAGTCTTTTTCTTATTAATTATCCTTAGAGGTCGTTCACGATCACGATCTTCGTAATTTGAAAGGACAGTACCTCGGTTCCTTAGAGGCCCCACGATCGACGCATTCTACTTGGCTTCCCGCAAAATGTGCCTTGTATGCCTTTTGTGCTTCCGTAAACATTTTATAAACTTGCTAGAATTATAAAGAAACTACTGAAGGTAACATATTATTAAGTAACATCTACGCAATAAAATGCACCGTATAGGGGCCTCTTAATTTTCAAATCGTTTCTCGAATTATGGTACATACAAGAAGGACGTATGTTGCCACAGCGATAACAGTCCAGGGTCATAGTTAGCACTTGGTATTTCTGAATTAATTTTTGTAGGCATATGCGTAAAGATACCCCTCCCCCACCCGTAATATTTTAATTTAGATTATTATTGTATACCTAGAGGTATAATTATTTGAAAATCATTAGAAATAAAAGCAATAATTCTTTAATATGCTTAAAAAACTTATATATAAAAACAGCAATAAAAAAAAAAATATATATATATATATATATATATATATATATAATACTAAAATACATGATAATAAAAATATAATAGGTACCTACTTATAATATAAAAATGATAATAAATACCTAACCTTATAATAATATGTACCTTACATATATTACCTACATTAATTTTAGACTATTTACTATTTTGAAACGACCTACTTTCATGATTAAAATGAATATTGGAAATATTTATGTAACTGTTTCAGAAAAATTGCTTTTATTTTTAATTATTTTATTACGTTTTAGAACAGTTAAAAATAAGAATGAAAACAATTTATATAACATAGTAAAAGAATCTAATTTTGCAATTATTCAAAATCACTCCAAAGTACCTACAGCAGATCGAGAACAAACAACTCTAAACAATCGATCATCTGTTTCAAACGCAAATTAAGCATCGGCGTCATGGCTATCATATAACAAAAAAGGATCAAGATCATGCACCGTGTTCTCGATAAACAGCTAGGAAGACATTTTTATCGTAAACAACCCATTCCTTGAAAGAACATAAAACCTTGAACGGCGGAGGGCAGTAACCCTACTTATTAAATTGTTCTCAAATACTCCTAGAAAAAGCCAATTATACAAAATAATAAAAAGTAACACTAATATTATAAGATGAATGTTATAAAAAAATTAGGTAGTACCCATGAATATAGAGTATTATTTATATACTAATAGCGTACTTACCTACCCTAAAAGGTCAAAGAAATCACTACTTTTACATCAGATGAGAATTTATTTCCATTAGCAATATAAGGACATTTATAAATTCTAATAAGCTCCTATTAATACGGCTAAACTAATGTCTAACTACAAAACAACAAAGATAGAGCTTCAGCTTTCAATTTGTTATACTTTATGCACTAACATTATCGATTTTCCAAACTTTGATGTCCTTCCGCAAATACGATTTTGTTTAAACGTTATTATATTGTTTATTACATATGGGCCCACATGGAAGTAAAGCCTCATGTGAAGACCTCGACGCTAAGTGTCCCTTTCGCAGAAATTCAGGAATTTGAAAAATACAAAAATTTTGGGCTGCTAGAGAATTTGAGGGCCTTCCGCAAATACGATTTTTTTTAAACTTTGGTATATTGTTTAAAACACATGAGCGCACATTTATGCCGAGTTTCATGTGGGGACCTCGACGCTAAGTGTCCCTTTCGCAGAAGTGCAAGAATTTGAAAAATACAAAAATTTTGGGCTGCTAGCGTTTTTAAGGGCCTTCCGCAAATACGATTTTTTTGAAACTTTGGTATATTGTTTATAACACATGAGCGCACATTTATGCCGAGTTTCATGTGGGGACCTCGACGCTAAGTGCCCCTTTCGCAGAAATGCAAGAATTTGAAAAATACAAAAATTTTGGGCTGCTAGCGTTTTTAAGGGCCTTCCGCAAATACGATTTTTTTGAAACTTTGGTATATTGTTTAAAACACATGAGCGCACATTTACGCCGAGTCTCATGTGGGGACCTCGACGCTAAGTGCCCCTTTTGCAGAAATGCAAGAATTTGAAAAATACAAAAATTTTGGGCTGCTAGCGTTTTTAAGGGCCTTCCGCAAATACGATTTCTTTTAAACTTTGGTATATTGTTTAAGACACATGAGCGCACATTTATGCCGGGTCTCATGTGGGGACCTCGACGCTAAGTGCCCCTTTCGCAGAAGTGCAAGAATTTGAAAAATACAAAATTTTGGGCTGCTAGCGTTTTTAAGGGCCTTCCGCAAATACGATTTCTTTTAAACTTTGGTATATTGTTTAAGACACATGAGCGCACATTTATGCCGGGTCTCATGTGGGGACCTCGACGCTAAGTGCCCCTTTCGCAGAAGTGCAAGAATTTGAAAAATACAAAAATTTTGGGCTGCTAGCGTTTTTAAGGGCCTTCCGCAAATACGATTTTTTTGAAACTTTGGTATATTGTTTAAGACACATGAGCGCACATTTACGCCGAGTCTCATGTGGGGACCTCGACGCTAAGTGCCCCTTTTGCAGAAATGCAAGAATTTGAAAAATACAAAAATTTTGGGCTGCTAGCGTTTTTAAGGGCCTTCCGCAAATACGATTTCTTTTAAACTTTGGTATATTGTTCAAGACACATGAGCGCACATTTACGCCGAGACTCATGTGGGGACCTCGACGCTAAGTGCCCCTTTTGCAGAAATGCAAGAATTTGAAAAATACAAAAATTTTGGGCTGCTAGCGTTTTTAAGGGCCTTCCGCAAATACGATTTCTTTTAAACTTTGGTATATTGTTTAAGACACATGAGCGCACATTTATGCCGGGTCTCATGTGGGGACCTCGACGCTAAGTGCCCCTTTCGCAGAAGTGCAAGAATTTGAAAAATACAAAATTTTGGGCTGCTAGCGTTTTTAAGGGCCTTCCGCAAATACGATTTTTGAAACTTTGGTATATTGTTTAAAACACATGAGCGCACATTTACGCCGAGTCTCATGTGGGGACCTCGACGCTAAGTGCCCCTTTTGCAGAAATGCAAGAATTTGAAAAATACAAAATTTTGGGCTGCTAGCGTTTTTAAGGGCCTTCCGCAAATACGATTTCTTTTAAACTTTGGTATATTGTTTAAGACACATGAGCGCACATTTATGCCGGGTCTCATGTGGGGACCTCGACGCTAAGTGCCCCTTTCGCAGAAATGCAAGAATTTGAAAAATACAAAAATTTTAGGCTGCTAGCGTTTTTAAGGGCCTTCCGCAAATACGATTTTTTGAAACTTTGGTATATTGTTTAAGACACATGAGCGCAAATTTACGCCGAGTCTCATGTGGGGACCTCGACGCTAAGTGCCCCTTTTGCAGAAATGCAAGAATTTGAAAAATACAAAAATTTTGGGCTGCTAGCGTTTTTAAGGGCCTTCCGCAAATACGATTTCTTTTAAACTTTGGTATATTGTTTAAGACACATGAGCGCACATTTACGCCGAGTCTCATGTGGGGACCTCGACGCTAATGCCCCTTTTGCAGAAATGCAAGAATTTGAAAAATACAAAAATTTTGGGCTGCTAGCGTTTTTAAGGGCCTTCCGCAAATACGATTTCTTTTAAACTTTGGTATATTGTTTAAAACACATGAGCGCACATTTACGCCGAGTCTCATGTGGGGACCTCGACGCTAAGTGCCCCTTTTGCAGAAATGCAAGAATTTGAAAAATACAAAAATTTTGGGCTGCTAGCGTTTTTAAGGGCCTTCCGCAAATACGATTTCTTTTAAACTTTGGTATATTGTTTAAGACACATGAGCGCACATTTATGCCGGGTCTCATGTGGGGACCTCGACGCTAAGTGCCCCTTTCGCAGAAATGCAAGAATTTGAATAATACAAAAATTTTAGGCTGCTAGCGTTTTTAAGGGCCTTCCGCAAATACGATTTTTTTGAAACTTTGGTATATTGTTTAAGACACATGAGCGCACATTTACGCCGAGTCTCATGTGGGGACCTCGACGCTAAGTGCCCCTTTGCAGAAATGCAAGAATTTGAAAAATACAAAAATTTTGGGCTGCTAGCGTTTTTAAGGGCCTTCCGCAAATACGATTTCTTTTAAACTTTGGTATATTGTTTAAGACACATGAGCGCACATTTGTGCCGGGTCTCATGTGGGGACCTCGACGCTAAGTGCCCTTTCGCAGAAATGCAAGAATTTGAAAAATACAAAATTTTGGGCTGCTAGCGTTTTTAAGGGCCTTCCGCAAATACGATTTCTTTTAAACTTTGGTATATTGTTTAAGACACATGAGCGCACATGTATGCCGGGTCTCATGTGGGGACCTCGACGCTAAGTGCCCCTTTCGCAGAAATGCAAGAATTTGAAAAATACAAAATTTTGGGCTGCTAGCGTTTTTAAGGGCCTTCCGCAAATACGATTTCTTTTAAACTTTGGTATATTGTTTAAGACACATGAGCGCACATTTATGCCGGGTCTCATGTGGGGACCTCGACGCTAAGTGCCCCTTTCGCAGAAATGCAAGAATTTGAAAAATACAAAAATTTTGGGCTGCTAGCGTTTTTAAGGGCCTTCCGCAAATACGATTTTTTTGAAACTTTGGTATATTGTTTAAGACACATGAGCGCACATTTATGCCGGGTCTCATGTGGGGACCTCGACGCTAAGTGCCCCTTTCGCAGAAATGCAGGAATTTGAAAAATACAAAAATTTTGGGCTGCTAGCGTTTTTAAGGGCCTTCCGCAAATACGATTTTTTTGAAACTTTGGTATATTGTTTATAACACATGAGCGCACATTTATGCCGAGTCTCATGTGGGGACCTCGATTAGAAGTGCCTTTTTTAATTTATGAACTAAATTTAATAGTTGTTCATTATATACTTTAGTTTTCTCCAAACTTTATATTAACAACTATTATTTCGCCAATATTATACAATTTGTAATCTATTATTGTTAGTTTCGTTCTTATTGTAGGTATTTATTGACTTTATTTGTCCATAATTAGTTGTTAATAATATAACAAGTGTTATAATCCGTCCGTGGGAACGTTCAGTGCGACGTTGCCACATATGTTTTAGGCTGCTAGCTTTAGTCTGCCAAGTTCACTCCCGTACTCGACGAGGCAACAATTATTGTAAAATCGAACGTTTACATTCACTTACGAAAACAATAAATAGAAATAATAATTATTTATTAACTATTAGATTAACGTTTACATCCACTTACGAAAACAATAAATAGAAATAATTAAATTAACTTATTATGAACACTACGTATCTATGTTTTTGAGGTTAGAAATAATTTTTTAGGCGGATCGTGTACAGGGTACAAAAAATTCCACGAAGAGGTCGATATTGATTTTTTTTAAAGTAGACGAACAATTCCCACTTACGGACTAACTTCTAAATCTAATAATAAGTAAAAACCACAAGAGAAACGGAAAAATTATAAAAAGTTTAAATTAGCACCATAATCTATATCTAAAACCACAAATCGCCGTCGCCTACATCGTCGTCTTCCTGGATTTGTTGGGCGACGATTGAGGTGGAAGCGTTTGCTCCTTCATCTTCGCTCTCGCTCACGGCCAGATCGTCGTGAATTTTCATTTCCATCATGTTATTTTCTTCGAGCGCCATTTCGTGGTTTCTCTGTTCGTCTGTCTTATGCATGGGCAGGCCCGACATTAGGAAATCGGACGGATCGTAATTAGGATCCACGTCCAGACTTTCTTCTGCAACCAAACAACAATATATTAACCTATAAACATAACACCGACCACCATCCACGTAATACCTTTAAACATGACCGTCTCGGTTGGTTCGCCTTCGGCCTGATGATAATAACCCATCGTTCCGAGCTGCACCATTGCTTCTGCAACTTGCTGACTGTCGTCGTCGGCACCTGCTTCGGGCATCTCCGCAGATATCAAAATGCTCCCTTTATTGTCATCGAACTCGTTCAAAGGAACTTCATCCAATTCCTCTTCGCTCGAGAACTGCAAGTCCTCCTCCAGCGTGGCAGCTTCCTTCTTTTTGGGACGACCGCGGCCACGTCGTATTTTAGATGGTGAGCTCAAGCCGTCCATGAATCCGCTACCCTCCACGTCCACGTAATCATAATCGTCCATGTTGCCCTTAATGTAGGGATTATCGGGGGAAATGACCAAGCTCTAGAAAAAAGAAGAATAATTCGAGAGACATTATTTTGATCTGGAAATTAAATAATAAATTTACCGCCCTGTCCGGCTCGGCAATCGTGTAATTTTCCTCGTCCATGCCCAGCCAGCCACTGTCGTCTTCTTGCATGACCTTCTCTTGGGCGATCGCTATTTTGTTTTCCAGCTGAGTCAGATGTTCGTCGTACTGAAAAGAATCGGGACGCGTTTTCGATGACGTAATCGAAATAATTGTTTAAATAATAAACCGATACCTACCTCGCCTAGAGTCATCTTGCAGATTCGCACCAGGGACTCGGCTTTTTGCGTGAACGGCGAATCTTTTCCATTGTACAAAATGCAATTCTCCAGGATCTGTTGGACGTCGACCAAGAAATCGTGACGGCTGTGATATTTGTGTGCTGAAACAAACGACAAAAGTGTGCACTTTGATTAGATCCGATCATTCTGATCGAGCCCCCATTAATAGGGGCGGCACAGTGCCATGCCGTCGATTTTAGAGTGGTTCGAAATTATTTATACTTGACGCTCTTTGGTCGCTAGGCGGAATGGCACCTATTATCATGCAGGACAAACTCGAAATGAAAACATCAATCAATTTTGATATTATTTTATAAGCAATAATATGATTTTAATTTACCGGAAACTTTTTTCGCAATCGTTTCCAAATCCATCGGTCTTTTAACGATATTGTAATAGTCTTTGACCATTTTTTTATTAACCGGCTTCAAGAACGGCCACGATTCCGACATTGTTTTCAGTTTCGTGTTGATCACGTTATCCAAAATGAAAGTGAGCGCCACCTGATCGTTGTCCAACAACGGATTGATGGCCTTCTCGAGCCGCATCAGTCTTTCTTCTTTCTCCTCCAATCGTTCAATGCACTTGTTCAGCATGCGTTGCGACGCTATCGTTAAACTGCTCTTTTCGCCTATTGGGTTAGCTCGACGTTCGTTAAATCGAAATCGTAATTATAAAGCATAATTTACCGTTATATCGGGCCGAATTCTTCACGATTTGATCGATGTCCGCTAAAAATTCCTCGCGGCTTTGGTACTTTTTCTGGCGCAAGTTCTCCCGTATGGTTTGCAAGTCCATGGGTCTTTCGATTATGTTGTAATAATCCACAACCAACTGAATATGATAAAATATCGAATTTGTTCTTATATTTTTTCTACTCACCATGGAACTATACTGACAAAGACAGACTTACCGTGTTTCGTCGAAATTCTTATCGGGGTAAAAGAATAACTAGATATAACTACCTTTGAGTTGACAGGAAACAGAAACGGCTGTACGTCGGGCATGTCTCTGAGCTCGTTGAGGATGGCCTCCAGGATCGTAGACAGAACGACGACCGGGTCCGTTCTGCGACGATTCGCCGGCCTGTTCTGTCTTTTCAGGTAGTCACAGTGCAAGTCCGAATTGGCGCGACGGCGTTTCCGTCCGCTCATTGCCTCGCGGGGCACCTTCAACAACAACGTCCTCCTTTTCATCTCTTCCGCATGCTTGAAAATTTGAAAGTTCGTTTAACTGACCAATATATATACCGTTGACCATATAAGTATCGACCACATTCTGTATCTCGGGAACGGAAGAAAATAGGACGCCGCAAATTTACAGATGAATAGTATCTATTATACAGGGTTAGTTAAAAGTATGGAGACGGCGATTTATTGTCGTTAATATTCATTTTAGGAAATTATGTTCAATACAAAAGTTTGTTATGAAATTATTATCTACATTTGAGAATACTTGAATTTTTTTTTCCTCAATTGTTTTTAAGTTACGACGTCATCGATATTTTTTTGAAATGACAACCTATATTTCTGATTATTGATTTCGATAGTACATTCTATTCTCTTTTCAACGGTATACAATTTTCAATATGTTACATTTGAAAAAAATTGAGAAAAAGTGCCTTAAAGTTCAAATATTAAAGATCCATTAAATTAGCAGAATTAATTAACACGGTAACTAGACTCATTTATTTGCAATAAACTTATCAGTCACAATCTTATCATTAAAAACAAATTAATAACTAACTACATTAAAGTAAGTGTTCAAATTGTTGTCCATTTCTAATTTGACAATGACCTGAACTTTAAGGCACTTTTTCTCAATTTTTTCAAATGTAACATATTGAAAATTGTATACCGTTGAAAAGAGAATAGAATGTACTATCGAAATCAATAATCAGAAATATAGGTTGTCATTTCAAAAAAATATCGATGACGTCGTAACTTAAAAACAATTGAGGAAAAAAAAAATTCAAGTATTCTCAAATGTAGATAATAATTTCATAACAAACTTTTGTATTGAACATAATTTCCTAAAATGAATATTAACGACAATAAATCGCCGTCTCCATACTTTTAACTAACCCTGTATATAGAATTGAATTTTGTATTTGCCCTAAGAGGTCAGAGTGCGAAAAAAGGAGGTATTTACACCACTCCGATATTAAAGTCTAAAATAGGCCATATCGAGGAGTGCATATACCAAAAAATAGTGGATCGATTGTGCTACACAAGTGGTGAGACTGTTTAAATTAGAAGACATATTTAAGATTATGATCTAAAGTAAGAGGGAAGCAAATCGCATGTGAATAGCGACAAGAAAGATAAAGAAAAATACTGTGACAGTGCAAAGCCTAACTCGTTGACGCTCGGATAGGCAACACACTATACACGTGAGTAAATAGTGTAGACGCAAAAATATATGCACTATACACCCGATAAATACTAAAAATAAAATAAAATGTAATTAAAATTATAGTAACAAATTCGTACGATAAAACTTAGTGATTTAATTTGTTAAAAGTGCGAGATAAACAATATTAATAGCTAAATAAACTCATAAATAGAAGCTAGAAGTAAAGGAGATAAGGCAGTAATGAGATATAATAAATTAATAATAAATAACTAAATATATAAGCCACAAAGAACAGAAGGGCAAGAAATAAAGAAAAAAGAGGAAGAAAAGGAAAAAACGAGCCAAAAAAAGAACCGTGGCAGAAAGATCACCAGATGGTGATAGATTAACAAAACAACTAAGGAAAATAACCAAAACTACAAGAAAAAAAACTAGAAACCAGAGATGAGGAAGGAAAGATAATAACAGACCAAGCAAAGATAAGAGAAATGAGTAAGGATAATGAAAAAAAAGAAAAAATAAACAAATAAATACAAACATAAATAAGAACAAGAGAAAGGAACTTATTAAGAAAACAAACATCAAAGAAACACAAACAGAAAATAAAACAAAAATATGGAAACTAGGGATGTGGAATATTAGAAGCCTACATGGTAAATAAATCGAATTAATAACCGAATTTAAAGAAACAATCTTATAAATATTAGTATTATGTGAAATAAAATAGAAAGGAAATGGAAAACTATGCCTAACAAACGGACACACCTTAATATATAATGGAGTACAGAATAACCAAAGAGCAGCAGCAGGAGTAGGATGCATATTACACAAAAAGCTGGCAGATCAAATCACAACATGGAAGACAGTCTCAGAAAGAATTCTTCTAGTAGAACCAAGAAACAAAAAAGTAAGATTACGACAATAATATCAATAAATGGACCAGATGAGAATGAAAGAGTAGATGAAAAAAAAATTTTGGGCAGATCTAACAACAGAAGAAGCAAAAGGTATAATATATATAGCAGGTGACTTTAACGGCGGAGTGGGAAAAAAAGGCGAGAAATATAAAACAACAATAGGAAAATACGGAGAGGAAACTCATAATAATAATAATAATGGGAAGACTGTTAGATTTTTGTCAACTACAAAATATAATAATAACCAACATAAGGACATACATAAATATATCAGAGTACAATTAAGTAGGGGAGAAAAACCAATAATTGACTATATATTAGTACGAAAGGAAGAAAGAAAAAACATATTAGACCTAAGAGTGAGAAGAGGTGCTGAAATCTATAAGTGCTGATTACTACTTATAGGAAAAATAAAGCAGAATGACGTAGAAATAGAAAAAATTAAAACAAAAAAAGTGTCATATATCAATAAAAATGTATAAGTTTAGAAATAAAGGCATTGATACAAGTTATTAACAAAAAACAGAAAAAATCTACAGAATAAAATTGATATAAAACAGGCTAGTACACATGGAACATCCTTAAAGAGATAATCATTAATGTAGCTAAAGAGATATGTGGAGTCTATGTGAGTCGATATGTGAAGAATAAAAGTACGGAAAGGATTGAAAGAAAAAGGAGTGCACATTAAAATAATAAGAGTGATCCAAGACCTATATAAAAACAACATGAAATTAGAAGGGTTCGAAACAAGCACGGGGTTAAGACAAGTAGGAGGTTTAAGTTCAACCTTATTCAATGTGCACATGGACAACATTATTAAGAAAAGTGACAGAAAAGTAAAGAATTTTCACATCCCGTTTGCTGCATTCCCTTGTAAATATTGCTTGTGTGAAAAAATGTATTGCATTCGGACTACGCGTTTTCTAGATACAGGACGTGCGATTAAGGCTTTCGATTGACAACAGTGTAGTTCGAAATATGCGGCGAACGAGCGAGCGTACCTTAAGCAATTTCCCGGACAACTTCACTTTAGTACCGTCGACGTTCACTAAATCCTCGTCGTCGGTGTTCAATTGTTTTTCGATTTCTTCCTCCTGCTCTTCGGTCATCGCCACGTTGACGGGCGGTGCCGGTCCGGAATTTTGATAAAGCGGACAAGCTTTATTCGTCCTGAAAATAAAAAGGAGACGTGTCGTGATTTTCTTAATCGCGATTTTTTTGTGCGACTGCCAACCTCATATGTCCGACGTTTCCGCACGCTCCACATTTCAACTTCAAGTCGGGCTTCAGTTTCGTTTTGCGTCTCGATTTCGGCGGCGTGTTGGCGATCGGTTTAGCTGCAGGCGGTGGAGTTATCATAGGATTCGATGGACCTGTAAAAAAATGAAAATCAAATTGTTAGTTAGGAGTGAAAGCACATAATAGTGCCAAGTTGTCCGTTTGATTTCACCTGCATTTTTCATTTTCTCTGGGCAAGAATCGCAACACACGTAATCTTCAATTATCGTCATTTCCTCGCCGTCGATTAACTTATCATCGGTGTATATAATGGAAAATCCGCCGTTCGGCGTTTTTTTAATAAAATTTTTTAGATATTATCGGTCTTTATCAGTTAATTTATCCATTTCTTGGTAAACGAAACAACTTAAGTAGAACGATAGCTAACTAACGTATGTAAATTATCACCCAAAGAAAACTCGACACATACTAATACATTAATATGATGAATCAACGGTTACGAATAATGCCTTATAGTAACAAACATGTTGCTATTTCATATAATAACATAAGAGTAATGTTATGCGTTTCAAAACATTGAATTATGAGTCGCACGTCAGTTTATTTTTTTTAAATATTATTTAGAATATTATTATTATTTAGATATTATTTTATTTATTTATTATTTAGATTTTATTTATTTATTTATTTATTTACCAGAAAAGAACTACAAAAAGTAATCTTGCAGAGGTAAACACAGTTACCTGTACTCAGAATCTGGTATACTTATATACTAAACTTAAAACTAAAGTAACAATGTATTCACTGTTTCTTTACAATATTTACATATTTCCAATACATTATATTATATAATAAACCCATCTTAATGCATACAACCGTGTCTGAAATATATACCCTCTACTTATCACCACACCGAAATGTTGGATTTAATCCAAACCTTTAGTTTATTTTTACTTGATTTTTTTGTTATATTTAGTAATTTGAGATCATGTCTAAGTTCATTGAATACTTTTATTACTGTATAATAACTATCCTTATAGCTAACAGTCTTAGTTATCCTAGGAAGTGGAATGCTTTTATTTCTAGTCTTGCTTACTGAGTTGACATATAAACTAGTAAGTCGCTTATAATGATAGGCTAAACTCTCATACGCAAAATTTTGAAATAAAGACAAAAGATTATCTGTACTGAATTCACCTTTGTTAATTATTCGAATAATTCTATTTTGGATTTTTTGTAGCGGTTCAAGAATACTTCTATGCACCTCCATGCTATATTACCATATGTAATAACGCTATGAAAGAATGCATAATATAACAATTTTAAAGTATCTGTTCTCATAAACCTTGACAATTTGTATGTCAAATATATCAAATATTTGGTTTTTTTCGTAATATACTCTATATGCTTATTCCATTTTAAATTATAGTCAAATATAATTCCCAAGTATCTACATGAATCAACTCTACTCAAAATATAATCTTCAATTTTTATATTGATATTCTTAGGAACACTATCACAGTAATTTCCGAAAGTCATGTACACTGTTTTTTTTATATTTAACGATAGTTTGTTTAGTGCCAACCAATCTAACACTTCTTTCAGGTATTTGTTCATATTGCACTCAACTCCTTCCCAATTATCTTCTGTAGATATCAAGGCTGTATCATCAGCATATGATATTGCATTATTTGGCATTTCAATTAATAGATCATTAACATATAATATAAAGAGCAAAGGGCCCAATATCGTCCCTTGTGGTACTCCTGTATTTATGATTACTTGCTCACTAACAGAATCAGCTACTCTGACCTGTTGTTTCCTATTGCTTAAATAGTTAAGAATTAATTCATGCGAATTACCTCTGATACCATAGTTATATAGTTTGTCCATAAGTATACTATGGTTAACAGTATCGAAGGCTTTTACTAGGTCTAGAAAAGTTATAGCTATTGGTTTACTTTTATCTAGTCTACTATAGATTTTGTTAGTTATAAAATTCAGAGCATCTTTTGTGCCCTTGTTTTTTACAAAACCATATTGATTTGCGCAATAATTCCTTTTTTCTGTATAAAGTCTTGCAATCTATTGTATATCAATTTCTCGAAAATTTTAGCTATATTAGATATTAGGGAGATGGGCCTGTAGTTACTGATATTGCGCTTGTCATCTGATTTATGAATAGGTATTACTTCTGCTATTTTTAGTGCATTAGGCCAGACTGACTTCTCAATACAAAGATTAAGTATATGTTGCAAGGAATCAACTATATAGGCTGCTAAAATTTGAATTGTTTTTGTATTAATTCCATCCAAACCTCCATTTTTTACTTTCATATTATCAATTACTTCTAATATTTCATAATTATGTATTGGTTTAAAAAATAGGGTATTACTATTCATTGGAGGCAATTTTAGATATTTGCCTATGGGTAATTTAATCTTGCTACTCAAATTTTTACCGATATTACAGAAAAACGAATTCATTCCATCAGCTATGTCCTTTGCATTTTCGATTATCTCATTATCCTCTGTAATTATCTGTGGAATATTATTTCCTTTGCTTACTTTTTTGCCTAGTTTGTCATTAATGATGTTCCATAGTATTTTGAATTATTCAAAATAATATTAATATTATTATTTTTTATTAGATATTAATTATCTAGTATACCTGACTCATGTGGAATGTCGACATGTTATCAATTGTTTTTAAGAAGTATTTACAGTAAAACGTATATCTTTATACTCCTCCAATAACACTATTGACATTTTAGTATGACAATCAACTCGTGCGGAAAGAATATTTCACGTTCTTGCGATCAGTCACTTGTCTTTGGTTCATGTCCGAAACTTATTACAGAACATGCTATTGTAATGACTTGGTGCAATTAACGTTCAAGAATTTAATAAAAGAAAAACAATTTACCTTCCAGTGTCGTAGTTTTAACGATATCGAGATTAGGATTAACGCTCAAGCCAGAACTAGTACTGATGCTCGAACCGGCCAGTCCGGCCAACCTTTCACGCTCCTGATTCCGTTTAATCCGCCTAAGCTGTTCCTGTATTCGCCGCTTCTCCCGTTTCATCTCTTCCTTCTGAGCCTCGTCGAGGGTAGCGAACTGCCTGATAAACTGATCGTCTTTTGTAGTTCGAATCTTAACATAAGCATCAATCACTTGCGGCTTGCGCACGATTTCGACCCGAGTGTATTCTTTGCCGTCCGGATTTCGGTACGCCCTAATAATCTTTAGAACGCGACCTGCAAAATTCGATGAAGGTAAACGAAATATCATCCAACGCCGACTAATACAGTCGGCACGAGATCATGCATTTTGGATTTTGTAGAGCGATCAATCGTGAGTATTACGCTAAGTTTAAAATAAATAAGGGCGAAATTTGTTTTTATCTCCGTAACCATTAATCTGGAAAAATTTTTGTACACAGCATTTTCGTAGATAATACAATTCGCTACAATTTTTATTAATAACTTTTTGGTGTGACATTAATAATTAAAAAAACTAAGGAGAACTGCCTTTGTTCCTAAATCGGGGCACATTTGGTAGATAATTGTATTATCTACGGAAATTAGGGAGATAAATCAAAAAGTAATTGCACCGTTAGTTTGAAGATGGCACCTCCTCTAACTGACCACAGAAAGTCAGTTAAAAGTCATTGCAAATGCATGATCTCGTGCCTGATCGACTGTTCTAGACAAAGGCGACGAATTACCTTGTTGCGCGAAACCGTACTGATCTTGGTTGTCGTCCTCCTCCTTTTTCTTTTCCTTGACTTTTCTGTCCATGTCGCCGCCTTCCATGATCATCTTTCTAAGTTCTTGCCTTTCCTGCTCTTCACGTTCCAAAGACAGTTGAGTGCTCGTTTTCTTGTTGGCCAACATGTTTTCAATGTTCTTTCCCATTTCTTCGATGTCCTCGTCGCTGTCTTCATCAGAACTTTCTCCTTCGTCTGTACTCAACACTTCGGCACTTGCCAGCACGCGATTTTGAAGGTCAAAGATACGTTGACACTCCTCCTTGTACCTGAACAAAAAAAAACAAACGAGAGCGGTTAACACAAATTAATAATAAACTAAGAAAATTTTATCTTATTAGTCGTCAATTTAACCGTATATGACGAACATATCGGCTATACAGTCAGCAAACAATTACAGCACAATTATTATAAAATGTCAATAGCGTTATATCCAGATGAGGTGATTTACATGAGATTCGAGTAGCGCGTTTATTTCCGTTACGTCCAGATGACACGTTATCGCGCGAATTTTCGGAGTAAGATTTTGTCAGTATTCAGTCTTCACACTATAAACTATTCCTTGATTACTGGATGCAATCATGTGTCGCTAGTATCTTGACTCGCACGATTATGAGATATCAGAGGTCTGTATATTCCGTCCAGATTCACTCGCGCGTTTATAAACGCACGATGCAAGTAGCGCGTTTATTTTCGTTGCGTCCGGATGACGCATTTTGCGTTCAGATTGTGCAAAACGCGCGTGAGTTGAGTTCCGGCGTATTGCCTACAGCACACCTCAAAGATACGTGACGAACACGAACACAATCATTTACAATTATTTAAACACATACCTTTCCTGATGTTCGGCAATAGAAAACCGATTACCCCTGGAAAACTTGTCCATGCCCTCTTCGCCCGCCTTCGCTTTCTCCGTGGACAGCGTTCTTACGACGTCGATGACTTCCCACCTCGACAATTTCTTAATCTATTGACATAATATGAATTAACGCGGGCATCGGTAAAGCGCCGTCACGCACGCGGAATTCCTTACTTCTTCCTCGGGCACGCCGAACTTCCTCAACAGAGCTTTGGCGTTGTTGAGCGAAAGACGTCGCAAATCCGCGTCCGTTCCCGTAACCGTGCGTTTCGGTTGAGACTCCTGTTCCTCTTTGCTTTGCTATTTTACAAAAATCCAATCAAAACCTGTTAACATATCAACTTGTACGGCAACTTACGGTCGGCTTGTTCGGGACACGCACGTAACTGAAGCCCTCCCCACAACCGGTGGGATCTGCTGGACCGGTGAGCTGTAGCAAACACTTTCCTTTCATCGCCTGTATGTAAGCACGGGTCGTATTCCATGGAGCAACTTTAATTTCGTCGTCCATTTTCAATTGCATCTCTTCGTCATCGTCCTCTTGCGGAGTGAACAGGAATTTCTCCCCGTAACCGGCATCCTAAAAGCAAATCTCCCATGAAAGGCAGACGACATTAATAAAGATAATTGTATCAAAAACCTTCAGGCGTTGTTCGGCAGCGATCATACTAAAATATGCGCAACACTGCTCCGGCGAAACCATTGCCCTAATCTCTTCTTCGTTCGGCAATCTGAATTCGGGCTTTATTACCCACCAGTTCGAGTCCATTCCTGTTCTTTTAAAATCGGCACAGAGCTTCAGTCGTTTTCTTATGCTGCTTTCAGAATGAGATGGAAAGGCACGCTTGATATCATCCATTTTTATTCGTCTGGGATTATCGCGGCTCTTCCAGAAAAGTCGATATATGAAAACCTACGGTTAATCATTTATGGCAGGCTTAAAGAGTTCGACATATAAGTAATATTTTGGTTACCTGCAAGAAATCGCGAACGAAATTATTTGCTCGTTTTGAATTGGGCCCAGGAACCTCGTACAACGGGCACTCTTGTCCGGCAACAAAAATTGCATCGATCTCTCTAATGTAGTACTGCTGTCTAGTTCTTATGATCACGAAATCGGTCCAAGGTTTCAAGTGCTCATATATAGGTGTCCTGTACATGTTGTTCTCGATGGCCTGAATCGACTGGCCAGGATGTAAGATCCCCAAAAACGGCGACGTGTGTGCGTACGCGACCTCGCCGTATCTGTAAGCTTGTGGACCTTGATCTTTTCCAGCTTTTCTTTTGTAGTAGTTCTTGATTTTCGAACACATCCCCACCTAAGTGCAGCAAATGGCCGTTTGAAATTTGTCACGATCGACGTTTAAAATGATACCTGATTCATCAGCGGCGGATGTTCCTCGCAAAACTCGATCAGCACCAGGTCACCGTCGCGTCCGGTCAAATCCTCGGGCGTTCGCATGAAAAACACGTCGCCCCCTCCGGACGCCATCCGTTCGGCTTCCCTTTGCTGAAGTGCACAAATTACGAAAACGACCGCAGCACAATTAACACGATACGTACCCTGGCTTTTTTCTTGATGTGCTTGATCAACGGATGAACAGGATGATGCCCCGACTCGGCCAAGTAACCGTGCGAGAATCGCTTGAGTGGTGGCCGATGGAAATTCCTCAAACGCATAGGGCCCATGTGCGTTTGCACGAATGGCACCCTCAGCTCGACGATCGGCGTTGAATGTTGTATTAAATTGCCGCCGCCCACTTTTAGGCGCAGATAAGTTTCGGACGAACGCGGCATATAGTATCTAAAAATTTAAAAAAAAACAAATTCACCCTGATCCCTAATTTAGCAATACGTGAAACCCACAGGTCATTAGATATGTTAAATGGATCCCTATCTGGAGACTTTGGCGGCGGGGGCGGCGTGTCTTCCTGTAGCACGTTGATGACGCCAGCTTTTCCCAATAAAATTTTTGACTTTTTAACGTGGGGATGTGGTATTTTCACTTTGACGGGTGTAGCTTGACCTGCAACGGGTCGCATGTTAATAGGTTTTCAATAAATATGTGTTGCGATAGTAGTATACCGGCTATTTGTTTGGACGGATCGATGTCGTCGGGTATACCCAGTATAATATTTTCGTCGTTGGGGTCCAAAGTTAAAATAGTCGGTTTAGGGATTTGCGTCATACACTCGGCGTCCCATATAACGTCGTCCTCCCATCTTCCGTACACTAAATCTTCATTTTCAACTGGAAAAATCGAGTACCAGGTGTCGTCATGTTCTTGTTCACGTGGCTTGGGAGTCGTTAACATCCTGTATACATAATCAAAAATCGATTTAAGTGTTAAAATGAGAGTTTCTCGCGCATGTTTACCCCTTAGACTTTGAGCCGGGCAATGGCGGTGGAGGAATGGACATTCGCATCGAGCTGCCAGGCATTGCACCTCCTTTGCCCGGTTGACTGAACGCCTGAGCCGTTCTATTGCCGCTACTGGGCACCCATCCTGCTGCATTTGTTTTAGAATTCAATTTCTGTAACACCTACGGGTCATTAATACAATTAACCGAGCAAGCGATTACAAACAGAAGCAGGCAAAAAATTCTGTTCGTTCCACGAACCTTATGCTTGATATCATTACCGTCCCATACCACGTCATCTTCCCAATGCAATTGGGTCACAAGGAGAAACGCATCGTCCGGGTACGGCTCTTCCAATGGTACCTGTTCCGGTTCGTCGCTCTGTCGAACAATCAGACAGTTTGGTTAATTTGTGCATCAAGCGCTCATGGCGTCGCGTTCGTTTGGTTGAACTAGATCTGCTCTAAACGTGACGCACACGTTAGATCGACCAAACGAATATGCTATTCATTGTCACCTTGTGCGCAAAATGCTCGGTCACAACAAGGGACAAGTGACGGTTCCATTTATTTGCGTAATAACCAAGTTTGACTGTAATGCGAACAAGACCAATTAAAAAGAAAAGCAAGTTCATGCCTTTCGAACTGGGACAAAAATTCAATTTAAAACTCACAACCGGGTATACGGTTTCTTTGTAAAAGTAATTATAATAATAAAACGCCTTATCAATTCAATCGTAAAATCTGTAAAACCTCTTACCTGAACAACAACAACACCCCCGAAAAGTCATACCTTTTCCTTCAACTTGAAACCGTAATCGAAATTATCCCCAGTTTCGGGCACCTCTAGCATATCGTACCAAACTTGAGCGGGACCGAAACGCCAATCGGCCACTTTCGGTCCTGTATCGTCTTTCATGGCAGCCTCCTTCTTTTGATCTTTAGAGCCCGCCTCGATCGGCTTCAACAACTTTTCCTGCATTATATTAAACGATTGTTAAGTGGAACGTGTACAAAAAAAAAAGCAAAAATGCGCACCTCGTCGTCGCTGCACCACTGGTCGGTCGACGGCACATCGGCATAATTAAAATGCCAGCCAGAGAATCTGGGCTTCTCCTCGTCCGACTGCGAATCCGAATCGTGCTGGTTTCCAGAGGTCGTTCGCTCTCTGTGCTTGTGCTTTTTACGCTTCTTCCTGACATTCCGCCAGATTTGGGGCAAGCTGCTCGGCTTGCCGGGACCGAAAAGTCGAGAAAATCTCAACACCTAATACACGGTGCGGATGAAAAAAATTTAATTAACGATCGCAGGAAAAATATTACCTTGCCGTGCCGAAAATCGGGAAATAAGTCGGTGACATCGATGTTCTGATACTTTTCAGGAAGCATCGAAGCTAGCGGCGTGTCCAGCTTACGCTTGATATCCTTTTGATTACTATTCACTTCACCGGCGGTAACACGCACAGGAGGTGGAGGCATTAGTTTCGTATCATCCCTCCTAATTGCCGGTTTAATAATATCCGAATCGTAGTCCTCGTCGATTTCCTCCTTCTAAAATAAAATAATTTTAAATAAATACAAACCGAAATAAAAACATCTTACAATTTGAACAGGTTGCGATTCTTCTTCTGCTAATTCGTTTATATCAGAATAATCGACAGCTGACGGTGACTTTTCCTCGACATCTGAAACAATAAATAAACAAAATTCAAGACTAACTAGATATTATAATTAATAATTCTAATAATATGCACGCACTGTTATAAAAATCGCTTGTCGTTTCATTGTTGGTACGACGTTGTGAGGTTTTCGAGTAATCAGTTTCGTCGTAATCGTTTTCTTCTTTGACTGTGTCCGTGTCGTTTATCATTTCTTTTAGGAAACTTCCCAAACCTAACCTGCAAATTACGACCTTAAGAGAAAATTTCGACAAAAGCTCGCGATTACCTCCCCAAGGAAGCCAGTTGCCTTTGCGCATCCAAATCAAATACATCGCTTTCGAGTTGACCGGTTTCATCGATGTTACCGAACAAGAACCCCGTAAGGTTTACACCTTCGTTCTCGTCCATGTCCTCTTTCAATTCGTGATCTTCCTCGCTGTCCGCCATCCTCGTGAGTTAAATTAAATTCGTTAAATATCAAGAGGGGGTTTTAAAGACTTAAAACTTTTTAACTGAAAAAAGCGTAATCTATTGATAGTAATGCTGTAAAAAGAAAGAAGAGGGAACACTTAAAACGATCATGCTGAAATTTTTTAAAATGCATTTAAATGCCGTTAAAAATCATTTTAAAACTTGCGTTACTATTGAAGAGCGTCTAACCTGCAAACTTGACATTTAGTGTCGACATTTCGGTCGGAACTTGCCGTGCAACTTCGGCCGTGTTCGTACGACATATACGGAGTATTTCAATTTTTCGAACGTATTTTCCATTCTTAAATAATAATTGAATTGTTCTTTGCAATATTTTAAAATGAATAGTTCTCACAATTGATTGTTCGTATAGCCATATGCGCCGATTCCATGTTTTAATTTTGACGGCCATTATACGCGCACGTTCAAATTTAATTTCTCCACACTATTATCAGTGCGTTCTGTATATAATATAAAATGAGGGTTTACTTAAAGTTCCAATTAAAGTTTTTCTTAATTTAAATTAATCGTTATTCATTGAAACGTCAACAAAACGATAAAACAAAGGTAATAAAAGTTATTGAGTTAACATAACCTCAAAATGATATTGTATCGAACATTCCTTTATTCTTACCTCTTTGCTTTATTAACGACTGATTGCTATTGACTGCTATCCTTTGCCATCCAACTCCCAAGACCGATTCGTAGTGTCGAGGCCAAGTACATACCAACATTTTTTTTAAATCTGTTTTACTTAAAATATCGCTCGTTTATTAATTTGACAAACAACCTGAAGTTGTATCGTTTTAATAAATTAAAAAACTTATGGACAAGTATGTCAATAAAACGGTCGATTGTCACCGATGGATCGAACGTATCGAAAAAGCAGAAGACGGACGGTCACTGGTCTCTGGGACTTTTGAGTTCCATGAAGGACCCTGATAATGTTGTTCAAGAAGACGATACCGTAATAACAATTAAGGACAAATATCCCAAGGCGCAATTCCACTACCTAGTGATGCCGAAAGAGAACGTCAGCAGTTTAAAATCGATCACCAACAAACACCAATCGTTGTTGGAACACATGCAAGAAATTGGAGAGAAAGTGGCCGCCGATAGCAAACGCGACGGAATCGAATTTAAGTTAGGATACCACGCGGAAGCCAGCATGTTCCGTTTGCACTTGCATGTCGTAAGCGACGACATGAATTCCACATACCTCAAAACGAAAAAACACTGGAACAGCTTTAATTCCGATTTCTTTATGGACTCGAAAGGTGAGTTCGATCATTTTTTTTTCAGTATCCATGTCTCTAATGTCAACTTTCATAGGTGTAAACGAGCAGCTCCAAGAACACGGAAAAATCGTTCTGCCATCGAGCGAGGCTTGCAAGAAGTTGCTGAATTCGCCCTTGAAGTGTCACAAATGCGAATATGTACCAAAAAATATGCCAGACTTAAAACAACACATTCTCACACATCTATCCGTTAAATAACCAGAATAACTACTTAGAATAATCTAACGTCTCTATTTTACAAGTGAAAGTATTAAATGTTAGACACCAGTTTTGTATTTTAACATGTTAGAAATGCCCGGTTAATTTAAGTCCTCAGGAAGGCTAGTGCCGTGCAAACATGTCAATTGTAAACAACGGTACGAGTACAATTAAATTATTAAATAAACCTAAAAAATTACTTAATGCCACCTAAAATATTTGTTCGAAATCGGAGGGAATGGCTTGGTTTCCTTCATAAAAACTCATCTTGTTACTTTCTTAATCATATCGTGTATTATAAAATTATTGATTTTTCATATACCATAACCCGCACGTGTTTGCGTGCGTTGCCCTGTGCTTAATTAAATTGCCAATGCAGGAGAACCGTGACCCACACGCCTGGCACAGGTGCGGTTTGATGCCGGTGTGGAGGCTACTGTGAGTAATCAGGCTCTCGCGGTAACCAAACGCCTTCGGACAGTACAGACATTTGAACGGCTTTTCGCCGGTGTGACTACGCTCGTGAACTTTCAGTTGCCCTTTCCATCGGAAACTCTTGCCGCAGAACTTGCACAGGAACTTCTTCTTTGGATCGTGCACACGCAAGTGCGACTGGCGCGTGTGGACGTTGTTGAAGCCCTTGCCACAGACATGGCACTCGAACGACGGGCCAGCAGCGCCGCAGTCGTTCTCCTCGTGGCGGCCGAGGAAGGCCTTCTGTCGGAACTGCAGTCCGCACTTCTCACACACGTACAAGTATACCTTTTTTGGCTGACCCTTGTGGAAGACGTTCCGATGGGAACGCAACGAGTCGACGTTCGAGAACAACTTGTCGCAATCTTGGCAGGCTGGAAATTGTTAAAATTAATTACTGTCGAAATACGGAAACGTGGTCGGTTTTTACTTAGAACGTCCGAGTGCATGTTTTGTTGGTGCGTTTTGCACTCGTCGCGAGTTTCGAATCCAATTTTGCAACAGCTGCACTTGTGCTGCTGGCAGTTCGATTTGCGTTCGACCCGATCAATTTTGTTGGCATGCAGTTTTTCGTGCTTCGACAACCAGCGCGTGTTCGTGTATACTTTCTTGCAATAACGACAGGTTGCCCTTTGAATTTTATCTGGAAAATGAAACGTTTGCAGTCATAATATCGCCAAAACGCGTTATATAG
This sequence comes from Rhagophthalmus giganteus, assembly GCA_036326145.1. Lineage (NCBI taxonomy): Eukaryota > Metazoa > Arthropoda > Insecta > Coleoptera > Rhagophthalmidae > Rhagophthalmus > Rhagophthalmus giganteus. The sequence goes on along the minus strand of JARFJA010000021.1, from coordinate 2,054,700 downwards.
ATTAAGAAAAATAATAATAATAACTTACTACGACTCGACGTTTTCTGTTGTTTTTTTTTGGCTGTTTTACGTATTTTATATTCCGTCGTCCCGTTACCATACGATTCAGCATCGATAGCGCAATCGTTATTAGATGCGTCTGCGTAATCTTCTGGGAAATTGTCCGTCGGATACATATCGGAACTATTATCTTCAGCTTTATTTTGCGTTTCGTCCACAAATTCCATCGTATCGATTGCGAGATTCTCGCACTTTATAAAAGTGTCAGCAATGTTATTACTTATATTGCACTGAAAATTGCACTTCTTTAAAACGGCGGCAACAGAAGATTAATCGGACATACCTTGGATTCGGTCTCGAACTGCTCGCATTTCACGGCGACCGGTAGATTTTGATTTACGTTCGTTTCGTTCGAGATCCTCTTTTCTTTATACGTTGCCAATTTCTTCTCGATCTCTCTCTCTTTCTGCACCATTTTCAGTTTTGATGTTTCGGGCGTGTTCAGTTTCACTTTCATCTTCGTCGATGGATTGTTGACGCGGTGAGTTGTGAGCGGGATGCTGCCGCACGTGTCCGCGTGAGTTCGCCTGTGCTTGATGAGATTTCCGACGCAGCTGAAAGATTGGCCACAATGCTCGCACAAGTATGGCTTAATGCCGCTGTGAAGTGTGTTGTGGGTGATCAGACTCTGCCGGTGGCAAAAGCCCTTGCCGCACACCTAACAGGGCACGGTTTCGCTTCGCCATTAATCATCTCAGATATGGTAACAGGTTACCTTACAAATGAACGCCCTCTCCTGCGTGTGCGCGCGCTCGTGCACCTTTAGCTGGCCGGCCGTTAGGAACATCTTGCCGCAGAAGCTGCACATGCTGCACCACTTCCCCCTGTGCCACAGCATGTGGTTGTGTAGCGAACCGGCCGTCATGAGCTTCTGGCTACATATCTGCAAAACGTAGAGTTTAAGAAGTGAAATACAGTGGTTGCCGCTTATTGTGTTCATTGGTTATTAGAATGGGCCGTTTAATATGCTTGTTATCGTTTAGTTTAAAGTCAAAGCCGCTAGACTCGACGTGATTCTATTAAGTAGCATCTTTTTAAAAATTACATTTACTAGAGAAACATTCTCGAGAGTTAAATTAAATATTTATGACCACTTCTTTCACCTGATTGTCTTAAAAACAGTGCATTCTATAAAAAATTATAAAGAGCCGTGGTCGATAGAGAAATTCGTGGTGATTCTAAAACATATTTCATATTACCGATCCGATAATTAATAAACAGAGACAGTTCCATTGAACATTTTCAATTGAGCCGCCATTTCAAATGGCTTGGTTGATTTAGCCGGTTAACGAACTTGTTCTTCGTATCATGAGGACAAGATGCCGTCCGAATTTCAGCCTCTTGCGATCGAAATTGTGACCATAATCGTGTCGAGCACGATTCGATTATATACAGTGTGAGTTAAAATAATGGCACTCCTCGCATTAGTTCGTTCAATATTCATATTAGAAAAATATTTTCATTCTATTCACAATATCATATCATCTAGTAGGCATGAAACAAAATTTTCAAAAAATTTAATAAGAGTACTTTTTATACATAATTGTCACATTTTGTTTATATCGTGGACTCTTTGCAAAAACCGGTTAAGGCCTGGTTTTACAAACATGTTTATACTGCAGAATAAGCTATTCCTGGAATAACTGCTATGGAAACCATTGTCTCAACAAACATTTCCATAGCAGTTATTCCAGGAATAGCTTATTCTGCAGTATAAACATGTTTGTAAAACTGGGCCTAAGTCCAGTAAAATTTCAATATACAATTACTTAATATAGCTCATCCAAACCTATGATATTCATGTCATCAATACAAGGTTACTAGATGATGACGTTTCACACAGTGCTGTCACCTCGTACCTCGTATTTTTAGAATTCTAATAAATTGTAGTCTTTCATTATACCATCTAATATGTGCGCAAGTAAATCATCTATAGAATATGTCACTTTCCAAACTTTAAACCGAATTACATATAAACAATCTAGTAACTTTTTGTTGATGACGTGAACATCATATAGGTTTGAATAATCTATATCAAGTAATTTAGAAAAAAACATTGGCACCCAGAGGTCGTCTACGTTCCCAAAGTGCAATTACTATTTAATACGAAATTGAAAACAGGATATTTCGGAAGCAAAAATATGTTTAAATTGTGCTGTTCTCCAAAAATCACCGATACGGACTTAATGGGTTTTTACAGTAAGCCACACAATATATGGAAATTGAAATAATAGTGCATTTACAATGACTAATATTTGTTTTTATCGAAAAATGACTCAGTAGACACCATTTTAGTAATTTTTGCAAATCGAATTGTGTTAATATGAGTATTTAGAAAAATTTCTTAATAGGAAGCAACTACATAGAAAAACTATTCAGAATACTTGTAAGGTTTTGCAAAATCCAAACAGTACCAAAAACGCCGACAAAAATGATGTGTAATATGTCATTTTTCCATGATATTGCGAAATGGAACATTTTTCAACTAATCGTATTTAACAGTATCTAATCTTGCAATATTTTTATAACACAGTATAAAGTTCTTTCATTTAAAAATAAAAAGTTAGGTCCTGAAGTAAATTAACATATCTTTTGTTAAGAACATATTTTTCTAATATAAATATCGAATCCAAATTCACGAATTCACCCTATATACCAGGTGACAACGAAATCACTAGACGACAGTCTTTATTTTCAATTATGAAAAAGGTATTGGTCTGAATTTTTTTGTAAATAATATAATACATCAGTGTTATATTTTGACTGTTTGAGAACTAATATTACACTTCCAGTTATGCCGGAAATGATCTTAATTTTCGATTTTTAAACGGAACACCCTGTATATTTTGACTTTTTTGGAATACTCTTTTGATTTTTAATGCATTTACATCGTTTTGAAAAGTTTTTATAGCCTACTTGATTTTTTTTTATACAACTTTATTTGTGCATCTAGAACTAAAAAGGACAAAAAAATTATTAAAGCGCATTGTAATAGTAGTTCTCAAACAGTCAAAATATAACACAGATGTATTATATTACTTACAAAAAAATTCAGACTGATACCTTTTTCATAGTTGAAAATAAAGGCTGTCTAGTGATTTCATTGTCACCCATTTATACAGGGTGTTTGGTTCACCGACGTATATCCGAAATGAGGTGGTAGGTGAGTCGGTTTGGAACTTATTTAACCAAAAATACCTTTATACAAAGTGTCACGGTTTCTGAGATAAAGCCAACTTTGTGATTTTATTAAATTACTGCAGTTTTAGTATAATTAATTTTAATTAGACACAACTGCAAACTTTTAATTTCTTGTAACTTTTATTTTAGTAGTCTTTGATATCTGTTCTATCAAATAAAATCACTTGATACACTCTACATGTGATAAAACAAAATATTTAATAAAATCACAAAGTTGGCTTTATCTCAGAAACCGTGACACTTTGTATAAAGGTATTTTTGGTTAAATAAGTTCCAAACCGACTCACCTACCACCTCCTTTCGGATATACGTCGGTGAACCAAACACCCTGTATATATATAAGTAACCCAAAACAAAAGACCTCTATTTTTGTGATCGGAGAAAATCCAAAGCGGATCCCGTCATCGAACAGGCCGCAGTTGCTTTATTTTCTACGAAAAGTGGAGAACGAGTTGCATTAATTATTAGACAAACATTGAGGGCACGTGGTCTTAATCTAACACAAATGAATGCCATCTACAACATAGTCGTTTAAAAACCCGGGAGGAATACAAGCCGTTCCCCGAGGAAACGTCGAATAGTCGAAGTTTACCTTGCATATATACTGCTTGACGGTGCCGCACTTCGAATTGTTGTGATGCGTCAGTTCGCCTCTGGTTTTGAACTGCTTGCCGCAATCGCTACACACGTAACATTCGTTGGATTTGCCTTTGTGTGCGTCGTTGATGTGGTAAAGATACTCGTCTTCTTTATCGAAGGTTGCATCCTCGCACAGCTTGCATTTATATTTTTTCTCCTGTAAGTATCGATATGTGACAAACAAAACAATAGAGCCTTGCGGCTCGTGCGCGAGAGACGTGTTCACCTTCCTCGGATGCTTGCTTGATTTGTGCAGCGCCTTCTCCTCGTACGTGACGAAGTTGATCATGCACTGTTTGCACCAATACGGGTACTTTCCTTTATGAAACGTCTCGTGTTTTTCCAGTATCTTTGCGTACCTGAACTTCTGTCCGCAAAAGCTGCACGAAAACTTCTTCCTCGCGTTTTTCGCGTCGGCCTACAAATCTTAAGCCAGTCACGCGGATGTAAACCGATTAAAATCTCTTACCTTGGACTCGTCGTTTTCCGCGCATCGGGCTTCATGCGTCTTGAGGGACGTCAACGATTTATATTGTTTCGAACAGTACCTGCATTGCCGATTTGTCGGTTCGGGCGACACCTGAAACTTACGCAACTGAATAATAGAAACGAAACGTCAACGATACTCACGTTATTCTCGACATTCCTGAGTATTTCTTCGGGAGTCGTCATGTCCGTAAAAATATGTCGCATTTTTAATTCATCGGGAAAGCTGTAAAATGCGCGTTCGGTTTAACACAACAATTAAAGGCATCGTTTCTTCGATTGTTTACGTTTCATTATCGTTTAAAAGCCACGTGCTTGAACGTCACAAACAGATCTACACTTTTAAATTAAATATTTACTTTGCACTACACTGGTAAACAAACGACGCCATTTTCACGTGGCCAACAACGACCAACGAAATTCACTAGTCTGAAAATGCCGCCAAATTTTAAAAAGATTTGTGGCAAAAAAATTGTATTAAAAGTAAACTATACAAAATTAAAAAAAAAAAAAAGAAAAAAACAATTTCACTACATAACTTAACAAATATTTCTAAATTGACTTATCTACATAAATAAAATATAAAATTATATTCAATGTATACAAGTAAATTTTCTCTGTAAATCTTTGCAATGTTTATAAATACATTAATACGCATATAATAATGATTTTATATTATTTTTTTTTTACATCATATTGGAATGTTTGACTAGTACCTAGTCAGTTTTATTTTTATTTATGTACAAAATTGTCACATGTACATATTTGGTAACTTCAAGTATTGAACTTGTATATACGACAATATACACTTCAATTAACAATCTAAAAATCACAACACTAGTTAAGTAAAAAAAAAATGGCAATTATAGTGACATTTAAGTAACACATAAAAGAATAAACACAATCGTGTCGTGCTAAAGGTTAACAAATTCACTTGAGGAAACAACAAGCGGGATGTAGGTACACGGTGATCTAGCTCGAGCGGCAAACGTCCATCGTACTCGAACGTTGCCACCTCGAAACATTTAAATATAAAATAGTTTTGCTCTTAAGTAAATTAAGTACACTGGAAAAGGCCACAGTTGTCATAAGGCAATATAGAGAGTCTAATCCTATATTAAAACTTTAAATCACTGGATAAAGGCTATCTCTCGCAGTCAGGGCCCAACTGTCAATTTCGAGTTAAACTAAAAATCTGCAATAAATAATAAACCGTTAGGTAATAACTGACGTCCGAACATCTTTGGACTCCCGACCGTATAAATAAGCTAATAGATACTTAGTTATGTATTATTAGATGGTGTAAAAATAATTGAGAGAGATCTTAATAATATTCAAGAACAACTTCCAAGCAATTTGTTACAAATTCCTAAGTAAAATTCTAGTTAAGCTGCTGATTATGAATCTCGTCGTCGAGCCGATATGCCGCTTCTCACTTTGCTGTTTTCGGCAGGTGTCTTTTCATGTGCAGTGCAAGATGGTCGGATCTGGCGAATGATCTCTCGCACACGGCACATTTGAACGGTTTGGCTCCGGTGTGTTTTCGGTAGTGACGCGTCAGCTCGTCCGACCTCGCGAATCTCCACTCGCACTCGGGCCACTGACACTGATACGGTTTCTCCCCTGAATAGGTGACCGGTTTTTAGAAACATTTGACAGTTTGGATTTTAAAATGCGTTCGTGTTTACCTGTGTGTATCCTTTGATGAGCTTTGAGGTGCGAGCTCTTGGTGTAGACCTTGGTGCACCCTAAAAAATTTACGAGACAAATTATTTTCTGCATTTTTCCGTAGAAAAAGTTTGGGTTCGATCGATCGTACCATCGACTAAAAATTAAATGTTTTGTTCGAGTGAAAATATTAACTTACAACTCAAGAACGAGATATCTTATATAATTTAGTTTGTAAAAACCGCAACTGTTTAGATTTCGGTTTTATTATTAATTTTTTATTTGTATGGGAGGTGAAATGGGTGGTTTGGATATCCGAGTACCTACCTATCGTTCCGCTCATCCAAATGTGGAATCTAAGACAATTCAATGCCGCCGATTCATCGCCGAAAATTGTATCCTCGACTATTTTGTTGCCGTTTATTACAAACGAGTAGATATAATAAATTAATCTCATCTCATCTCATCTACACTAACCTAAGTTCGTCTCATCTGCACTACACTAACCTAAACTGATCTAATCTATACTAACTTTTTCATTTCACTTATGATAATATAATATGTAATAAGATAATCGACGATAAAATGGCCGACAATGGAACGGCTGACCATGAATTGCCCCTACAAACGAATCGGCGGCGATGAGAATTGTCCCATACCGCCAAATGTGGAGCATGTTCTGATTCATTTTTTTTTTATAAGTAATCGATTTCTTTTGTCGCGTCGCTTCTGAAATTTTAATCGAGGAACATTTTCCTGTGTTGCTCCGGTATCGATGTTCACGAAGACGGTAATCGCTTCTCTGAATATTTGGAAATCCAAACGCTAGTCTTATCGTAGGTAAGTCGTTTGTAATTATTTATGAGTCAAAAAATTCGTTTTCATCACGCTTTTTACACAACATCTCTCGTGTTCATATTATTATTATATTTTCCACGATATCATCACGTTTTCCCCATGTTATCTTCGCGTTTTTTTTTCTCACTAATTCCTATCGTTTCTATGACGAATTTGGAATTTTTATCAAAAACAATTTTATCACGCGTAGGTATCAATTCGACAAACTGTTTTATGATTCGCTCGAGATCTCATTTTCTTCGCGATCAAACGAGAAGTCGTCGCAATTTTGATCGCGTCACTTCGAATTTGTAAAAATTCAACGAATAAATTGGCCACGGTTTTCGGGGGGAGGGGAGAGGAGTAGGATATGATAGCAGTCTGTGGATAACTGATGTTCCTCAACTCTGTCGAAAAAACCTCCATCCCCGGTCCCATTTTTTTGATATCTGACGCATCCGATCGTTTCTAAACTTCGCGCGTCGGAACGTCCTCGGGACCAGCAGAATAACAAGGTCGGTCAAGATCGCAAGGGAAAACGAACGAACAAGATCACGAAGGACGAGGACGAGAGAAACTGACCAAACGAACCAACTGGTCGATCAAAAGGTTTTTGGCGACTTCGACCACATTTCGATCTCCGCGATTCGAAAATTTCACCTACCTATAAAATCACAATGGTGTATCCTCCTCTTCTCCAGTTCGGGATTATTCCGTCTGTTGTATTTCATTAGCGACGTCGTGAGCCGATGGGTGTTTCCGTGCGTCGAATTCGGCGTCTGCTGGCATCCCGGGTTGGGATAGGGTGGCGGGGGCGTGCGTCTTGGTAACGTTCCCCCGGGTGAGCCCGGCTCCGAACTGGGAGGCGTAAGCGGAGACGTATACATTAAACGTGAGATGGGCGGATAGAGGGCGTTCGCCGGAGCCGGACCTGCCGGATTCGCACCTGTGTATTTGTACTGCTGCTGGTGCGCGTTATTATTCGGATGGTGCAAAGTAGGCTGCTGCTGCTGGTAGTGTTGTTGCGGCGGACTTGTGGACTGTTGTTGGCTAAAGGGCGACGTCGGAGTGACCATGAGATGTAGCGTCGGCGTCGGTTGCTGGAGAACCTGTCGAAATCGACGTTCAGCAATCGCGAATTGTTCACGGGAACCACGTACCTTCTCCGTTTTTATTTCTAATGGCGAAAGAAGCGGCGTTGGGGCACAAGTAACGGCAAGATCGTCGACTGCCTCCAGTTTAACGTGTCCCGTCCCAACCAACATGTTGGCGTTTTCCGGATCGATATTCTGTATGCTGCTCGCTATGTCTTCCCAAAGGGGAGGCCTAAGGAAGACGTCGTCGTCCGCGCCGGGCAACGTTCTCATCGACACGTAGCTCATGTTCGGTTGGTGACGGTTGTGGGACGGCTCGAAGAACTCATCTAACTGAGAAGTGGCCTCCCTCCGCGGTTTCTCCAATTCTTCTTCCAATCGTCGTTCCCATTCCTGCTTGCAGAGGAAAGTGTCCAGATCGCTCGTCTGTAAAAGATAAAACGACGTGAAAATAACGGCCCCCTTAATAATAGATATGGCGTCGTATCGACAATAAAGAATAATTGGAACAATGGCCGACATTGTTTTGTCATCCATCATTTCGGGCGAGAACAACTGGCGAATACGACATGACGAAGGCTCTCTTGTTGAATGCATCGCGTCTCAGCAGGAATCCTGTTATGACTTTTCCCTTGTTCTAATTACCATACAATAAACCGGGAGGTGCTACGCCCCGCTGAGAAGTCTCGTGCTGGAACCACGTTTCGTATCGTTCAAGGATTCGTCAGCGAAACCGAAACAAAAGAATCAATTTTCGCCTCGAGTCCGTTTTAATTAAGCAATTTCGGGATCGTTATTGTGGCAGAAATACGCTCGGCGAAAATTTGTTAGGTAATTATTATGCGCGGTCCGTGCAGAGGAAAACAGGCAGAGTATGTTACGATAATAAAACATACGCATTACTATGGTCGTTATAAGTGATATTGTAAGATAAGACATTCAGTCACGTATGAATAAACCACTGTTAACAACAAACGTGTTCGAGAATTTATAATTGTGAATTATTATTAGCCGACCGCTAAAGCTGATGACAATAACCGTGCGGTAACGGTTTCGAAGCCAATAAATTATACAATTAAATAGATTTTTATCGTTCGAAATTCTTGGCCCGAGTAAATTGCTACAGAAATTTTGCCCCCTCGACGAATTGCGTCCGAAACGGGAAAATTGAGCGGCCGTCGTAACGCGGGCAGACGTTAATGGCCAATAAATAATTTTTGAATTAGTTCCATTGTCCGCGTGAGGTTTTATAACGCAGGTGTCTTACACATAGATTAAAGAGACTATGAACGAAGGTCAAAAGGACACCCCCCCCCCCGCGATCGTAAATTTTCATACCTATACACGATCGACGATAGAACGATTTCTTTGATGTTTTTTTTAAAATTTATTAGAGCAGACCGTTATGTTTTTGGTCGTTTTTGATTGTGCAAGGTCAATTTCACGCCCCAACTCGCATTTATCTCGATCACCGATAAAAATAACCTTTTTAGGACTATTCTCGAGTACCAAGATCCGATCTAAGCAGTTCTGCAGTAAAATGTGAATTTTCGTCACCATCAGTTTGAACCCAAACATCCACAATCTGCGACAATTTCAAAACCTACACAACACCGTGACGTACTTCGATACCAACATTGTGAAGTGGACGAGGAAAACCAACGTCAACGGAAACCACATGGAATGGAGAAATCGTAAAAGTCGACCGGTACCGCGACGCGCCGATACGATGATGTAAAGTTAACGACATCATGAAGAAAATTGATGAAGAAATTATGAACAAGTGTTCGTGGAAGAGGTGCGAAACGAATAACGCATCAAAATTGAAGACATCAAAAACGCACCTATTAATAATGTAAATTATGAATAATGAGAAACACGAAAAAAAAACAAAGAACGGCTTAACAAGAGATATATCGTTAAGAATAAAAACAACGAAATAGGCAGGAGAAATTATCGAACAAAAACCACGAGGTCGGTTCGCGAAATGAAACCGGCACGTCGATATAACCGTTTCGTAAAACGAATCCCATTTATTTTTTTTGGGGGGGGGGGGAGGGAGGCCAGAAAAGACCGAATAAGAAACATCGTCAGGGACAAGCGTGAAATAATGGATACTGTGAAATTTGTTAGAAGACGATCAGACGGCTAACGTCATGACCATGAGATTCGAAACCGGAGGGGAAAATGAGAACTGGGAAGACTCAGAAAAGATGAACGAAAACGCCGTAAAATCTTCGATCTAAATAGTAGTAGTAGAAGAAGAAGAATTCCACTCGTTGTTTCGTCACGATAAAATCATGATAAACAGATGGAATTGAACGACATGAGAACGTGACGCAAGATTCAAAAACTAAAATAACAAACTATCGCGTGTTATGTGGATCGGGCGATTTTAATTTGATATGCGATTGCTCAAGTTTCGACATACAAGCTTGTCGAGTGCCATATTACATACAGGGTTAGTTAAAAGTATGGAGACGGCGATTTATTGTCGTTAATATTCATTTTAGGAAATTATGTTCAATACAAAAGTTTGTTATGAAATTATTATCTACATTTGAGAATACTTGAATTTTTTTTTTCCTCAATTGTTTTTAAGTTACGACGTCATCGATATTTTTTTGAAATGACAACCTATATTTCTGATTATTGATTTCGATAGTACATTCTATTCTCTTTTCAACGGTATACAATTTTCAATATGTTACATTTGAAAAAAATTGAGAAAAAGTGTAAATCGATTGGGTCATTGTCAAATTAGAAATGGACAACAATTTGAACACTTACTTTAATGTAGTTAGTTATTAATTTGTTTTTAATGATAAGATTGTGACTGATAAGTTTATTGCAAATAAATGAGTCTAGTTACCGTGTTAATTAATTCTGCTAATTTAATGGATCTTTAATATTTGAACTTTAAGGTACTTTTTCTCAATTTTTTTCAAATGTAACATATTGAAAAGCTTTTTAAGCTTATTAAGCTATATTTCCATATAAACGGGCCGTGCCGCGGTCGGGCGCCGTATCGCGTGCCGGTTGCGTACGTGTACGAGGGTGTTTTTAAATTCGTGGAGGCGCGGAGGGTATTGCGCGCGCACCTTGTCATCTTGCGCGACTCATCAGGAAGCATGTCAAGCCGGGAGAACGCATCGAACGGCGGTCATCCGAACCATTTCGGGGGACTCTTGGAAAACACACGTGTTACAAGTGACACAGTCTCAGAAATTCCAGATGTCTCAGTCGGCCGTTTTACGAGACTTAGAGGGAATTCCGCTCTATCCGTGGACAATTTTGAACACAGTGACGTGGTAACGGCACAGTCGGTTATGTGGAAATCCAACTTTACACGGCTGCATCTCCGGCACCGTTAAGAATAATAACTATGTTCATATAAACTTTCCGTTTCAAAACGGCCCCTCCCAAAATATTTCCCTTCCCCCTCCCGACTCGCCCTGTATCCATATCGTAAATCGATTAATCTAAAAAAAAACATCGAGAACTAATTCAAAACTTGAAACCGTGATAAAAATGTCCGAATAACTTATATACATAAGTACCTACGTTTAATTCTTTCTACCTCATCATTCAGTCTCAAATAAATGTAAGCAAGCTATTCAAATTTTATCGATAGTTACGTCGACGTCGTGCACATTTTATTAAATATTTTGTTTCTCGAATGGGTATCGCGATAGCAAAAAATATTTGATAAAACGTGTATGACGTAATCATCGATAAAAATCGACGTGTTTGCTTTTATTCGTTGATTGGTCGAGATTTGGGGCGGCCACATCGTTTCACTTTATTGTGCGAAATGGTTTACGTTAAAAAAAAATCGTCAACCTCGAACCAAGTTTAAACGCACGTTGACCTCCGTCTACGCCATCGAAGGGCCCGCGAGCCTTTCGAATAATATTTAAAGATTAAACTACAACATCGAACACATCCCTTCGCTTTTTGTATGTACTTACATAAACTGAAGAGCCCGGATTATATATCTACGATTTGGTGATCTGTTCTTCTACACTTAACTGTTTCTTTATGACGACGTTTTCTCTCGCGTCTTTAGATTCGTTCCAGGGGCAAGTTCGTTTTAGTTCTGCTAATTGTAAAATCGTAAACGAGAAGACCAACGAAACTGTTATAAGGTTTGTTTTATTAATTTAACCGTTTCTCGTTAATAAATTATTAATAAGGTCGCCGCAGTAACGGTTTTATAAAAGCATCATCGTCCGTATGTACAATGTTGTTGGTCGCGTTTCATTAATAAATGATATATGCCGATTTTTTACGGTTCAAATGACGGATGGCCATAGGTGCGCGACATAAATATTAATACGTAAAGCGAGAGTCAATTAAAATTCTAAGCGCAAAATTATCATTCCCAATTAAAAGCTGCAAGCGCACACATGTGTGGCCGCGATGTCGAGCGTCGAGCAGAATCTCCTCTCCGGAAACGAACCAAAGGCATTTGTACCGTTTGTACTAACTAACGCGAGTTTTCCAGAAATGGCAATATCTGAATAACCGACATGAATTCCAATCCATTTCAGACATCCATCGTCGCCGGTTGAATAATACATGGCGCGTATGGCACATGAACTTCTTTTCTTCATAAGGTTTGAAGCTTTGAACCTCGTATATTATTTTCGAAGTGATGTCATTGAACGATGGCGAATTTGTTATTCCAAGACAGAGCGCACTTTATCTCCCGCAACTTTTCGCATTCTTGCACGTTCGCGTTAAAAACGAAAACAACAAATAAGGCCGATGGCGGGGCACTTGTTAATTTCGATAGTTATCAAACTTATCGGTTTACGGGTCTTCGCATATTTCGTTCGGTTTATTTAGTCGCGTCTCGGATTTCTGTTATTCGTAATGTGTAATAAAGTGGACCCTGTCGCTCGAGAATTCCGGCGAGTTTATTTCCTGCGCGTCCCCGGTTATCTCATCTCTGTGTAAACACTGTTCATTCATAACCGCCATTCATGGTCAACGGTTGCTTACCGACTTCTAGTGGTCAAAGATCTACGACTCGAACGGATACATCGGCATTGTATTCGGCGACATAAAATGAAACGAGTTTTTTTTTTACGGAGATTCTGCTTTTAAAACCGATAGACACATGTTTTCTATTCACGAACGAATCTTATCACTTACTCCCGGATGGTTCCGCTTAGCTTGTCGGCAAACTGATGACTATTGTGTGATGTGCGATCGTGTTTCCAAAGCACAATCTTCCAAAGAAAAACGCGAGCACGCCATCTACGTGCACATATCGCAGTTATCGATCTTTCAAAGGACGCAGTTTTGTCGCCAGAAGAAGGAAGAACGAGAAAAGATTAGTTAAGAACAAGAAATTTCGATCGTGGAAAAATTACCTTAACAAAAAAAAAACGCATACTAGCAGACAGTTTAGACACTCATAGACAGAACTTGAGAAAAATGCGCATAATACGGTCTTAAGATAAATATTAAGAAAACAAAATACATAATTATTAGTAAACAACCAATATCAGATACTAGAATATCAGATATTAGAATCGATGGCATCCAATTACAAAGAGTTAGACGCATCACGCATTAGGGTGTGAACTTAATGACGAGTGGGACCATTCGAAGGAGATTAAGTCCCGAATTGAAAAAGCGAGAGCAACTTTTGTCACACTTATGTCACAAATATGAAAAGATTGGAATTCTTTGAAATGTGGATATACAGACGTCTGCTAAAAATAAGCTGGATTGATCGGATACGAAGCGAAGAAGTGTTGCGCAGAATGAAGAAAGAGTTAGAAATTCTCCGGACAATCAAAATCAGGAAGCTCTCGTACTTTGGTCGTGTTACGAGGGATCCAGAAAAATACAACATCTTACACATTATAATGCAAGGAAAAATCAACAGCAAGCGTGGGCCTGGTAGGAGAAGGATGTCATGGATGAAAAATCTGCGGCAATGGTTTGGTCAAACGTCCACGGAACTGTTCAGAAAGGCAGCCAACAAAGTTATTATTACTAACATGATCGCGCCAACGTTCGATAACGGACATGGCACCTATAGAAGAAGAAGATATACGAGCAAAAGTACCTATCGTTTTTTCAACCAATTCGACGGTACAATACATTTTCTCCTTTCGACGACAAGTCGACATCGACATGATAAATTTTAGTTATCTATTGAATTCCATATGAACGTGTTCACGTTGCATCTGGACCATGATTCAAAATTCCGTTGACAAATTGTAGGGGAAAGTCAGTTGGGCATATGAAGGGCAAATAAAAATCACATAGGGACATGTCGCCGCAAACGCCATCCGGAGGTGCTGCGCGGCCCCGAAGATAGTACACGATACAGGGACGGACAGGCAAGAATCGGTCGACAACATGTCGTTTACACACGCGACGACGATCCACGGCTCAACTGACGCGTCAGTAGTGGAATCGCGCCAAAGCAGAATTCATCGCAAGAAGAAAGGTCCGAAGTTTTTACTCCATCGCAACCGAGCAGATAGGTTTCCAACTTTTCCAAAAGGTGTTCAAAATTTTGAGACTTTAGTGAATGGTGATGCTCGGAAAAAAATGGCGAGGCTGCCGAGGACCTCCAACCGGTCGGAAGAAGAAAGTCCAGTTGAGGTGCTCCCGTTCTTGAATCTCACAATTCATGCACGTCAGTCACGTCGCGTCTCAGTTTCGTCAAGTCTCGATCGTAAAATATATTCTTTCTTCTAATTATTTCTCGATATTCGCAACACCACGTGTGCGAATAGGCGTGAAACTGAACGAATGACACGGCTCGGAAACGAAACTGAGATTGACGTACGCGCGAAGAGACATTTACTTCTAAAAACTGAAAACGAATCCTGATTTTTGCAGTAAAAACGAATCTAGCAAAATGCGTGATTCGTCGAACTTCCATTTTTTCTGTGCAGTTAAGGGCGCCCACGTTGGTTTTCCGAGGTTCGAAGGCAAGGGGACGCGGTCGACCAACTAAATTCGATCGAAATAATTTTCATCGACTTGGTATGGTAAGACCGTGCGATTGATTAATCTTACGAATGGAACGATTTTGCCACGACAAGAGTTCAACGAAATTATGGTTTGTATTTTTTCTCGTCGATTTTTAAACGTCCGTAGCTCGAGATGCGTTCGAGGCAAAATTTGAAAAATCTCGAAACGTCGCCGGACAACCTCGACAAATTGATTCGGCAATAGAATAACATTAATTATAATACCACGCAACAGATCCACCTGGACATTTTCCCGTTCGTCGCGCGGAACGGAACCAGTGCGACGCGACCGCAGGAAATTAAACTCGCGGGCGCAATTCTTTGTGCGAACTACAAGATTAATTAATTGTGAAGTCACAATACAAAATTAATTACTATATACGACGAACGAATTAATCACACGTACGTTATACGTGTTTCGATGCAACGACGGTCCTCGGCTCGGATATAAAATCGGGATGTTTAACGTCGTCTGATCAAAATTAATTATTGCGATAGGGATTTCATTAAGTGGTGGGCATTTTTTATCAAAACCATTTTTAAATTGTTATGTTTTCTCCGTTACCGAGCGTTATTAATTGTTTCACGTGGACATCGAGTGAGAAGAACACACACATAGTTGCATCACTATAGGAGTGAAATTCATTTATAAACGTTCAATATATACCCAAAGTACCGTCAGCGGTTGTAAAACAATTCGACAATGGAACGAGCGCGACTCGAACAACATAAATTTGCACGGACGCGTCCTTGATTGGAAACGTATATGGCGATTATAAAGACGGTAAGGTTATTTCTCAAACGCTAATGATATACGATTATCGTTTTTGTCCATATAAATAAATAAATAAATGTCAACAGATTACATTTTAAGTACAGTCGTCGAGATTGAGTATTTATTAGGTGAAAACGTGTTATAATGTGCTTTAAAAGTCAAGTTCCATCAAAGTAAGACGCGACGCAACGCAATTTTGGTTCCATTGATGTTTTGCTTCAATAGATGTCCACGAAACATTGCCCAAAATAACAATTGGAAGACCGATTGAATCGAAAGTTCTGAAATCGGAAGTCAAAATTTACACGACGTTTGGACGGACTTGGCGCGATTTTCACGACCATCGTTCTTCATTCCATCATTTAAACGGCGGTTGCCTTTACAGAACTTAATTTGGGTCTCTTGGTTCTTGATTTACTACCGTCGTGCAAGAAAACCCCAAAACCGGAAAAAATCCGGGAAAAATATCAGTTTTGATTTTGAGCTGTTCACCTCCGCCGATTCATTCCCATCGATCGGACCGAAACGTCCCATCATCGAAGCGCCCCTAAAGAAAACGTTTCGCAAAAAATTACCCATCGCAAAATCTACGCCAACAACTTTCACGCGAGCGAAATGGGCCGAAATAGTGTTCGGAAGACCGATCGAATCGAAAGCCCCGAAGAAAAAGCGTGTAAGCATACCAACATTAAGGCAGTGTTGGATAAAATTTAATTAGGGGCCTCTGGGTTCTTGGTTTACGACCTGTCGTGCAAGAGAACTCCAAAACGGACGTAGGACATCAACTTTAAATCCGGCAAAAACGTCAGTTTTGATTTCGAGTTGTCCATCGCCACTGACGCTTTACCCGTCGATCGGGCCAAAACGTTCCGTCCCAAAACGCTTCGAAAGACGTCCGTAAAAAATTGCCCGTTGCAAAATCTACGCCAACAACGTCCATGCGAGCGAAAAAGGTCAAAATGGCGATTGGAAGTACCGAAGGAAAAACATTTAAGCACTCTCAAATTGTTCCATCGTTGTTGGTTTACGATCAACTATTGTATCGTATTAAAAAGCGTGTTAACTGTAAATATGGCGCACACTGCTTGGCGGGGTGATGGTGTTGGAGGGGGGGGGGGGAGCGATTTAATGTTAGGCACGCACATGCGTTTATACATAGAAACGACGACGGGACTTTTTAGTGTCACTGGTAGACGCGACAAAATGAAGAAGAAGCCACATCGTTTGTACGGTATTCAAGTGTAGGAGAAGACATTAATAATAGGTAAAAACTACCTGCATTTTATTAATTATTTAAAACATCGTGTGCGGTTGTTGGTAAAGGATTCGTCTTTGTCACACACTAACTACCGAATGCACCTTATCGAAAACAATCTTCGCTTTTTATCTGATATTTGACACCCATAATTTAATAGAAGTAATTTTTAAATTCGTACCCCAACAACGCTAACGCGCGTAACATGATATAATAAAGCGCTTGCCATTGTGATTACTTACCTAAACGAGGTAGTTGCGTTCGATTTTTTTTTTCATCTGTCCACTTAAAACGTTATTTGTCTTTTACGACCGCTGGCGGCTCTCTCGACGGCTCGCGGGTCTCGGACACGAAACGGCTAAAATAATACTCATGGGAAACGGCAAAATGTATGCAGGTAAATACATACATTCATAGATAAGATGTTGAATTTATGTAATTCGACTTTGCGAAAGGTTAATAGATTCCGGTTACGAAGTGGGCAACCCTGTTATGACTAGTAGGAAATCTCGCACGTTTTTCCCGAGATGCCGACAAGTTTCGAATTGAATAGTAATTGAGCTTATTTGCAATTAGGTATAAGATGGGAAGCTTCGGAAGGGAGACAACGGGGAAAAAAGGCTTCTTCGTTATCAGAACCTGATTTCCAAAGTTGTTAAATACCTACATTTTGAGAAATAAGAGCTTTTTGCTGTATTGGCTTTAAAATAAATAGTAACGAATAGGACACGTGATGGACAAGAATGGAAAAAGGGAGATGTGATCGACCTACAACCGGATACAGATGGAACGCGTTGGATTGGAGGTACAGTTGACTACCCTGACGCGAGCGACATTTGTCATCTCATTAAGGTTGTGAGGTTATACAGTTTGATGTGTTTGCACAGACCCGATATAAGTTTTGTTTGTTTTTTTGCTCGTTATGGGCGTTTTCGTGGAGTGTCGTTAATTTAGGAGCCCGCTGTACCACTGCCTAAATAAAAACGAACGAAATCATTGAATTGAAAAGGAAAGAAAGGCGAAAGATGGAATTGTGTGCCGAAAGACCTGCAAAGAAGTTGGAAAACGATACTTAGAATGAAAATAAGTTAATCGAGAATTTTTCCTTCGCGTTCCTTTCACACAGTTATTCCGTTTCCAAATATCTATCGTTTTATTTAGTGCGTGATATGTTTTTATTCATCCTATTATCAAGACCTATCTTTTCTTCTTCAGCTCTTCATTTTTTAAAGTGAATTAAATGCAGAAATTAAGCAACGACTTATGCGAACGTCTTTGTTATCGCAAAGAAATACGGAAAACATAAATTAAGCGTCATTCGACAGATTCAGACGGTTAATTTGAACTTGTCGACGATGTTCGCGACGTTCATAGCGAAGAAAACGATACGTTTTGGAAAATTACACGTTTCGTTTTTGGAAATAGACGAAGAAAGGCGATAGAAACAAATCGCCAAGAGAAAAAAGAAGATCTACCTAGCGAAGAAGAAGAAAGAAGACGAATTACGGTCTACGTTTATTACGTTAAATTATCGAAGAAGATTGTAGGAAATCTTCTTTGTTGGCGTCTTTCAATTTTGTTTTAAATTTATTTATTTATTTGGTGGACCAAGCGACTGCTTGGTGATTTACGGTTTACAATTTACAATTTTAATGATTAAATTTGATTAAATACATTTACTTCTCGGAGGAATGCTAGTGTTTTTTTTATGTCTTCTTTTTCGGGATCTAGAGCTTTTTCTATCTGATCTGCCACTCCATGCTTTTGTCTCGGTTGAGTGTGTTCAGGACATTCTACGATTCTATGTTTTATTATTTGGGTCGTCTAGCATTTTTGGCATTCTAGTGTGGGATATTTTTTTACTTTGTGTAGGTAAGAGTATTTCAAGTGTCCTATTTTTAGTATTGCTAGTTTTATTTCTATTGTTTTATTAAAAGGTATGAGCTTTGTCCGTGATTTAATGCTCGTTTTGTTTGTTTTTTTTTAGTTTTTGAGTTGATTCAAACAATTTTTCTTCTCATTGTTCATACATTTTGTTTTTTATTGTGTTCGCTGCGTCTGATTATGGTGTTAGTGGTTCTTCGGTCGCGTCGTCTTTGTTGTTCTTCACTTCTTTTGCTATCTTATCTATAATTTCGTTCCTTGGTGTTCCAGCACGTGCTGGTATCCATACTAATATTATTCTTTTTTCTTTTTGGCGGTGACGGTAGTATAAATTTCAATTTTAATTGGGTAACGTTTGATCAACGCTTCGCGTCCGTACCTCGAACTAATTTGTAGGCAAAGAAAACGCATCGTTTCGGGTTTTTGCGGACGAGCGTTTTTTAGCGGTCGAATTTACCTACCTACCTCATGAGCGTATTAACGAGTAACCGAAACTGACAGTGTAAACTTTCTTTTTCGGTTATTTAACAAGTCTGCCTCGCGGAGCAAGAAAAGGTCAAAGCTCTCGAAGGAACAATGAGCCGATCGAAAATTTTGGCTCGTAAAATAATAATTAAGAGCAAAACCTCGACACGATTTCGACAATGACGCGACGACCGGAAGTTCGTTCGATGTGCTCTTTATTTGCGCGTCAAATACGATAATTAATCGGAGAAATCTGATTGCGATTGGCGGGTAGAGAGGGGACGGGAGGGGAGGAGGGGAGAATGCATCGATGAATTATTTTCACGTAATTACGTACATATGTAGATCTTAACAGTCTCGTCGGTGTGTTTAGTGAATATTAATTAAGTATAAAATAGATGTACTTATAAACTATCCAGATAGTTATATACAAGTAGTAGGTGCAATTAAGGCGCTACTTAAGCACCTATAACACTTAAGAGGAAAGCTTTTAACATATAGATTTCTCAAGTTACTTTTATTTCTATTTGTTTATCTATTATTTGTTTATATTTGTGTGGCGTTCGTTTTTTTTTTCTTCTTTCTTTCTATAAATTACGCAATTTGGGTTAAGGTTGACGAGTTTCCGTTCGTAGTATCGATTTAAAAATAACTTCCCCATCTAATTATATTAAAAGCATCGGGCCTGGGTCAAATTATATCAATAGATCACGAAAACGTCTCCTAATGTGTAATTAACAGAAATAGAAAATAAAATTCTTTACCAAAGGACGTGTCGAAATTGGAATTTCGTATACTAGATATATAAGGCAAGTCACGATTTAATTATTTCTTTAACGCTCCACGATTTTTATTGGGGATCCGATTAGTCGGATTAGGTGTAATTATCGTCCGCATCGCTGCCGCGTAATTTGTTTAATATTGAATTGGCCGAACTGTTAAGGCGACCATTGATTTCGCGAAAGTCGCGAAAAGCGCAGGTCCAACGCGCCGAGGGTGGTTTTCGCTCGCTAAAAAGACGCTCGACGACGCAAGTTAATACACGTACAAATCCCTCCCCCCCCCCGTCCAATTTCTCGACGCCATTTTTGATACGCCGCGCCGTCACAAAATGAGCACTTTCTAGGAATTTAATCGTGCCCTTTCGCTCGACATGAGAGTAGTTCAGGGTGAACGTTGTCAAATACCTTTTGTAAACCGTGACAAAGATTAATAAATGTGCACGCGTACTAATAATCTGTTAACCTTAATTTACCGGCACAGGTCGTGACGGTTGTTACGTACCTATCAATAATAAAGAAATATAATTGTCAAAACTCGATTTCTTTCGAGCGACGACCTTCCGCACATTCCGACGTGCCGGTCGTATCTGCATTATTGTAAATTTTCTCAATGGACCCGCGCGCGCCGCGCAGCAAAAAAATCTGAAGCAGCGCAGCGCCTTGAAATTAAAAATTACTTACATTAATAGAAAAAAAAAACAATCGTTACTTTAACGGCCCCCCGTTCCTCCCGCCTGATGGCGAGCCGAGTCGTTAACGAGCCAGGGGCAAATATAAATCGGAACTCGTTATCACCTGCTGATAATGCCCGTTTAATTAAGCAGATGGATTCTTAATAGGTCTACGCGTTTACCCTTGCATATAGTATAGTAGTAATCAGGGGCAACTCGTCCGCGCTTCGCTACCTTATGTATTTTATGGCGCCGATAAAGATACGGCGACCGTTCGTTTTGAATAACCCTCGTCTCGTAATCGGGAAAAATCGAACGATCGATGCGTAATTAAAACGAGCGTCGAAAAATTCGTTTGCCGCCGCGCGAATTTCAAATTTCCCCAAATATATATATATTTTTTTTGTTAAACCCACTCGACACCTGTTCTTCCGACACGACACGGCAGATTCGTCAAACGAAATTGGTCCTGCGAGATGGCCCCCACGGGGTCCCGGCTCAAATCCGCCGGATTTCTTTTTGCCGGTTTTCATTTTAAACAACTAATTTGCCCGATAAGGTTATTATGAAGTGACGTCGGGGAATAGTTGCGAATTGAAATTTTTCTAATATCGATTTTATTTAACACCCCGTATACCCTTCAAGGAGGCATTTTGGTACTAGGGGGACGTATATTTGGAAAATTGATTCGTTTTGGCCCGAAACGGGACTCGTGTCATTTTCGCCGACTTCCTCCACCCGACCGGAGAAAACTTTGACAATGATTGCATCTTAATGGTAACAGTACAAATACAACAGATGGAGCGATGCCGGATGCAAATGTTAAGAACAGATGACATCTAATCGTGAACGACATTCGAAAAGAAAGAAAAACAGCGGTTCGCCCCCAGCGGGGTTTTAAGAGCACGTTGCAGGTTCGTGGGAAAATTTCTGCTTTGCAAAATTCCCAAACGATGTCCTGGGGGGGGGAGGGCGATTTTCGAACCACTCGCTCACATAACCAGGGTGTTCCCGACTTTTCCAGGTTTTTCAGTAGTAGTGGGGAAAATGATGGTAAACTGACGATAGTAAGCTTTTGTACTTTTTTATCCTCGAGTTTTTTCAAATGTCTTCGTTTTTTGTTTAGGACAATCGTTGTAGTTTTTTTCCAAATTAAGCACCTAATAATTTTCCAGTGTTCGTCAATTTTTTTTTGACTTGACATCAAATTTGTTATTTTACCCTCCTATGCGGGTAAGGTGACTTCACGAGGTGGGCAATAACGACCGATTAAATTTTCCCCCGACTTTTTCAATGTTTAGTAAAATTCCTCGACTTTTCTGGGTTTTCCAAAAAATCGACATCTCGATAACGTACGCGAAAATGACGTCAAAATGGCGCATCTCTATAGAAATCTATTTGTTTTGACGTTTTGTAAGCAAACGGTTCGAGAATCAGATTTTATCCGACTTTCCAAGTTGGTGGACATCCCGCTAAATGAACTTCAGCTAAAATTATTGCACATAATTACGACTCGCTCTGTACATTCGTATACTTAAGTAACTGTCTTAAACAGTTTATCGTTTTGGAAAACAAGAAAGTTGCCTGCGATTTTACGTACACGTTGCGGTAGAATATTTTCCAGACCGTGAAGTTGTTTTAATTTGCCCAGATAATTTTATCACGGCAATCGATGATAATTAGAATAATAACGGAGTTGGGCGCGTTTTAAATCGTTTAAACCGTCGTTTATGAGCAACAAACTCGGCCTTGATTTTTTTTTATGACGGGCAAACTACGAAAATGTCACCAGTTTGCGTAAAGTTTGTAAAACGCAACTACGGTCACGTTAAGTGAAGATCAACGTTAGGTTCGACTGACCTTAAATGTGAAACGTGGATAAAAAACTTAAAAAATACCAATACGCGATTAAAAACGTTTTGGAAAAACCCACTAATAGTTATTTATGTATCAAGGACATGTAAAATAGCCGTTTATGGTGCACGACGTGGAAAATAATAGTCTTTCGTCGACGTCTCGGTCGCGACGAGACCGAACGGGAAAGTTTTTTTTAATCAATTATTAAATTTTAATTGATTTTTCGAATTCCAAAATTTGATCGGCAACGCCGACGCAACGGTTCGATCGAAAATAAGGGTTTCTCTTCCTTAGAAATCGATCCGTAAAACGTTATCCAGCTCGAGACACGAAACAAAATCCAATGTACAATCACATTTTAATACAATTTTATCACAATTTCTATTTAACATTCTATGCGTTTCGCTATTGTTTGAAGAAGAGCTCCACAAAAAAAATATATTTTTAAACTTATTTTGTATATTATGACCGATTTTTACTATTTTATACAAAAAACGGAATTGCTATTTTAACCCAAACTCGAATCTTTTTTGGTCAGTCATGAATCGAACCAAAAAAACTCATTTTATGTTAAGAGCGTTGTCTGATGTAAATATTTCACCACAAAACTTCTCTTCTTCAACTTCTCAAACTTCTTCTTTCAAAACTTCTCGTTGTCATTAATTTAGGGTAACTTTCGTGTATTCTCGTCGGGAAAAATTTTGCCCCCAAAGTCTCTCCCGATTGCTGCCCGTGGAAGGAGACACTTATTTTCCAAACATTACGTTTTCTTTTGTAAAATCGTCTTGTAAACGCGCTTCTAACGGAGCGACGCCGGCGTCGACGTCTCAAGAAGTCGCCTTCCTTTTACATTTTATTGTAAAAGTTGGCCCACTTAACCAAAGACATTTCGCCATCATAACCAAACAACCCGTTATCGTGGTGCAATTCTTCGTTGTTTTCCCATCTTTGACTTACTTTGGTCATCTTACGGGAACAAATGCATCTTTCTGCTGCTTTGGGACATTAATTTAATTGAAACAATTGTGCTTCCACGTTCACGTTCACTGACATTACGCAACTTTGCGTTCAGCAAATCATTTTTGTTTTGTTTCGACCATCTTTTGACGAAAAACAAATGCACCATCGATTGGAAAATGGAAGATAACTCGGTCCTCCATACTTATATCTGAATTGTGAATAGAAACCGTTCACGTTCACGACTCTTCACGCTAAAGGTTTGGATTTTTCTCATTTTTTTCGGAATTTTCCCTTACGGAGAAAAGCGGAAATCAAACGCACGTCGAGACGACCACGTCAATCACGGAATACGGGGGCCGCGTATGAGAGCACCTCGCGTGACCGCCGTCGTCGCTCAGGACGCTACCGATGCGTGACGACTCTAATGCCCTCTGACATCCCACGTAACCTGCACATCTAACTGTAGCTTCTCGACACAAAATATTGATAAAAAATCGTAATTACACGGCCCCGTCGGCCGTCCGAGCCCGACGTCCATAAATTACCGGCAGCGACGAATGTGTCAATTTCGAAACGGACAGAATGCACATAAATCAATCACTTTTTTTTTTCTATCGAAGACAAGAAATTAAGTGGTCCTTCTCTAATTAAAATTATTAATGAACTCGGGAGCTGTTAGTTGGACGCTTCACCATTACGTAGGCATATGGAATGAGCGCGCTATCGGAATTTGAATCAGAATGTTGACCTTTGGGCCCACCGTGGACATGATGTCCACGGTTCAGGATGTATGGTAGGTAGTTTGTTGATGAAAGATATTAATTATGGGGTCCGGTGCATGCCCTACAGTATCCATTAAGGACGTCATTTATAATAAATTCATATCTAGAGCGATTACTCATAGTTGCGAACGGGCAGGTGTGCGAAAGATGGGCGAAAAACGATATCGGGGATTTCGGCTGATTGTGGTAATTGAACTGCAGAGGTAGGTATCGCGGTTATGTATCTACGGCGCGTTTACTATATATGCATATTGATTGATTAACCCATCCAGCTTGACCTGTTAGTCAAGTTAGCTAAGCTACCGAACACGTTTTCGAATGCACAACATCGAACAATAGATTCAATTCAAGTACCTACCAAGAGCTTTCGTCACGTTTTACTTTCAGTATGAAGAATGTCAAATGGTCGTTTAAATTTCGTGCATTTAAGCGGACCGGGAATGTGTCGTCGCCCACTTCGACAACAATAAAAGCTCGCGTAAACCCGTTTAAACGACGATCAACATTAATTTCCGTTAAGTAAATCGAAGTAAATTGATGTTTCAAAAATTGAATTTGGTACCGCGCTTTCGTAACTTAGCAGTTCGAAGTTCATAATGTACGGATGTTAAGTGATCGATGTACATACAGAGTGTCTCAAGAAAAAGGGGAACTTTGACCTGACTTCTTTGAAAACGAACGAGGAATTGCGAGAACTACCACTGTTCATCGTTGGGATGCTGCACTTGAACTAGAAAATGTTCCACAACTTCAGCATTTCCGGTTTCAGCAGATGGTGCGCCACATTGTTCGAAAATTGTTCAACCGCCGAGCGATCTCGAAATTTGGGGACATTTCATTTTCCCGAATGCATACTTCGACCATACCTCACGATTTGCTGCCGTCTACATCTGAACATTGCTCCAAAACCTTGTCAAAAATAGGAACGAAGCTTTTTGGTGTCGACGATTGAAGAATTCGATGAAGTTCAAATTCATCGATCATCGAAACGATCAATTTGGAGACATTTCATTTTCCTGAATGCATACTTGGATGATACCACACGATTTGTTGGCGTCTACATCTGAACATCGCTCCAAAACCTTGTCAAAAATGGGAACGAAGCTTTTTGGTGTCGACGATTGAAGAATTCGATGAAGTTCAAATCCATCGATCATCGAAACGATCAATTTGGAGACATTTCATTTTCCTGAATGCATACTTTGATGATACCTCACGATTTCTTGGCCTCTACATCTGAACATCGCTCCAAAACCTTGTCAAAAATGGGAATAAAGCTTTTTGGTGTCGACGATTGAAGAATTCGATGAAGTTCAAATTCATCGATCATCGAAACGATCAATTTAGAGACATTTCATTTTCCTGAATGCATACTTTGATGATACCTCACGATTTCTTGGCCTCTACATCTGGACATCGCTCCAAAACCTTATCAAAAATGGGGACGAAGCGTTTTGGTATCGACGATTGAAGAATCCGATGAAGTTCAAATTCATCGATCATCGTTTTAAATTCCCCTTCCCCTTATTTGCATAACAAACGTGCAGAGAACCGTTGAAGCAGCCATAAAAATACTTCGACGAGATTATTAATTTATGCATAATTGCAAACTTCAGCGGGAATCGATTCGACATTCCGATTCTGAATGATGTGCCCTTGGACCTTAACAAGATCTCGTAACGTCTAACGGTTTGTTAAACCATTTAGAAGCGGAATAATCGGCGTATCCATCTTGTTGTAGTAGGTATGTAACTTATTAAGAAATGTCAATATAATATCTTACGAAATTGTTTATATTGCAATTCGCTCGGCGCTATTCACGCGCGCTCGGTTTTAAAATTAATACGATTCACTCGATTAACCAATACGCGCGAGAGGTGGAAATATTTTAACTATTGTACGAAGATTTATTATTAAAAATAACGGGACAAGGTTGTGTTGGTAGCAACCATCGAGCATGACAATAAGATTTATGTGCGAAGCTAAACCAATATCGTATCAAAAATTAAAACAAACAAAAAAAACCGGCAGCCAAAGCGGAACGTATCGCTTTCTGCGCCTTTCTTCGTTTTTATTTGATAGATATTCGAATCCGACGTTGCACAAATACACAAACACGACTCCGTTGACCTTTAAAAAAAATTCAATTTAATTGTGTGTTGTAATAAAGCGGGTCTATTATTGCTAACCAAAACGAGTTTTCTAAATAAGATTGCATTATAAGTGTGTGCTTGGAAAATAGTTGACATTTAAAAAAATCAGTTATCACGATACTTGTATCGATTTTTTTTTCGATTTCTAGTTGGCAATTTTTCGCAAATTGCGCGACGTAGCCGAAATGGAAAGGTCAATTTATGTAAAACGGAACGAGCGGTTTCTAAAGTCGTACCTATAATACCGACAAACGACGTTCAAATAATTAAGTGCGACCAAAAAAATATACGATTATAAATTGCATTACAGACGGGCATTTTTTAGTAGTAGTAGATCAATTACCCCACTGATCGGTAACGCCCGGCGGCGTGTTCGCTTATAGTTAACCTTTTTTGATGGCCACCCCGATCAATTTTGATTTAATCGATTGCACGCGCAAATTATCGAACTTCATTGCGCGCGCGCGGGCGTTTTTTAAAGTTCGAAGACGATCGGTCGGTCGAAAGCGTGCCCGAAAAAGCATCCCAACGCCAAAGAGCGCGACGAAAATTCGTCGGTTCGATCCCTCTATCGAAGAAATATTGTAGACCCGAAGTAAACCCTGTTTTTAAACCATTTTGAAACTCGACGGGGGTATCGAATTCACCCATATTCAAGACTTCGGGGGTTTCAAAAATGTGAAAAATAAAACAGTAGACGGTACTGAGCAGAACATTCGAGCGCAGGGTCTACTGAAACGCGAAACGTTAACGGCGCGAACTATACAGGGTGTCTTGAAATAACTGGGCTGGCTATATATCGACGCGCTCGAGGAAGCTCGGCACAGGCGCCAATTACATGAAAATTAGTTAAAACTACAGAATTAAAACCCCACCGTTTCAAGATACCTTGTATTCTACATAAGATAAACACGCGTTAATAATTTTAAATCAAATCAAAATCAAGTCGTACCTAAGTATCGCACGTGGATACCTGAAATTCACGGGGCACCTAGGAAGGTACCAACGGTTAGTGTTTCAAAAATCAATTCATCCATCGCCACAGTTTTCGAGAAATTTAAAAAACAAAAGTGCACGGAGTGCACTCGCTTTTTTACGATTTTCTTCGAAAACGGCGCATTTTATCGAAAATTACAAACAGAGACGTTCGATAGAGCATTTTATGCCAATTCCAAAACACATTTCGTATTACCGATCCGATAATTAATAACGGCGATAGCGAGCGGTTTAAAATGTTCGATCGGTCGCCATTTTGAAGAAAAGGTTCGAAACACACGTTTTAATGTATCTAAATCTATTTTTTAACAGGCAAATTTAAAGATAAGCGAAAGTGTAACAAAGAATGCATAAGAATCGAAATCGAAATCAATGTAATGATGTGAAAAAGAAAAACGGCTCGATCTCTACGATTACAACGATACAACGATTTAATAAGGCTATATTTGTTATTAATTATCGGATCGGTCATAAAATGATCGACGATAAATGATCTATCGAACATCTCTCATTTTCCAGATTTTTTCGATTTCAGATCGTAAATCACTTTTGTTTTTCGAATTTCTTGAAAACGGTATTAACTAACCGATCAACGCAACAGCCGTCGTTGGTGCTTCCAGGTGCCTGTCAACTTCACGGATTCGTCGCACGTCAGTTATTTTATTTATCGTTTCGCCTTACGTTATCAAATTTTTACAGTGTGGCTCTTTTAGTCGGTCAACTCGATCATAAGGTTCGATATTCAAAGCGCTAACGGCCGAGAGTGATCTCTAAAGGCAAGCGATAAAAGGTTTAAAACATTAATCGGGCATTCGCATAACATAGTTTATGTCGTAGTGTCCTTGCGTCGTAGCGGCCGTGTCCAAACGGCTATTTTTCAAACAAGTAATGTTTTCATGATGTTTCGTATGCAACAAAAACGAAAACGAGAAATTTAAACATTTCCACCAATTACAGAGCGTGTTATCGTCTCTTTACCCTGCTTTCGTCCAATAAATTTGTCAACAATTAAGGGGGCAGATTTTTCGAAAACAAAATTGTACCTAACGAGTTTCGAGACCGTTTAGTTGCTTGAAACGGGCCGACCGTCTCTACTGTCAATTGTCTGTCATAATATGTTACTTATCAGTTTTAGAAATGTCAACTAGCATTTCTTGCACTCCTAACTTAACGCGAAAGTCATATTTACAGTGCTCAACTGAATTCGTTACGTTTTTGAATTTTCCGAGTGTACATCTTGATGTAGTTTTCGACGGTAATCGAGTTTAACCGTGATTTTCACCTAAAAGTGAAAACGATAACGGCGTCGTCGAACAAATATCGCGCCAATCGCGACGAAAAGCCAAAGAAATATTTTACTTCTTTATCTAAATATGCATTCTTTAGATATTCACGCTATGAAGTAATCATATATGTAGGCATTTACGTTTCCAATAAAAATATAATTTATTCTAAATACTCATTTACCTACTGGTGCAATGTTACCTCAAGGCAACAAAAGCGTAATTAGTATAATTAAGCAATTAACCTACATTCCAAGGCGTGATTGTGCATTTCAAAAACACGTGAAGATCGGCCACGATTTTAAAATATTTTCATTTTCGAATGCGCGGTTTTTACGAAAATTCGCTAACGCACAAGAAGTTTCGTCGACGTTTTCCCCGACGATAGTAAACAAAACCTAAATACTATTAGACGATCAAGACAAACATTTCACTTTACTTGTGCACATCTCTTAATACCAACGTATATTTTAATCGAAAGTAACGAAAATCAGCGGCGAAAGGTCGAGTCGCGGTTACAACAAATGGCGCCCAACGTGGGGGACCGTACGGACATCCGAACAACGTAACTTTCGTAAACCGCGACGGAGACGCTTTCAGATTTTTTCGGCGGTCAATTAGAATGCCCTCCCCGTCCCCCTTATCCGCTCAACTTTTTAAAAATATCGATTCGAAACCTTTTACGTTATAAACATTCGGCGTCTCGTCTTGCACCCTAAGTGTGCGCGTCGCATGCGGTCGCCGGAATTACGTAAGGCGAGGGGTCGGTGTTTAAACAGGGCTAATGTGAGACACGCGTGCGGTAATTTGGTAATGGGGCTGTTATGAAGTCAGACCACGCTTGGGGAAGAGTTACGATCTCATTATTGTAATTGCGTTTCGTAGCGCTAACCTGGCAGGCAAAACGTGCGTATCGCATTTCACCTGAATTATGAGGCGAATTCCATTTTTGGATCTAGTCCGTCTGCTCTTGGTGTTATTTGTCCGTTTCCTTTTGCGCGATCGTCTAAAGAGAATCTCGAGCGGAATGGGTTAGTTGTTCGTCGTGACGACGACGTCGAGAGGATTCAAAATCAAAGTCTTTCTCGAATACCCATGCTATCTAATAATATTATAAGCCTTAAAAAATCATGGTTGTTATGATCGATGGTGTGGAAATCATTCAGAATGACAGTGCCGACGATGATGTGGCAACTATCGATTTTCACGACTTCGAACGAAATATTTGTTTTAATAACCGTTCCATTATTTCTCGACTTTTGTAAATATCTATATATGCTAACTAGTTAATTAAGCAATGTCGATTAAACAAACAGTGCAGAATAATTTCCGGCAATTACTAAGGTAAACAGTTTTTTTGTCCTCCGGCCGCGTACTAACCCTTTGCTTAGTACTTAATTTATTAACGCTTATAATTACGGGACGTTTTCACGAATCCAACCTCGCTTTATTATTATATAAGTATAGGTTATCTAAATTTGCACCTGTTTAGAAAAACAAACATCTAAACATAATTAGACACTGGGCCCGCAATAATCGTGCGACTTAATTTCACGTGTTGAACTGTAGTCGATCGCCTTCGGTCGGTTAAATGCACGTTAGGTACTCTAATTAATTGCGCTTACAAAGTTAAAACGTCTATCATTAATTTAAATTATAACTCGCGCATTAAATTTCATTAAACAAATAAATAAAATTTAATAGTTTTATGCCGAGCGCGTTCAATGCGAATTCTATAGAAGAAAAAAAAAACGCGTTCGCTCTAGAATTTACAATACTTATAAAAGATAATTATTATTAGACTTTCCCCGTATACGGCAAATGAAAGTAAAACGGAAAATTGTCGGTTATTATATATACATATAACGTGATAAAAATAGCGCGCACGAAAGTTTTTAATTTTTCGAAATCGAACAAACG
This sequence comes from Rhagophthalmus giganteus, assembly GCA_036326145.1. Classification (NCBI taxonomy): domain Eukaryota; kingdom Metazoa; phylum Arthropoda; class Insecta; order Coleoptera; family Rhagophthalmidae; genus Rhagophthalmus; species Rhagophthalmus giganteus. Next base: position 2,023,928 of record JARFJA010000021.1, on the reverse strand, counting down.
TACGCGTACAACACGCGCCAAAAAAAGAAAAAAAAAAACGTTGGAAACTCGGCAGAATCGGCAAAGTCCGGCCGGATGTCGGTGGCCACTCGAAATTCTTTTTAAGCTCGCCTTCGTTAAGGGCAGGGGCATGGCTTTAGCGGAATAGGGAATTCAATGCTTAGCTGTAAGCTATTTTCCGAGTCATTTGATAAGATATTTACATAAAACTTTTTGTTTAATAAAATTTAACCAAATTTTAGAAATATCTATTATTATTTACAAAAACGTATATTAAAATCGTAAAAAGATGGCGTTTGTTTAGACCCGAATAACTGCATTATACATCGAGTAATTTAAAATGTTCTTACAAAGAAACACAGGTCTATTCTTCTTCTTTAAGAAATACTTAATTTGAACTGCATAAATTTGTTATAAAATTGAAAATAGGGTATAGCCGAAGTACTACAATTCAGAATAAAATCGACATGGCTACTGTTGCGATAACGGAGAAGTGAGAAATCACAGTAGAAATATTAATTACTATAGTTGAGCAATTCATTAGTTAATAAGACAGTTTCTTGAACGTAATGCGATAGGTATGTTTATAAAATAAACTTATTTTTAAAGCATAGATCATGTAATTTGAAATTATGAACGGATTTATTATACTGCATCTGTACCCTAGAGGTAAACAGTCGTAACTCCATTTTTGTCATTTATAAAGACGATAGGAAAGAATAGAAGTTATCTAATATACTCGTTGTTAATAATATCTGTAAATTTAAATTATTACATTAAACTGTTTTTAAGAAAACTATCCATATGGAGGGCACCACTTGATCGGCAATAAGTAGTAAAATATATTTAAACCAGCTTATGTCAAAATGAGATAGGTTCCGATCACGTCATCACTCGTATCTCGCATTTTTACAGTACTAATAAATTTTAATCTTTCTTTGCCATGTTTTGCGTGCAGGTAAATCATCAGTAAAATATGCAACTTTCGACATTTTAAACTGTATTACAAAGATAACTGTTTAGTAATGACGTGCATCGAAATAAATTTGGATGTCATATATAACTTATCCAAACCTATATGATGTCACGTCATCAATACAAGGTTATTAGATGATGACGTTTCACTCAGTGTTGTCACCTCGTACCTCGTATTTTGACAGTTCTAATAAATGGTAGACTTTTTTTTATACCATCTAATATGTGCGCAAGTAAATCATCTATAGAATATGTCACTTTCCAAACTTTAAATCGAATTACAAATAAACAATCTAGTAACTTTTTGTTGATGACGTGAACATTATATAGGTTTGGATAAGCTATAGTTTATTTATGAACCACCTGATTAGGTAAATACGTCCGCGAACTACCCTTAATCGTTTAAAATTAAAATATATTTGAAATTTTCATTCGTACCTCTTGAAATTTTGTAGGAAGGTAGCTTTTGTAAGTCTGGCTAAGGAATGGACAGTCTGGTTAAGCAAATCCGGTCGCGAACTACCCCTTAGCCGTTTAAAGTTGTAAAAAAGGAGTGTGAAATTCTAATTCCTATCTCTGGAAATTTAGTGGAAAGGTAGGTTTTTTTAAGTCTGGAAGAGAAATAAACCACCTGATTAGGTAACTACGTCCGCGAACTACCCCTAATCGTTTAAAATTAAAATATATTTGAAATTTTCATTTATACCTCTTAAAATTTAAATCATCTCTATTTCACACCTATTATGAAAATTTTTACAAGAAGCACGGCGATGTCTGTGACAGGCCGATATGCCTTCCGATATAAGGCCTCTCTCGCTCGCACTCGCGCGTCTACGTAATGTTCTCTCCGCCGCACTAACGTAAAAATACTTTTTTCCGTTTTTCTTTTTGCACGCTAAGGCCGCCAGATTTGTCTGATTTACGACACTATTTTTTTAAAAATATTATTAACAAGCTGCTGTAAAAACGACAAAAGGTAGAATGCAATTAATGGATTATTTCAAAATGCAACTTTAACACTGTCTGTAACTAGGTTAAAACCGGCCTGGCCGTTTGGTAATTATTTTTTTATACTTCAATAGGTATGAGATGATATAAATTTCAAGAGGTATGAATGAAAATTTCGAATATATTTTAATTTTAAACGATTATGGGTAGTTCGCGGACGTATTTACCTAATCAGGTGGTTCATTCCTCAAGTAGACTTAAAAAAGACTACTTTTCTATAAAATTTCATGAGATAGAAATCCCACTACAATTCCCCTCACAATTTCACATCCCCTTTTTTGCAATTTTAAACGATTGTGGGGTAGTTCGAAACCGGGGTTGCTTAGCCAGACTGTCAATTCCTTAGCCAGACTTAAAAAAACTACCTTAAAATTTAAAACATTTTATTTCGGCTTATCAAGATCGACGTGAATGCCTTATATGATATAAACACGTTAGCAGTTTTAATAGGTGTTTACGTAATAATTTTATTATATGCGAGAAACGATTATCTACAAACTTCGCAAGAAATAGTTGAGCATCTTGCAAGTGTTGTTTGATTTTCTCTATCAGTCATAACCAATGATAAATACTACACAGTTGGTGGAAGTAGGATGCAAGATACACGGCATTTTTCCTTGTTGTATCGGTGGTGTTTTACATATGTCTATTGCGTTAATACTGCCGTTGATTTTATTATCAAAGGAGTAGAGGTTCCTGCCCATACCGGCGTACCTCACCTTGCTGCTGGACCCCGCAAGTTTTCAATTGAAGCTGTACTCCTGCCCTTAAATACAAAATCCTTTTGGGTTCGTATCCTCCTGCAACCAGTCGGCCAGTCTACATTTTATTTTCGTTGCTTTTCAACTTTTGTGTTTACGACGATGATCGATCGCCTACACAAAGAACACGCCGAAGGAAAGTAAATTGCCCAAGATGGCCTTCTTCAACCAGATATACGTTTGCGACTATTCTGGTTTATTAATTATTTTGTTATGTGAAGAGAAGTGGATGCGTTTCGATCGAAGTTTAGCGGTCGGTAGTTCGAATCCACAAAATAATCCAAAATTCCAAGTACCTAATCTTGGAATTTCCGCAATTTTCACCTTTTCTTTAAGGAAATTTCGAGGTTAATGAGATCATTAAAAAAACAATTGATAAATCTAAGATGGCCGTCGTGCGAGGTTCTCTCTCTATCTCTACTAACGTGAATCTGGTAAGCACGGTTTCTATTGTGTCCGGCAAATACTCCAAGAGATTCATATCGGGAGATCAATTTGAAAGACTCCATCAGACCTAGGTTAGGTTAGGTCGCACATCTGTATTTTAGAATGTGCTCTAAAACTTAAAAAGATTGGGGGAACCCCTGCTATACATAATCTACCAACACGTAAGCGACCAACGAGACGCGTTTCTCGGACCTATCACGAACAAAACGGCCCACGTTTAAATATCGACGATTTATGCATAAAAATCGTAATAATAATACAAATAATAACAAACGAACAAAAATTATCGCTTCTTTCAAAGAAAAAAAAACAGTTCTAGGTAGTCCCCACGTTGGGCGCCAATTTTATGTGGGCAGGTATCTCGTTTCATTTTCCATAAATTTGTCTCCAGTCGTCGTAGGTATTAAATATTCCATTTTCGGATGCACATTTTAAGCGATCGGCGCCGGCGTTTTTCGGGTTTAATTTAAAATTAATTTATTTTGAATAAATTACCCCCCGCCTCTCCATAGAAATTATCTGCACGTTTGGTGATCAACCCGAATGGGTGAATAGACGACAGAACATTATTGTCAATCTATATCGTCATATTTTAACAAGCGGTGAGGGGGAGGGGGTACAAGAGGGCACACTCGTGATAATGAGTACGACACGTTCTATTTTCGTCCGACCATTTTGTCACCGTAATATTATATTAACGAATTTTAAAACAAACTCCTCGAGTCCATGCGATTTCACGTGTTCGAAACCAATTTAAAAAAAGCTTCTCGATTCCTAAAAATTAATAAAATTAAAACGCCGTCCATTTCGAACGGGCGCAACGTTCGATCGAATCAATCGCGAAAAGTCAAAATTAGTTCGTGTGTACGTAGTTCGGCCGACGGTCCCTTTACGCGTAAATATCGATCACGCCATAAGTGCGGAATTTGTAGGGAACATTAAAAATAATTAACGATGATTTTTCAGCATTTAAAGATGGTATCGAACATGATCGCGACGAATTTGGCGGAGTTTTATGGTGCCCCGCACGCAAACCGGCAATCTGAGTACGTCCGAGTCGCAAATGGATGTTACTTTAATGAAATTAAAATTCATTTATTCCGGAACATTATCAGTCTGGACATTCGGAGAACGAAATTCTAAGAACGCCGCATTAGTTAATTAATTTGCGACCTCTTTTGTGCATCGCATAAATTTCTTAGGGAATTGCGGCCGCGCCGATTATTATGCTACTTATTAGGCGAGACGCGTTTTCGCGCAATCGCAACAATTACCGCTCGCGGAAAAATGCGCGGCCCGAAGATCTCGCCCGCGACATTTTTTTATTAACACGTTAATGCCGTCAATTCTCCGTTGACATCAATTATCGCCTTGACCGTGAGAAAATCTATCTATTGTTTGCTCAAGTAAGAATCTTCAAATTTCGGAGCAATTTTAACACGTAAGTGTGATTTATTCCTACCGTATAAGGTTTGTACGTTTCAAACCGCATTTTTCTGGTCGTCTATATTTACAGTAAAAGTGTGTTACGACGAGAACGAACCACGAATTTCGTGGCGACTGTGTCACGCGCGCGCGCGTCGAAATGAAAAAGGGAAACCGTAACGGCGAACGCGAAACGGATCCAATTAATCTTAATAACTCGGCCCGATTAAATGAACTTATAAAAAAAATTAGACAGACGAATCAAACGTCGCGTCGCAACCGGATTCGGATCCGTCAACGATTTCGCTGTTTTGCAATTAGAAACGGCGAAATGACGGGTAGTTCATTTACGACCCCCCCCCCCTTATAAAACAAACAAACTGGTGGAAAATTAATTTTACGCGAAGGAGAAACACTCTCGCGTTCGCTCAAAATATTCCATTTGTGCATAAAAGAAAGTTTCGCAATACGAAATACATATTAAAAGGCGATTAATCACGTACTTGTAACCTGTCGATAGTTGCGAGCAACTATTTATATACACTGTATGTCTTAAATTATTAATCGTTAAATTAATTTTTGGGGCGTCTCCGAAAACTCGATGGGTGGGAAGGGGAAAGGCGAGAAACGTGGAAATAACGACAGGACAGGAACCTCTTTTGTTATTTACCGATATAATTATTCGGTTTACATGCTAACGAGCGTCGGCGGCGTCCTTGTCGGTGTGAATTTTAGATATTCTACCAAACGTCCGATCACCGCGAGATATTCGACGAATTTGTAGCGAAAGATTTAAAATTTCCAGGCGAAAGGCCTAATAAGAATGCACGAAAACAAACATCTTTCGTCGTACAATGCGTAGAGGGCACTCGCGTGGCGTGTACAAGATGTACGTCAATTTTTACGTTGACGTTCTTCGCTCTCTCGAGCAATTCTTCTACAATTAGTCCCACGAATAAAGCTTTTTTTCCCATCTGCCACGCCTTCAAGCATTAGTTTCGACCACGCACTGTACGACGAAACACGTTTGTTTGTTCCATTAATTTTGAAACGCCCCGTACAAAAACAAAACACCTCAAAATCGAAAAACGAAATATAGAAGTCTAGAGAAAGAAAAAGAAAAGGTAACGAAAAAGGAAGAAGGCAAAGCGGACAAGTTGTTTAACAACAATCGAAAAATGGAAGAAATTTAAAAATAATAGACGGCGAAGCAAAACGAATAAATGCAATGGGACAAACGTAAAAAGTATCGGAAGAGCCGATAGACGCGAACAGATCAAGAACTAATGCAACAAACACGATAGAGATTGTATGAAAAAATACATATTGGTCCTTCGGTTGGAACTATTGCACCATCATAATATACAGAATGTTCCAGTTGACAATCGCGAAAAATTCCATTTCGCCTAACCGTGCAGGAATTTCATGATTTTTGTGGGCAGAAAAAAAACAATGCTCGAGAGTCGTAAACGGTTGACTTCGCAATAAACAAAATGTGCGCGCTCGTTATAATTTCAGTATACAGGGCGTTTAATTAAAAAAAAATACGTCACAACTTTCAGTTGTCGCGATTTGTTGCAACCAACGCCGTAACGAGGGCGTTGTACGTGCGTGAAAACATTTTTAAAACGTTCACTATGAAGATCTTTTGGCGACGCTAAGCCCTATACAATCGGACGGTCGAGTTACACAATGAACATTGACATTGAATATTGTATATCAAAAAACAAATGAAAAGACGAGGCGATTCGTGAGCTAGAAAAAATGCAGATAAGCAAACGACCGAAAAAACAAGTTGGCGACGACGAAAGTGCAATTTAACTAAAGCAATCGTCGATTATACAGGACGTTTCAAAAGTCGTCGTAATTTTGTTTTTCGGGACAGGAGCGCTTAAGAACGGAGTTTGATCAAACTTTATAATAAAACAATGCCCATCGCAGAGCCCAAAGATCACATCAATCATTGGAATGTTTTTTTAATTTGATTTTTGAAGATGCTGCGCGCCTGCGGTGATTTTTCTCGTCACGTATAACCGACTATTTTCGCCCGAACCTATTGAAATCCGTTTGTAAGAAGCTCCGAACATACGAGGCAGGTCGACGTGAACATTTAAAATAATATCCCAACGTGCATCGTATGACAAAAAATACTGGGAATAAACGCTTGTCGTTTGTAAGCTCCATATTTGCAAATGTCTCGATTGTTACCGCCACAGAGCCCAGAAATCACAACAATTATTTGAACTTTTTTTTTTTGAAGACGTTAGCGTTTACGTTGGATTTTCTCGCCACGTACAGTCGATCGATTAAACGACATATGACCGTCAATCGGTCGATCGGACCGGTCAATCGGTCGGTCGGTCGGTGACGTCGTTCTCAATAACGTGACCATTTTCAATATACAAGGTGTTTCGCTTCCAGCGCGAGACTCATCGGTACGAAATTTTTTTTTTAACAAACAACGCGGTGACTATTAAGTGGTAATTGGAAAATTTTTAAAATAGTGTCTGATGATGATTCAATAGTCGATGATTGTGTAAATAATTCGACTTTTTTCGACCATAAAACTTCAAGGTCGCCTAATTAAATGTCAAAAATCACCTTTTATATCCTGTCGTTACCTTGGCGATGACGACGTGTTTGCGGTAAAATAATGCCGAAATCTGCGAACGCGAAGCGTCCACGACCAAATTTGGACGCGTTAACGCGCGTTAAGTCGCGTCGATCGAAATCGACACGATTCAAATCATAAAACGCGTTTATAATAAGTTTGTTCGCGTCACCGAAAGTGGCGTTATTTATAAATTGTAATCCCGGAGCGATCCGATAGATTAATTTACATTTTATTGCGGGCCAAAAAAAAACTAATAACATATTAATTATCGCCGCCGATAAGCTTCGTAAAACTTCGAAACCGAAAATGAAGAACGGTTATAAAAACGGTAGTTTAGGATGTGATTATTTTAATGCGATTTAAAAACTCGTCGCGATAGAGAGCATTTCCAGTTTTTGGCTGTTTTTATTCGAAAATTCTATTGATTTTAATTAGGGATTACTGTTGAGAGGCGAATTGGCAAAAAAAACAAATTGCCTCACGATTTTCGCCGACGTCTATCCGTAACATAAATTAAAATGTAATATTGTGAATATTTTAGGTAATTTAGAATGTTCCATCTTGTCCCGGGCGTAAACTGATTAAGCGTCATGTGTTAAGTTGAAATCGATGGCGTCAAAATTCAAAAACGATTTTTTCGCGACGATTTCCGACAAGTTGGTCGATGAATAACGCTCGACAAAAATGCTCTTAAACGCGATCTCGATTAATTTCACAAAATGATCGACGATGCCGTTGTAAATTTCAAAATGTCAAGCACGATGCAAGTGCATTCGCGAGTAAAGGATGTCGATGCTTAATCACGACCAGATGAAAGTTGTTCAATTTTACGTTATCGCTAATTAATAATTTCTTATTGCAATTGCCAGTGAAAGCTTGACCGTGTAAGGAAAGAAGAATTATTGATAACATTTCATGCGGACTACGGCGCGGCGTTCATTAAACCTTTATTTGGTTAACGTTACGCTTGTACATTAATATAGCCTGCAATCGCTTTTACGCCAAACTAATTCGCTCGTTTATCTATCGAGATTCGCGGAACGAAGATTGGCACTTTACATTAATCCTCTACGTAAAACGTCGCGCGTTAATTAATAACAATAATCCAAGTAAACTTACGGCATCGGCATTATCGAAGTTGACGTTACGTACCAGCAACAGAAAGAGAAAATGCGTTAATAAATAATCGCACTCGGGTGGGTTGGGTTTGGGGAAGGGGGGCAGGGGGGGAGCGAATTCGATTTTTGATGTGCAACTTCGACAAAAGTTGGTCGAAGTCGAAGCTGGCCTACGCGAAAACAATGCCTAAGGCTTCGGCGTGGGTCTTCAGACTGTCACCTGTTGCTGATGACCTCCCGTTGCAAGTTCTTTGTGCTTTACTCTGCTAGTCTGAAAAGTGCGCTTTTTCGGCGAGCCCCCGAGAGATTATTTTTTGTTTGGCGGGTTGCCTTTTGGCCGGTTGAAAATTTTACGTCTTTTCGGACGGGCGACAAGCGAACGTCAACACAAACACGAGCGCCAGCTAACGCGACATTTACGCGAATAAACTGCATTGTATTCCAAAGTATCTATTCAAGAATGCAAATAATTAGTCGCAATTTGTGTAGGTAATTAAATTTAATTAATAGCGCCAAGCGAACGAAAACACGCCGAGTTAACACCTTTTTGCCGCATCCTCGTTCGAACGATGCATGCGATAAAAGAAACACATTATAGCCGAGAGGCCTTCGACAAGAAATTATTTATTAATAATTGAAATTGCACCGTGTGCGAACGATCGCATGGGAACTGGGACAAGTAGTCGGCGAGGGACAAAAAACCGAAGCGCTCGAAATGCTAATTCCGAAGCCGTAATTCTGTGTTTATTACACGTGTTAATTAAACGCCGGCTCGCTTTGCAGCTCGGGGAGTAGGTAGTGCGTGAATTACGCAACCCTCCCTCCCCCTAATTTTACGCCACTTCGTCTATTACTCAACGAAACGTTAAAATGATTAAACTTAAAATTGGAAACGATTCCCGCGCGGGAAACGGACCCCCGCTCGCGACGATAACTACTATTACAAAAGTAAGAAATCGTTTAATGGACACCGTAAAACAATCGCACCTATCCTGTACGTACTTCGTCGCGCATAAATTTTCATATCGGGTATGTCGGTTTTTTGCGATCTTCACAACTCCGCGATGGTCATTATGGAACAATGAATCATCGGCCGTCTCATTACTTGTACCTACGTTTTAAAATCTAAGAAAAAAAACCCTTCCGCCCCACGCGCGTCCGCGATTATTTCCTCCAATTAGCGCAAATATCGGCCGCGTGGGGGTGCAATTATTACTTATTATTTGTATCGGACTTGCAACATGAAAGACTTTGCGCGTGATTTATGGGGCGGTCGGTGAGTTTTTTTTTTAATGCACGCGGATAAATCATCGTTCTTGGTCGATACGTACGCTTTATGGCATGCATGTACACGTACATATACCTACGTTTATGTTACGAAACGAACGGGAAGCGATAATTCACATTTTTTTATAATATTGTGTACATGTCGGTTTACGAAACGTACCAATTTTTGACCACCTTGTATATCATACACGGTTAAAGATCGATCTCGAACGCGAAACACTTGTTTTTTTTTGCTGTTGTTGCTGTTCAAACGAAAGTCGGTCTTTGCTTGCGAATAACTTTTATTTCTTTTCTTTATTTTAATTTGAAAAGCCGCGGAAATCATCGATTAAATATTTTTCTGGTGCACGAAGAAAGCAATCTATAGATAGATACAAGGAACGTTTAACGATGCGAAGGGAAACGATTACTTTCCAGGCCTTCGTTTTATTTTACGCGCTGACCTAAAGCGGGGTTTACATTAGCGTGGAGTCGCGGTCGGAATCGGGCGTAAGTGCGTCGCATCAGGTCTAGTTCAATTCGCCGCGAGTTTTTTGCCACAAAATTATACAAACAGTTGGTTTAAATGCGTTTTTATGTATTTATCGGTGTATATCGATCACATATACATGTCGTAGGATAATTGTAAAATCGGCCTTTTTACAAAACGCCGTCTTATTGTCGAAAAAAAACGTGTGTATCTCAAATTAACTGATAAATCATACCCATACGGCCACGCACCTCTAGCCTTTTTGTGATGGAATCATTCAAAAACAAAAAGGCTGCTGTATTTTAGCCGTTTTGTATGAAATTTCAAAAATAGGTAACTAAAATTATGCATAAAAACTAAGGAGATTAACCTTTGTTTCAATTTTAACCTAACCCCGTGTATATAGACAATTATGTATTTAAGACTGCAGAATTTGGCCATTGAAATCAACACAAAAAGTAGAAGAAGTACGTGAAATCCGCAACTCTCAATCATTTTGTAATAACGGAGTTACCTCGGAAATACAACGAAAATGGAACACACTGTACATACGTCCGACTATCTACGCTACAACCGTGGCGGCTCCACGCTAATGTAAACGCCGCTTTACTTACCTCAATCAGGGTTTACCCGCATCGATTTCCCTTATTAAAATTTTTATTTTCAGAATTTGAAATTTAAATGCCGATCAGACACTTAAAATCAATAAACACAAAATCGTATTCGGGAACGACTCGGCAATTTTTCGTCCTCATTTTTAATTTCCCCGAATTTTTCACGGAATTCCCGGTCTGTTCGAGTCCAGTTAATGATATTCCGATGTCGAGCTGAACAAATTTCAACATCACAATTTCCAACAATGCGAAATTTCGATGAATTGCGTTTGGATGAATTTTCCGGACAAAATAATATGAGCAGTTCGATCAAACCGATTGATCACGGATAGTCTAAACATGGGCTTTAGATACTTCCGAAACTAAATTTTTACTTCGGCTTATATCTTCGAAACAAATGAGTATTTCGAAAAATGCCTCTTAGTAAAACTTTTTTGTTTTTACAAATTATCGATTGAGCCTGGCCCGATTTAGAAAAAAAAAAGGTAAGTTTGGCATATTAATTCCAAAACCAGTGAGTTTTAAGATCATTCAATGTCACCATCAGACTGGTCCCCTTTATGCTCGCTCTTCCATTTAATTGTAATAAGTGATTTTTACCTATCTCGAACAGTTTTCGAAAAAAACGCGCGTTTGCACATATAAGAATGTGTTTATGATGTATCGACATTTTAAGTCAAGCTCTTTTCGCTTATTTTTAACACGTTCCTTCCGCTTAAGTTTCGTCACCAAGGCCATTCCCAAATATGTTTCGGTGTTTGCACAAGGAATTACTATACTGGACTTACAGGTGGACTGGAGATATGTGATGTTGACGTGCGCGCTACTTTCCAGTCCATTTTTGGATTTTGTCGTTAGCCCCTTGTGGCGCGTTACAATTGAAAGTGGGAACAAGATGGGTCCCAAGACGCTACCCCGCGGCGCCCCCGCTCGGATTTCTTTAAACTCCGAGAATTTTGCCGCCGTTTGAAAAAAATCGACGGTCCAAAAGTGCTCTCGTTCTCGCCTTGCCCACGATTTATTCTTCTCTAACTTGCCCAAGACGATCGTTCGAAATTTAATTATAATTTCGACGACGAAAACGGCTATCGGCCGATCGGGAACTCGCGCAGATTACCCGGATTTCCACAACGCCTCGTAAAGGTTTAATAATACTCTTAAAAATAAATAAATAATACAAAGCACCTAATTTAATTCAATCAGATAAACGAACAAATCCGAGTCTGCTCCCGGATTGTAATATAAAAGGTATTAACTTTAATCTGATGGAACTAAGACGAGAGGAGACGTCCTCAGACGCTCAGGAGGTGGCTGATTGGGTCATCCATCTCTGCGAAATTATTCATAACTCCAGATATCAGTGAAATCGTGGTTCCTCGCTTATTCTTTAAGTCTCCACATGTACGATTTTATTGTATCTTAAAAGCTTTTTAGCTTAACTTTTTTTTCCTATATAGGCAGTTATAAATAAGAAGATTAGTTTAGGGCTTTACCGGACCCGTCAGACTTGTCACAACGTCTCTTTCGATTCATAAATCATCCAATTATGTTAAACGAAAGCAATTATTCGAACCGAAGTGTGTCGCACATCGCATTGTGTGTGTGTGTGTATGTGTGTGTGTGTAGTGGTGACCTATACCTTTAGGGCGAGCAAACGCTCGGAAAAATGCCTACCTTTTCGACGCGATACCTCTTTGTTAAATTTAATGAGAACGGCGAAAGGGAAGATGCACGCAACGTAAAAAGAATAAAAGCGAATCCGAAACCTGCTTTATATTATACTTTTAAGGATTTATGAATGGATCGCCGCGAACAGGTCGATTTGCGCCAGATTTTCGTGTATAATTTGTAGTGCATTTCTTTTTAGAAAGTTTTGTTTATCGATTGCAGGTGTACGCCGTTTTTTTTTTCTCTTCCCGCTCTCCTCCTGAAACAACCGATCGGCCGTACTTCCCGACGAAGTGAAAATCGTTAATTTTCGAAACGCGAAAAATGTTTTTGTTCGTTAATTTACGACGTCGATAAATAATTTAAACGGCCATCGCGTGTTTAAACGCCCACGTGCGCGGGTATTCACAGTTATTTGGCGTTTGGAGAGAAAAAAAAATTGACAAATCGCCCGCCGTTCTCGACCGCGTCTAAACAGTTGAAACTTAATTTGTAAAAATAAAAGAGCCTAATATCTTCGACGAAATAAAAAAAAAATAAAACAAAAAAGAATCGAATCGAAACAACGAAAGTAAATAAAACCCGACAGTGCGCGACATTAAAGTAATTTAAAACAATAGGAAGACGTTGCTTCGAAAGAAAATGATATATTATTAAACGTTTCTTCTTAGAACCCAACAATTGTACGTTTTGCGCCTACGCGAACCGCTCTGGGTTATTTAACCTATTGTTATAATCGTATACGATTGTGTAATGCCCTTATATCAGAAAACCTCTCATTATCTGAACATCTAGAAACGAACATATACTTTAAATTGCGATTTATAGCGAGCCATTGTATTTATTTCGGGGACACTTTGCGGTCGCTTCGCATTTTTAATGTGTAACGCGCTAAAAATAAAAGTTAAACATCAGATCTACATATTATACATACGTAAAAACGTTCACCGGCCCCGTTTTTATTACTCTCACATTTCGCGCGGAGAGCGAGATGTCACTCTTGGAATTTCTAAAAATTGAGTTATCGCTCATCGACTTTTCTGGGCCGACAGGTAGATATTCCAGTTAAAATACGGAAAGTGAATAGTGTATAAACGGACTTTTCTAATCTAATCGTTCGTTGACCGATGAAGGAAAACGAAAGGCGAACAGAGTTCGACGTATTTATTTAACGTTCCCATAATTTGCGTCCGAAAACTTAAATTACGAAGCACCCAGTATGCGATATTTGTCTTCGGCAAAATATCAATTCAGATCGAACAGATTACACGCGCAAGACTGCGACTGCGTACGCCACCGTCTATGTTTTTTTTAAAATTAAATAGCATTTGCGAAGCACCCTGTATACGACTTTTTTGAAATTCGCGGTGCTCGTCCGCCGTCTGCGACAAAATGGGTCCTCAAAGATCGCGCTTACGATTTAAATCGAACGGATTACGCGCGCAAGACTGTGACGACGAAAGTCGCCGTCTCTTTTTTCTTTTATCAAATAACATCCAAGTCTTTCAAAAAAAAAACCGGTTTCCAAGCATTAAAAAAAGTAGTCCCTTAAATTATCTAGAAAAAAACGGCAAGCTTTTGCGTGCTTAAAAATTCGCATTTAAAATGGCGTTCATTTTGGGCGACACAGAATGCGAAGCGCCCTGTACACCAAATGTAAATTAAATACGCGCCACTCGTCTACTCTCTGGCAAATTAGGTCCTTCGTGATTCAATTCAAACAAATTATGCTCGCAAGATCGTGCCAGTCTTACCAATGGCTTATCGGCAAAAGAAACGTGCAGTTGCACGAGCGCTTCGCCCACCGTTTTTCGATAAGACGTGCCCTCGAAAGTGGCGCGCTTACGATACAGATTCGAACAAATTTAAGTCGGCGAGGGCGTGTCGGCCTTACCTACAATTTAAACCCATTCGGGAAAAGAGTTGGAAACCGCGGCCCAAAGATCTTTGAAACATCGGATGGGTTATCATCAAACAATTTGAGGCGATCAAGTTGCCGGTCAATTAATTCAGGCGAATTATGCAATCGCGAGTCCACAATTCAATTTGGAAGCAGAAGGAAAGTTTGGCCACGCAAATATCGTAGCATCCTGTATACGAAATTCGTAAATACGCGTGCCTCGTCTACCGCTTCTGACAAGACACGTCCCCGAACAGATGATTATGAGCGATGTCTCGTCGGGACGTTCAAGTTATGATTGACCAACACATTTATCAGCTCTGATTGTACGTAGTTTCCATATATTTCCAAATGCCCGATGCCCCGTTTTTTGTTTGACCACGCGCACACCCGGTACTGTTTTTTTTTTTTGTAAGTGGACGAGGTGTTGCGAGGCAGTTGATCGTCTTAACGCCGGGCAATTCAGTTTATGTACAATTTTCTTTCAATGGTAAGTACCATCTTCAAGAGAGATAGTACTTTACTTGACATACGGAGGCGACGAAAGGTTAGGAAAGCGTTCTCTGTAGGGCATTGGAAATGCGTTGGCATCAATGGTACTGTTCGATCTTTTACTCGCAGTTGTGTTGATCTTTTTAACGCTGGGCAGTTCAGTTTAGTACTATTTTCAAGAGAGACATTTAGCATGTGGAGACTTAGGGAGGCGATGAAGGTTGCAGATCTTGTTAACGCGAGGAGATAGTGCCACCTCCAAGAGTATTGGAGATGTCTTGGCATCGATGGTACCAATACTTTAGTTGACGTAAACATGCGGACGAAGCGATGGAAATTGTAGATCTCAAGTTGACCGCGCAAGTTACGAAAACGCAATTTCAAGTTGCTTAGACCGTTTTAGTTTTGTGGTTTTGGTACAAGATGTTGGGGGGTCGTTAGTGATTGATGTTCGAAATGAACTCGGCTAGTATGGGCACCAATCTGTATAAACAAAGGATCTCTACAAAAATTATTTTTTAGATTGGAGGCTCACACCTCGAACAGTTTGGAACCTCTAGCGGCCCCCGACGTCTCCCTTAGTGTTTTAATTTTAAATTATCGTGCAGCTGGGACTCGTTTCGTTCTTTTGTTGGAAATACAGTTAAACGCGGTTATAACGAGATCGTCGGGACCGTCACAATTTGCTCGTTACAAGCGACGTTCGTTGTAACCGGGAATAAAATACCCGCGAGTAGGAGAATACAATTTCAAATGTGATTTTGTTATAACCGGACTTGTTACCCGGCATGCGTTAGTTAATTATTTAACGATTCGAATATTACGTGAATGAATTAGTAACGGTAATAATGATGCACGGCATTGTTTGACGAAAGGGCGCAAAAACGCAGAGAGAAACGAATTTCTTCCAAATTTGGGCGCGGGCACGCTCTTCGCTACCCACGAACGAATTTCTTATAAGTACAAAACGTTAAAAGTTGGCACGTAAACATTTGAAAACGCGCATAACTGTTTATTATTATATTTATTTGCACATCCGTGCAAAGTACCTATTAATTTACACACATTTATGGCTCTTCTGTTCCTACAATGGCCGGACGATTACTTATTAAATTTATACGGTAACTGTAAAGCTCGGCATTTATTGAATAGCCGATACGAAATCTAACCTACCTATAAAATATAAACTATACATTATCCGAAACGTATCTATTTGTGGGTAAACCTGAAAAATAATATTATGTCGTATTTTTTTTTTGTTGTTGTTCAAAATCACCGCTAGGAATGCCGAGCATTACGTAACACCGTGTGTGCCGCGTTTATGAATGGGGGATCTGTTGATGAAGAGTCGTCGAATCGCTAATTAACGTTAGTAACTAATGCGAAAAGTTGGTCGTTCGTTCACGAGCCGTTATAGCCGTTGCAGGTGGTAAACCGACGATTTTACAAAAATCGAATTTCTGCTTCGAAACGCTGCGCTGTCCCAAATTAAAAATACAACAACAATAACGCATAAGCATTACAGCCGATATATATATATATATTTTTTTTCATTGTATGTCGTTATGTAAATTAAAATGTATTTCCTTGAACGATGATGGGGCAGTTTTCGAAGACCTTAATACCGACAAATTTAAACACCATAACTCGCATTAAACGAGTCTACGAAAAAAAAACCGTTTCGAATTAATTTAAATTTTTATAAGTACTATATTATAATGCGATATTACTGTGTGTTGCTTGTCAAAAAAAAAAAATTCAAGGATAAAACCGTTCGAAATTCATTGCCTACATTAATTGCAAGTTGGAAATAGATTTGCCTATAAATTTCACCGATCGAAATGTTTTTATCGATAGATTAGAGGAGCTCGTTGACCTTTTGAAGCAAACGCTTTCTTTTTTTTTTCAAATATGCCCATTTATTCAACAATATGTTCAGATATAGACAGATACGTTCGTTTTATGACAGGTTAAAGGTAAGCGTACATTATGCCGGGGCGCGGCGGGCCGCATCGCAACGTAAAACTCCGCAACCAATCGTTGTCGCGTAACAAGAGATCCCAGCATCAGACTCATTTAAAATGTACCCCAGCAATTAGTTGCGCTGCGCGCTTACTTTAAAATGTCACTTTTGAACCATTTAATGACTCTTCGAAGATCTCTAGACATTTGAATATGTAAATGGAGATTCTTTCGTCATCATCTAAACTGCACAACAAAGACAATGGTCGCACTATTCGGCTCATTAAAAAAAAACAATTCAAAAAGCACGCTCGAAAGAAAACGGCAAACGTTCGAACGACAAACCGACGAGTGCGAGATCCAACAATTTTTGTAAGATTAGAAATGCGATCGGGAAATGCTTGCCGTTTGCTTAATAAATGACGAATGGGAAAAGTGGAAGCCACCACGTCTTTTCGCATCGAATTACGTTTGAAACGCTTGAAACGCTTCGAAACAAATTCACTTTCGGAACATCCTGTATATATGTCAAAACAATTTGGGGGGTGACGCAATTGCGGGCGAATTTTGCGACGCGGCGACATCTAATTTAAAATTCCCAACATCTCTATCGATTAAAAATGTATTATTCATTTTGCCCGTGTCATCGATTGAACAACGTTTGAAATTAATGGATTATCCATAAAGTCGAATTATTTTGATTTTCTCGACGTGAATCATCGGAGAAACACCTTTATGTGATTGTCGCTGACGTGCGATGCAAATTAGCTATACGATGCATTAAGTTGTTTCTTTTTTTTATATATAAATACATAGATAATTAACCTTGAGCCTCTCCAATTTATGGGCGATACTATAAAAATCGATGTTGTCCACTATAATTAAGCGATTCTAGAATTGTTTAACTTTTAACGCGATCTTTTATAACTGCACTTTCGAAACACTCTGTATAAATACGAAATATAAACTGCAGATCGCGACGCTTTCTGAAAAGATTTCAAAGTGAAAAAAACGCCATTCGGTGTGCGCACTGAACTTGGCGTGCGTTTAAAAAAAATAAATAAACAAAACACGAACGCCTCTCTTAACGCACACTTGACGATAAAATCAATGCTCGTTTCATTTCGACTACGTCACAGAATACCTTGATTTTTATTCGGCCAAAAAAAAATGGCAGCAAACTACAAATTAGAATCGATTTTCGTCTAAATATCACACACACACACACACACACACACACACACACACTTGGAGATTATGAAAATAGGCAACTGTCTATAGTTCGTTCGCGATTCATTTAAAATGACGTCATACATATTTTATTAAATATTTTAATTTCCTGAAAATTATGATTGTTCTCGTGCATTTGAGGGCATACATTAAAAAAAAATTAAATACATTTAATAAAATGTGTATGACGTCGTTGCAAGCTTATCGTAAACGAACTTTATATGAGTGGATCATTTCGGGCGGGCTGTTCAGTACGCTGGCGCTCGCAATTTCTATCTTGAGTCTTGAAATTTGGCGGCATATTGTCCTCTAGAACGGTAAAATATTAAGCGCGACTATTTCCGCTACCGATAATTCTCTAAAGAATGTCATTCATACTTTCAAATTATTGCGGAAGCGACGCGCCCCCTACCCCCACTAATTAAATTCGTTCTTTAAAGACGTCCGAGGTGGGGCTTGGCCCCCTTTTAATTTCGAATTTTAAGCGCCTAATCGTTACTTAATTGTTTAAAATGTTCAAATTCTCGCCTTGAAATAAATCGCCGCGCGAACTGGGGCCGAAATAATTTTAATGTGGCGCCATTATTAAAACAAAGCACTTTTTTTGGCAACGGTCGCTAAACGAGAAAAGAGAAAGAAACGAAAACGGCGCGGGTAATTTTTAAACGATTAAAAAAACAATCGAAACGTCGAAATTCAATTAAAACCGTTTAAATGTCGATATCCGCCTCTCCGAGTATCGCGTATCTACCGCGCTACCACTTATAAATTTCACGCTCCATAATATATATTTTTTTTCAAATTAATTTATTAATTTGCGGTCATAAGAGAAACGCCGCGCGTTCGAAATTTTAGCATGAAAAATTACAAGGATGCACGATCGCGCAGGCGAACGTAAGGCCGTTCGAAATCGATATTACGAATCAATCCTAATTTCGTCGTTAATCAAAAATAATTACGACCATCGCAGGTACGGAGGTGCTTATTACGGGCTCCGATTCGGATTAATTAAAGGCGAAACTCGTACAAGATAAGGACGCGAAGGACCAATTGGCCGCGGCCATTTAGACGTAATTGGACGTTTCGACGCGATCGATTCCGCTGCGAACAAAATTTGAACACGAGAAAAAATGGAACCTGCGAAGGGAGCTTTGTATTTATATGACGACCTGATGGATTGTTTGTCCTAACAGATTATTGACCTCGAACTTCGTTTTGCTACGAAAATTGAATTTTGAGCGAGGCTTCGTATCAAAATGCACCTCGATCGCGACCGGTTGGTGTAGAATTCCGATCTATACGATTTTGATGAAACTTAATAAAGCTTTTTGCACTATGTAGATGGTCGAGTAGTTGCCTCTAGCGAAAAAAACTAACGACCGATAATGGCCATCTTTTCGTCGAGTTTCGTTCCGATCGGAATCGAGCGAAAAAATTAGAAGCTTTATCAAGTTGGGGTAGTGAGAAAAGTTACTTTTCAGTTTGAGTTCCGCGCAAACGCGCCAATTTTCATCAAATAATACACGGAAACTCTCATCGGAGGCTTATGAAAGAAAATAGTCACGTCCTTGTACCGAAAAACCAGGTGTGCGTCGCGGAACACACGACCGAAATGGTTACTTCTTATTAACTGTACACGTCAGCACGTGCTCTGAAATGAATCGGCGACAGAGAGCGAGATATGACGTCACAATTTAGCTTTATTTTTGTTTTCCACTCTAGCACAAGGGACTTAGGAGCTTACATTGCTGTGGTTATTAGTTCCACGATCGCAGACATCCACGCCTACCAGGGAGATATTTCATCACCCGAACCGGGATTCCCGATATTAGACATAAGCTTAGCCAGCTTGTTCGTCCTGTTTTGCTTGCTGCGATCTTCACGAATCTCCCGCCCCCGCACTTGCAATCTAACTTTTTCTCGCTCTTCCCTCCAACCGCATCCTCTGAGAATGATGGACTCCAGCGCCAAATTCGCTCTAAATTGTAATTGTAATAAAATAAGGGATAGCCGTCTCGCCTGCGTGGCGACGTAACGCGTTTCGTCGCGTTCCCGTTTTATTCTCCCGAACATTTTACGCACAAAAAGTGCCGAAACGGAAACACGACCTATCGTCGAAATTTGACGATTTTCGACCACAAACCGGTCGCGCAACGAACGTAACGTCTCGAACCGCGCACGAAAATTAACCGAAACAAATCGCGCGCTCGGCGCGGCCTTTCAATTTACTAATAACAAACGCGATAAACCGCCGCGGGCCGTTTTAATTACGTATGTTAATTTAAAACCGCGCCAATAATGGACCTGCATATGTATTCAGAAACCGAGATCTTGAAACACTTTCCACGATACAGTTTATAGGCACTGCCGAGTGTCGCGCCGCTCATATAAAACAGGCGCGAGGAAACTGATTAAAATTTATTGTTATCAAGAAAATGTTTTAAGTCGGCGAAAAAATCGGCTCCGTTATCTAATTAATTGGTTAGGTGCCGCGCGAGTTCGGTCGTCGCGTCGCGTCTCGTCGTTTATAAAATCTCGGGCCGTTAAGCGAGGACTTATGAAAATTTCATGCAAATTGCAAGCGGTCGCGGCCGAGGGAAAATAACGGGAAGTTTTTCGCCACGTAATGGCGCATTAAATTTAGGGAAAAATATGCGCGCGTATAAACAGTATTCGGAATTTCAGTATGGCGTCCAGTTTACCTTCATATTTTTTTTTCTTATTATTTATTAAGAATTAAACGATTGGTCGTTTGACATTACACGCAGCACGAAATTTTATTAGCATGAATGAGATTAGAATTTCCATTTTATTAATCCGTGAATTCATAAATCCTTTTGTAATGTGTTTTGCATAAGAATAAGCCGTCGATGGTATTTACGATAATTTACATATTTTTTTTTATGGGTTTCTGTACTTTAGGAAATAAATTCTTTAAACCTTTCGGGTCGGTCACCGGGAAGTGAATTATGGAAATTGCCGTAAATATACGAACGCGATTTTTAACGCGTCTAAATCGCGAGCGAAAAACAAAAAGAAAAATCACTCCCGCCCCTCGCCGCCCACCTCCGAGGGCGCCGACGGACCGAAGAAAATGAAACCAGGCCATTTTCTCGAGCGCGACGGCACGTGCGCGATCGTTCGGCGTCGTCGAATTTTCACCGGAACGATGCACGATTTTCGGGGGGCGGCGTCGGCGGAGCTTCGGGCTCGTAAGCGTGCGCAATTTTACGTTTCCACGGCCATTGCGTTCCTCCGCCATTTTCGCAAGACGATTCGGTTATTGATTTCCCGCGGACTAATATAAATTCCATCTTTTCCCCGTAAATTAATTGCAAACGTCTAAATCAATTTCGTAGCAGTTACTGTCTTTCGACGAAATTAGCGTCTCGCCGAATTAACGCATAAATAAAGAAAAATTTTCGTCGTTACGTAAGCTATAAATCACGCAAGATTTCATAACGCATGCAGATGTGTCGGCAATAACTTATATCTTAATATCTAACATTTGACCCGAAATTTATGAATGAATGAATTACACGTTTACAATTATTATTATTATTTTTTAATTTCTAATTTAAATAACAAGTTTCCGTTTAAAAATAACCGTTAAAACGGAACATCGTTAAGTAGGTACGTTTTTTCGACGTCGCGTCGGCTTAAATAATAATAAAAGTGAAACTCAATACCTGGCGATTATGCCAAAACTAACAAGTTGGAAAACCATTAATCGGCGCGAATAATCCGGCTTGATTACGTCTGACACGCGATTCGGTACCGGAAATTAACGTCGCCTTCTTCTGCTCGCGCTCGTTATTGTTTTTACATAAAAATAATCCGCGGCCCGGGCGCTCGATACCGAGAAATTTTCCGCCCGTCAATCAGGTTCATTGTTGTGCCGCGTAGGATTTACACGTGTCCAAATTAAAAAAGGAATTCTGTTAGCTAACCAAATAGTACACGTTACAGTTGTCAAACAATAACAATGGTAAATTTGCAAATATAATTTCTTGTCCTCGGCCCATTAAGAAAACGTTCCGCCAATGCCATCAAAATCTAATTCTATAGGTATGTTATACATTTAAATAAACGACAAAAAACTAGCGCACGCCCGTTCGTTCCTAGGTAATTAACGTCTCGGATTTTCGGAGCCCGTCGAAATAATATTCGAAATTTGCATCGATGGCGATCAGGAAGAACGATCGCGCTCCTTCCAGGAGTAGATGGCGTCCCCGTTTACATCACATTCTCCCAGGAATCGAAGTGGAAATTGTCTACGTTGTGCGACTTTAAAAGTTGGCGTAAAATGGATTAATAGAATTAGTGCCGAACCGCACCAAGAAATCGTGTCAAAAATAACTCAAAATTGGAACGACACCGACGCAACGCGACGTATAGCCGGCTAGCCTAACAGCTCTCAGACCTTTTGGGGCCCCGCGACGATAGTTGTATCAGAATCATTTTTTATTCCACAAAAAAACATACATAGACATACAGTAAAACCTCGATTATCGGAAATAAATATGGATTGGACCCGATAACCAATTCGATAATCCGATGTAACACAATTTTGACAATAATCTTGGGTAAAAAATGCACTAAAATATGCAAAATTAATTTGTCTTAATTTTATGTATATGTATATCACTTACTCGTCAACCGTTCCTGATAACCCGCGGTTACCAAAACCGCCGTGTGTCATTGCCCTAATCAAGAGTTACCTTACTCGTCAGCCGTTTTCAATAACCCGGTTTTTCGATAATTGGGGTTTTACCGTATTTGCGACGAAAGGATAAATTAATTTTTTTGCACGATTGCCTTTTGTTTTAGACAAAAGGGCTTTTTTCGCAAATCTGACTTAAAAACGCGAATTAGGTTATGTTCCGCGTCGTACAAATTTCATAGTCTACCGTTTAATATACTTTTTTTCGGTCGTTTCTTATACCATACCTCAAATCGAGTGCGCGTTCAAAATGCAATTTTACGGCCACTCGTCCCGTCGAAATACACGACCGAACATTCGCACGTGCCGTTCCGGCAATTTCTAAGACGGCGCACGACATAGAGGCGTTTGCGGGTTACAAAAAAGGTCCCTGATGATTTTTTCCCATTTGCAACCTTTCGCGAGATACACGCGTTCGAAGGAGCGAAAATGTGACGATCGCGACATTTCCGTAGACGCTTGAATTTCGACATGCCGCGGCTCTTTCAGACATAAAAACGCGAATAACTTCGGCCCGCCTGCAGCTAAAAGTCGATAGACACGCCGATCTGTTCCCGAAAGTCCAGAGAATGCGTCCGAAAAAAAAAAAACGAATCGCCCACGTTCGGCCGTTAGGGAACGGCAGGCTTTTAAAGACAAAAAATAGCGATTCTTTTCACCCCCGAAAAATCGTCCCCCTATGCGAATTTTTCATAATCTTTGACGACAATCAAAGTTTCTCGCTGAAATTCTCACAAACGGCCGCGTTTCGCGGCATTTCATTTTTTGAAATTTTAAAACCCAATGGTATAACGGCGAAATTTCAAGAAATTCGAAAATCGTTTTCGGCGATTTGTATTCGGAAATCGGCGTGCGATGAAAATTTTCGCCTTCGCTTACCTAATTACCCCCAAAAAATTTTAAAAGTCTTGAGCGTCGCACAGACGTCGCGATTTGTTCACAAAACTCGCGCGAAGCGACGCCGTAAGCGAAAAAAACTACGCGAGCAAACTTCGGAAGCGCGGACGTGCTGCGGAAGAAAAGTTTGATATCTAGAAAATTATATCCGCGTCTCCCGTGTCCGACCTATCTTCGAAAAGATGTCGAACCGTGGGCGTCAAGTTCCTCCCCCATCCCTCGAAACGCTCCCAAAACGACAATTTAATCGAATCGAGAGAAATGTCGAATTAAATTCGTCCGAAAGAGACGACTTTTTCGCCCGCTGCCCGTCCGAACGTCGAAACCGAACTCGTGAACGTTTCCCATAAAAATTTGTCGAAAATGACGAGTCGCACGACTCATCGTTCAAGAAAACTTGATCGACGTCTACTCATCGTCTGATTTTAGATCGACCGCGTTCGTATTCGGTCATCTTGCTCCGTTTGTATCGTTGTCTTGCGCAATATCTCGACAATTGAACAATCGAAGAGGGCGAGCGTTGATTTGCGTCATTAAAAAGCTTCATCGAACACACGAATAGGAGAAGAAAACCGATAATTGCAGATTGTTCTATTCGAACAACGCCTTAACGGTTCCTAGACAAATATAAACCTTTGGAAAACGAAGGGCCAAGATTTTTTCAAAATTGAAATCGGTCGGCGATTTGGAAGTCGGGAAGAATTTTCGAGTTGCGCGCAGGTTCGTTCGTTCGTTCGTTCAAACGAAATTAACAGTTATTTTGATATACGTATGATTTTTTCGTATACGATCGATGTCCCGCACTTCCGAAGCAAATCCAAAAACGTCCGGCGGCCGGCCGCCCAGGAAAAAAGAACGTCCAGACAACGATAAACTGTAATTATCGCCAACCGTGGACACGAAAATGAAAAAGCAACGCACATATATTTCAGTTACAAGAGCCCGCATGGTCGTCCCACAACGAACGAACCGCTAAAAACCATAATAACATGCGTTAGACCATTGTGTATACGCTTATGGAACCTGCAGTAATTTGCATCCAAGGCACTCTCTGGATGTGTTGGAGTTCATTGAGACGCCCACCGCCATTGTGTAAAGCCGTAATAATAACTTGTGCGCGAACACAATTGATTCTGCTCAACACGTGCACAATGATGTATTAGAATATCCCTAAATAATGACAGTATTGAATAAACAGGCGTACGAAACTAGCATCTGCTCTTTGTCTAGCGCTCCTCCCATCCCGTTTCGAGAAAATTGATGTAAAGTACGCGCGAATAATTTTCGCCGCGAAACGGACGACACGTTGTTACATAGAAAGCGCGTAGGATTTCGCCGAGAGTGACGAACACGTGCCCCGTTTTTAATAGTTTCCTGGGCGAGAGAGTGGCGTTTTCTTTTTGCCGGGTATCTATCTATCTCTCCATAATATTATAAGGTGCCTATGTAGTACATAAAGACGGCCCACGGACTCGCTTACTTTGTTTACGAGTTCCAGATAGGATAAGTTAAACGCCATAAAACAGGAATTTTTCGTTCGATCGAAGCATAAAAGGATGGAACTGTTAAAAGCCTTTTATTAATGGGACCGGCGAGGAAACTTTCTAAACGGCACCGTTCGCTCGCTATATACGCACGCATATACATACAGAGATAAAATTCGAAAGATCGTTCAAAAAACTAGATAATTACAGGTTGAGTGTCGAGTTCCCGGTTTTTCGCATTAATTCATACGTTTTTTATTATTATTATTTTGATAGAGGCGATATATTACGTCTAATGCTAACACGAGATTAACTTTTAAGATTAGCGGAATTTTTACATAATTACACGACACGGTGTACGTACCTAACTAACCTCTAGAAATGGAGCAAGATTTTTGCCTTGCTCGAATTCGAAACTTAATTAGCGTGCTTATCTGGACGAGGCATCATCTTTGGGACGCGGGCGACGTTTTTATATATTTTCGATGGAGTTTCGGAAAAGTAAGGCGATTTCCATAAAAGTCGTCGTCTAATTAAAATGGCAAAGTCGTTAATCAAACGCGGCATAATCGTAAATTCGATTCGTTGTCCGCGCAACAACGTCGTTTAATAAATAATGAAAACCTTGTTATATAACCTTGCTCCTCATTGCAAATAACATACTGTCAATCCGACCAATAACTCAGAAGGCTATTATTAAATTATATTGCTATCTGATATTCCAATTATTGCAATTATTCAGAACCATATAGGCTTGCCGACAACGTTAGAGCCAAGCGAACAACATAATAATGGAAGTTAGGAATGCGGTGCCGTTCAGTTAAAGTAAAATTATTGATACATCGTCGTATATTTGTACCGGATAATTGGTACTAAACGTAAAGGAAACGTTCGTCGTTCATCGAAGTAAACGCACTTAAGGATGTTCGAGAACCGGAGCTGAATTGGCAGTCTCATCCTCGCCAAAAACGCTTTTCTTCATTTTTACGACCGTAACGCCCCATCGCTTGGTAGTCACTCGAAACCAAGAAGTCCGTTACTTATTCTCGCAGTGTAAACGATAATTGCAATTCTACTGGATTTTTGGCGCCCAAAAATTTTCAAAAAACTCGGAATATCATTAAAAACAAAACGCCTTACTTCTTTTTTGGGACCGTAACGACAACCACAAACGCCCGATGGAATAAAACGTCATTTGGTAACCGCGCCACCTACACGACGTACTCGTTAAATCCATTTACAAGGATCCGATCCGATTCGACCAGAATTGGTTCGCGTTTTAATCCAACGGAGTAACGGTACCACGTCAACTGCCACAATTTTCACATTTAAATTGCATTTAAAACACCTATTCCCACCGTTTAAATGATATTTGAAATTATATCAGATTTTTGGCGCCCAAACGTTTTCAAAAAAGTCTGAATGTAATTAAAAACGCGCCTTCTTTCTTTTTTTGGGACCGTAACGACAACCACAAACACCCGATGGAATAAAACGTCATTTGGTAACCGCGCCACCTACACGACATACTCGTTAAATCCATTTGTGATGGATCCGATTCGATTCGACCGGAATTGGCTCGCATTTTAATCGAAACAGAGAAGCGTTACCGTCAAATTGTCACAATTAAATTGCATTTAAAACACTTCTTCTCACAGCGTAAATGATAATTGAAATTATATCAAATTTTTGGCGGCCAACAATTTTCAATAAAGTCGGAATTTCATTATTCGTTTACACGCAGTTCTGTTTTTGCGCGACATATTATACGTTCCAGAAAAATAGGTACGTGTAAAAAAAAAATAAAATAAATGTACCAACCGTGTACAAACGTTTTCAAAAACGACGCTATTCGAACCGCCGCGTTTTTAAACAAGTTCGTGTAAAAACTGGAATTAAAATTAAAAAATAGATACCTACGAAAATAAATTATATACAAAACACAGGTAATGTAATCGTTAAATTAAATTAAAATAAAAACTTGAGCAAAAATTAAATCTTTTAGAGTAATTTAAGGTCAACCGCGACGTATAAATATGCGTGTCACGACGGAATTTGTACGTTTGCGGACTTTTGTTATTTCGATTAGAGGTTCTCAATGTTCGAATTTCAACATAACGGTTATACGTCAAAATTTGCGACAAATGTCTCGGCCGAGGTGGTCCATTTTATATGAACAAATGTTTAAAAAAAAATGCGCAAGAGATAGGGCTATACAGTAAAATTTCGCGGTACCGAACACCCGCGAGGTCGAAACATGAAATTTCGGCTAACAGTTATTACAGATTGCAAAATCCGTACCAAATTTCTATGGGCTATATGACCCAAAATCCCTTTTTCTCAATTAATTTACCCGAAAGAAATACATCAATTGGAAAATTACAAATCTCAAGGGTATTTTATAATAAATTCAAAACAATCGTATCGCTGTTTTCTCGAGTATCTCAAAAACGGTGCATTCTAGCGAAAATTACAACGAGAAATGTTTGATAGATAATTTCACGACGATTCCAAAACATATTTCGCATTAACGATTCCATAATTAATAACGAAAATAATTCGGTTTAAAATTTTCGATCGGCCGCCGTTTTGAAACGGGTTGGTCGATTTTTCCGGTTACCGAACTTGTCCTTAGTATTGGTAAGGACAATACACTGACCGACCTAAAATAAACGACCTATACTTGATGATGATCAAATAATCGGCGAGTCATGTTATTTATCACCAGATAGTCGAGCAACGTGAGATAGTTGTCTGCGCAAATTCGTCGACTTTTCCCTGAACATTAGAAGCGATATTTACTATATTTACATAAACGAGATAGAGAGACCATAATCGATCAACAGCCCAAAACAGACTAGATGACAACCAAAAGGATATGCCAATCGTTTGAAGGGCAAGACACGTGAGTATCAAATTAGAAATCGATTCTTTGTGATCACAATGGATCCTAGGGCACAAGGCTTCTTCGATAATCGACAGATTGCCGCCGTGTCTCAATTGTTTTTAGTGGCCAAACGATTAGTACGACTTTTATGTGATTCGCATTTTTGCCCATCTGAACAAAACATGCTCCGGGCACCGTTTATGAGCCCAGCAAGCTCGCGGCGAGTCGATTGGATTTTGTTGGTTCTCTTGTTTTGGAATAACGTTTAAACGCCCGGAACGTCGCGTCGGACTTAATTTTCCTTTTCGCGAACGACAAGCGAATTCGCAAGCGGTGCCGGCGCACGACCATAAATGTCAGATGGCTTTTGTTGCAACAACAAGCGAACGTTTGCGGTCGTGGCGTAATTTCCTTAATTCGACATAAATCGTTGTATGTTAGAACTTATTTCCGAGAATAATATGAGTATCGAGTTTTAATCGCCCCCTCCGCCCCTTAATCTATCTCGCGTACGTTATCCGAGAAAGTAGCTCATAGCAATGATAGAAATTTATGTTTCCATTGTTTGAAGTGATTCACTGAACTATAACCGTTTTGTAAAATCCTTAAATGTCAGCGAACCGCGCGTAGTTTTCATAATGATATATTTACGTTTTCGATTTCTTTAAAGATCAGTTGCGCGCGATATAAATTACACTTTCGTCCCGCGAACGATTTTCAGGGAGGCTCCGAAGAAAAACTGAAGTCACTTTTACAAGGAAGGTTAGGCAGGTGGAAATCTGGGAAAAATTTGAAACTTTGCAGGATTGTAATACTAGTCAATCCTAATCGAGAGTTCGTGTTCTTACGCAGTTTAAGAGGGTGAAATCCACCCTTGAAAATCGGAACTTTTTTCGATTTTGCTTATTATCTGTGAAACAGCAAGAGCTATTGCCAACAAACTATATATTTTTGTAAATGGCCGTTCAAGACTTACAATATGATACAAAAATTAGGAATGAAAATCCTAAGGGTTGCCATCAATTCATATATTCACCCCTAATTTTGCCATATTTGGGTACATTTTTACATCGGCAGACATATATATTCACGTAAAGGACAATTAAAAGTATAATTTGCAAAAAAAACGACGCGATGTAGTTTTATACAGTAGGTGACATATTGTAAATTTATTCGTTTGGAGGGAGGACTGCGAGGCAGACCACAATAATTCTAAATAATTGATATTTCTCTAAAGTCTATAATAAATTTTATCAAGTATCAAGTTTATCAAAAATGATTAAAACAAAAATTCAATTGTCTACTACCAGTTGGATATTTCCCATCATATTATTTCTAAACACACTAAAAAAATTTTAGTAGTGTTGTGACGTAGGTTTTTGTGCGATGGGAGTTTAGGATATTACAGGGGTCGTAGTGGAATTTGATAAAAAAAAAATTGACAGATAATGGTCGAAAATTTTTAAAATATGTACTTTTTTGGAAATTTATTCTAAAATTATGTGTTTTTTATACAGTAAAATTATTTGAATAATCACTATATATTGCCTTTATACCACATAATTATAAATTGACTCTAATTTTAATTTAAAAACTATTCATGTGCCCTTAAGCATTGATAATTTCCGCATTACAAACCATAAACCAGATAAAAGTTTAATCGCATTTTTATGTGGCCGATAAAATACAAAGCAACTAATAAAACATGTGCATCGCCTACTTTCTTAGCTTTCGTGCGAACAAAGAACTGAATGTTTTTAAAATAAAAACGAAATTTCCTAGTATTCACGTATAAACTCGAACGCATTTATACACAGAATACTGGCAAAATCATTTCAGAATTTTTCGCGTTAGTGGTACAGGGCGGTAGTGCTTGTTTCAGTAGTTCGAATTTTATATTACGGCGTCGTGTTTGTTCGTGTGTGCGAGGAGTGCTCGTTCGGTTAATAAGGCCTTTTTGCGTGTGAGTGCGCGAGTGTTGTGTTGTGTACTCTAAAAAGATTACAAACAAAAAGGATTAATACAATGAGGAAAGGTAGGATCTTTCTTTGTTGACTAACTCTCCATGTATTTATAAAGTGTAAATACATGGACCTTTAATCACTAACACACTAACACTAATCACTTTAACAATTGGTTAGGCTCTTGTATAGGGACTCGGTTAGGGTCTTGGTTAGGGCTCCCCTCAAACATTCCACGGTTCAATTTCGCGAACGAAATTTTACCTTACATAGGTATAGGTATGTAATAATACAAGTTCGCAGTCAATGGAAAAATCTACGCTGCAATTTGACGATAGAAGGAAAACAAACAATGACGAGAAAAAGGTAGGAAATACAAAGAAAAATTTAGAAGTTTCTAATTTTTTCTCATAGTCTATTACAGACAA
The DNA here is from genome assembly GCA_036326145.1 of Rhagophthalmus giganteus. NCBI lineage: Eukaryota > Metazoa > Arthropoda > Insecta > Coleoptera > Rhagophthalmidae > Rhagophthalmus > Rhagophthalmus giganteus. The sequence continues at coordinate 1,993,578 of JARFJA010000021.1, read as the reverse complement.
GTGGCAGTCGCAGTGGCGACCGTGTTAAGCTAAGAGTCCACTAGCCCGCATCGGACGCACAGTACCATCCCTTAAAATTTTCACCCCTAATTTTTGTATCGTAATGTAGGTTTTGAATAGCCATTTACAAAAATATATAGTTTGTTAATAAGCAAAATCGAAAATAGTTCCAATTTTCAAGGGTGGTTTACATCCTGTTAAACCGCGTAAGAGTAAGTAAGTTTCAAATTTTTCCTTGTTAGCTCTGTTCATTCATAAATAAGCCGCACCGTTAGCGGCGTCTCCTTTTACAATTTGAAACAAACAAACGATATGTGCGGTTTAACGTAAATACTCTTATAACCAAAACGTTTTTTAGTCGATTTATCGCCGACCACAGAGCCTCTGTAATTTGGCTACGATGCGGTAAATCACACATATGGTAGCGCTCAGGTTAGATGACCCTTGTGTAACGTAAGCAAGCGGTTTTAATTAACGACTGCTCTTCGCCGTTTACTATTCAAATTTAGATGTTTAACCGGAGTGTACTTAGTTGAAACATAATCGTCAAACGATATGTAAATATCGTGTAATTAACGAAACCGAGGTAATTAACCCGATTTATAAAACATAAAATATCAAGGTTTGCCTGACATTCGAATAAAATCGGTTTCGGTAACCTGACGGGTTTCCTCGAACCCCGGAACCGACTTCGAAATTCGGTAGCAAGGTGGACCGCATTTTCAGTTACGAAAACTCGACTGTTTACCATAAATAGTTGTGCCCACTCGTTAAATACGAAATTTAAGTAAGTTAGTAGAGACGTGGCGGCGTTTGTGATGTAGATGACGTACGATATGTCGAGATAACGCGATATCAGTTTTCTTTAACCGACTGCAATACGACCGACAGACGTTTGAATAAGTAATGAGACTGCGTAACGTCTCACTCAAAACCGCTTATGGTTTATGTATGTAGTACTTGTTAAGGGCCCTCGGTAGATATTTCTCCCTAATTAGTTCGTTGTTTATTCGAACGGGAAAGTTCTCCCGCGTATACGCGAGCAATAACGAATTTCTAGAAAGTTACCAACCATATGAAAGTTTGATTTATATTTAAAAACGTTAAAATTTTTAATTTTAATTGAACGAACGGCAATCGAGAATACACATCAAAGCTAATTTATATTTTATAAGAAATCGGAGAAAACGTTTCGTAATCGTTTCAGGTTATTTCGTGGCGGCGCGGCGCGAGACACGTAACGTGTTTCGAACAAGAGTCGGTCGATGGTTTTCGTGAAATACGCGAAATAGATTCGAACGGTTACTGAAACTGTCGTCGATTATGTGTGTGTAGGTTTTTAATTAGGATCATTACAATTCGGCGCCAACGCGAGGCCCCTTCCATTCACTTGTTTTTTTTTTCTACACTTTCGATGCGGCGTTATGGCAACAAAATATATAAACGATAGTTACCACGGTAACGTTTGTTGCGACAATATTTTTCCATAGGCACCTAATTCAATTCTAATAATACTGTTATAAGCAACCGATGCGAGAATAGCGGGAAACTCCATGTTAGGTACCTATAATCGATTAATGTTTTTCTCGCAACCGTTCAAAATCAACCAAAATGCATTTAAAAATATTAATAATCCTTAAATAAATCAATTTTTTCGAAAATAACATCACGAATTGAAATGGTCGTACTTTCCAGAGAAGATCGAGTAATTGGAGGAGCCTAACCAAATTTGACTTTAAGAGACCTTTTATACGCGACTAGTTCGGTTTCGGTTACCAAATTGATGTGCAAACACACAACCGATATCTACCTAAAACGGAACGCGACGGTTCAACATCAGAACCAAACTGACTCGTAAAAACAGAAGCAGTTAACTTCAGTCGAACTGTAACGGAAACCGAATGCGACTCTAAGAGTCACGCATCTACACCTTATAAATACACGGAGTGTGTTTTCGTTGTGTAAATCCTTCTTGTAGACAATTCGCGCGCGCGCGTGCGCGCACACAGAATTTCATTATAGACACTAATTCGCACGTCGCGAACAATGCGCGACGCCGAAATTTCAACAACACTGCCGGACAGAAACTGAAGTCATTTGATCAGAATTACGTTTATAAATGCGACCGAGTTATTACATAAAGACCTTCGAAAGTCCGTTTTCGTTTTAATAGAGAGTTTATTTTAGATAAGCTACGAAAGAAATGCGCCTATCTATCGCGTTACTCGCCTCGGGCGTTTTATCGGTACGTGAATGCGATTATTTACATTTAACTATGGTTATGAGTAGTTGCGATAAAAACGCACGACTTGAATTATTTACAACAAAATCAAATATGAATTTTAAAGGTACACTTATGACGTTTATCGGTGCGTCGCAGGTAATTAAGAAGGTAAACGTTTGAAAGTGTGACTAAAGCGTTGCTACTGAGCGATTAACCGATCGGTGGCAACGGCTCAATCGCACTTTCAAATATTTCTGCATGGCACCCTTTAACACTCCTAAACACGTCGACCGTCGCAACAAGTTTAAGAGCAAAAAGATATTCGTTTAGTGAATAAATAAATCGTCTCCTCCTCAAAATATCATCAAAATCGGCGTGTGTTACGGTTAACGCCGTAACCACACGTAATCGAGGTTTGTGGTTATTTTTGAGTTGGGGGGGGGGGCACATTAGACACTAGCCACGTTGAGCGATGTTGTAGCCATCGTAATAAATCTCCGCGTCGCCATTTTAAGAAATGAATTTGAATTCGCACATTGACACTGATGAAAATCTAACGCGTTGCCGATTTATTGCCGACAATGAATGCGTTATTATGTAACGAGCCTCCTGAACAATGAGTCGCCGCATAATAACAAACGACCGACTGCGCGACTCGCAATTACGCGGAGGAAAGGGAAACAACCAGCATTTGTTCGGTTCTTTTTTTGCAACAGCATCAGAGAGAACGCGGCAGAAGGACTTGAACGTCCAAGAGGAGGCCTCGGAAGTGCGAGGTTGCGCAACGAGACGCAATTTATCTGCATCGTCGGTACTGAGGCAAACGCGTTTTCGACGGGAAAACGAGTCACTTGTCACTTGGCCACTTCGCCGCATCAAATTGAAACTCGATGGAAAAAGGACCCGACCGTGTCCCGGAACGAGGGGAAAAAACGAGAATTACGATTTTTTTCGCAACGTACAACGGTTACACAAATTTCCCGGGACGTTTACAACGCCGGTCGTTCGGTCGGCGCGGCGCGGCACGGCACGGCGCATCAAAGCCTAATTAAGATTGTAACGCCGATAACGCGATCTGACGATGCGAGAGTACAAGGTAGCCAATCATTTCCTGGAGTGTGTCGAAGAAGCGACGCAATAATACGTCGATTTTTCTCAGACAAAGGTCGTAAAGTTCGAGGTGTCCGAAGAGCCATTAGTCGAAGTGTCAACCGGCGATATGACCGAAGATCGTAAATTCAGGCCGCGTTACCTGCGCGAACCTTTCTCGCGTTCCGTGTCTTCTTTTACGAAATTTTAGTTGTCGTAAGGCGCGCTGTAAATGTCACCTATGACACGTAATCGTGTTCGTGAAAATTTATTAACTAATATTTGTGGGGGTAATATAAAACTTAAGGTACGTCTTTCTTATACGACTTCTTTCTTATTTTATTTTTCCGTAGGTAAATCGCTCGTCGTCGTCGTCGTTGAGGCCGACCGACAGAAACGAACCTCGGGGGCGCGCGCGCTTAATTTCTTGACGATCTGCGCCACGTAACGACTTAATAATAATGAATTAAGCTGCATTTGTGTAAAACGCAACAACGGTCTCTGGACGATCGTAATTTAGACTAACAAGAAGACGTTTTAATAAGTTGATGCCCGTGATAAATGATGAGGAACAAGAAGCGAATAAAATAAGAGAACGCGAGAGGGATTTTGATTGATGAAACTCGCTTTAATTAATTTTCGGTTTTTGTTTTAGGTCGGAGATCATCTAATTGCCATTTTGGATGGCGTAATGGGAGCGATAATGGCCTTATGAATAAACATGCGAAAAATTGATAAAACGAGCTTTCCAATTAGCAGGTACTAGATGAAAACAGGTGGTCGTTGTTGTTAAACGTAAAGTTCAAATTTTCGCGTCCAGAAAACGAACCGAAAACGCCGTCGTCCCCATCCGTCAACTTCCAATTTAGAACCATTAACCCGATCGTATGGCGATAGCTCCGGACCTTTCCAGATATTTAGGACGGCCGTTAAACCGGAAACGAGATAACTTCGCTTTTTAATTGACACGTCGGATGACCGAACAACGCTGCACGATCTTGTCGTCCCTTAAATACGCCCCGAAGATTTAAAATTCCGATCTCCTATATATACGACGTTTTCTTGTGGTTTTTGTTTTTCTTGCCGATGCAAAGGCGCGTTCTATACCACATGCATAGGTAAACAGTTACAATTTTTGCAATGCAAACGGGCCTCCCGTTCCGTGAAGAACCAATTCGATAAACCACGAAAATGGTTCAATGTTCTTTGGTCACCTTGGATAAGGACGTGATGGACATGCGTACGGCCCCAAAACGATTTTTTAGCATTCGAGGAACGCGCTCGCGCCTGCTTTAGATGCCGCGGGCGTTTCGAAAACGAAGCCGAAAGTTTTTACTTTCCGGACCACCGTCCGGACTTGAATCCATTCGTTGCCCGATAAAATGGACGTCCGGCAAACGATTTTTCCCGGCGGCGAATGGGTAAAAATTCCAATCGATAAATTAAATTAGCGTCGCGTCATTGGATTAAGTACCTAACCCGTAATTAGCGTTTTGATAGATTGTCAATTCGTGACGAAGTCGATTTGCATTGGCCGATCGAAAAACGTGCCTCGTCTGGCCGGGTTCGTTCGTTCCTTCGTTCCTTCCTGCAGATTAATCTGATCGATATGTGCTCCATCATAGTTCGAACTATTGTTTCAACACGCTGACCTTAAGTTTTATCGCTTCGGTTCACTATCGAAATTGATTTATACGCCAAAATTAGCAAACGGTAACGAGTAATTGCGAGATTTTTTTTAATAGAAATTTAATTTATTACGACCCTGATACTGGATAGTAGCAAATTGGTGCGCTCACGTTGCCGTGCCTCGAGTTTTAATAACTTAACTTCGATCGGCAACAACGTTTACCTTCGGGCGATTGTTTCTATTACTTTCAAATTAAACGGACAACAGTAATTTCGGCAGAACGTAATCTCGAAATCTAATTAAGTTACGTACAATTAAAAATAATTGATATATCAAAAGCGCGACGGCTCCAATGGCGCGGGTACTTTCATATTTTGGGGTGCAATCGGAGACGTGGGCGTTGGAAGTTCGAAAATTCAATTAAACGCCAATTACGTACACGATTCGGTCTTCCGCATATAGCGGGCTCGATCGAGCGTCCGACCGCAAACCGCAGGTTTCCTAAACGGTTTTAGACGGATCTAATGGGGCCGTCCGCACGCCACGTCTTGGACAGAAAAACGCGAGGTTTGCGCAAGCCAAAAGGGCAGCTTGTGCGACTTATTGCACCACGCAAGTCGGTTTCATAAATGCGATCGAACAACAAAACGGAGTCGTTGTCGAAACTACCGCGAGCCGCATCAGTTTTCGCAAACAAAACGTGGCGTGCGGACGGTCCCTTAGATGAGACAACGCGACACCGACAAAGATATAAAATCGTCCGTACAAACTAAATAGAGATTCGATTTTTAAGCTGAAGCTTCACGTTCCTTTCGCAGATCGAAGCTTTAGCCGCCTTCCTTGAAAAACACGCATCAGCACCCTTACCTGTTAATATTTCCTAAAATATCTCCAACACTCGAGGCACAAGTAAAGAGTTGCGAGATGTTTTTCGACCAATTCCGAGTTTATAAAAAAACTGAAGGAAAAAAATATAACAACATACCTACAAAGGGACGCTTACGTAACGTATGCGAAAATGACGTCATAACAATGAGTTTCTCTAGAAATCAGTTTTTTGTCCGGGTTTGAATTGGGTCCGCGACATTCGGAGATTTACGTACCACGTAGACAAAAAAAAACTTGAAAATACGTCACAATTACATCATCAAGAGCGATCGGCCACAATAAAAATGGATCGAAAAAAACTGGAAAAAGTAACAAATATTTCGTTGGGATATGGTCAACGCCTACCATCAACGGTGCATCCTAGAGAGGAATATTACGAGAGGATAAGAAAAAAAGAGAAGAACGAACCAAAAAGACGATCGAAGATGTCTTGGTACGGACTACGAAGAGGTCAACAATATTAAACGCCTGCAAAAATTTAATTTAAGGGTCGACAACTAATGTTGGGTAGTACCGCAGAAAATGGAACGGCGCTCCGATTAAAATAACGGACGTCCAAAAAGTCTTTCGGTCACGATTGGCCGTGGAAAGACGTCTCGGTTAATGTGCTTTAAGTCAGAATTTCATTACTGTAAGACATGACATGATTTAAGCCAACAATAAGACGTTTGCGAGGATAAGAGACGATTCCCTTCTTTCATTTTTGCTAAAAAAAGTTCGGTTAGGTTAGATCTTTGATTTTAAACTGACGTTAGCTTAATAACACGGTGCATTTTTTAACACGTTCAGTGCCGACTAACTATGTTTGTTGTTAACGAACTTTCTAAGTAGATAATTGAAAAGGACGTGACGTACCACCCGGTGCCTCATACGCACTGAACGTGTTAACCTTAACTTTGCTCATATGGAGTATTTAATCTCTTATTAATATTATTCTAAGTGACATTACATATGTTAATATTATTATATAAATATCAAGGAAATGTCTATCGATGCAAAATTTCAAATGTAAATTTCGGTTGCGTCACCGACATTCAATAGCGACGCACAATATCAACGCCCAAATGCTCGCCGACCATTATCGTTTCCACGAAATAATCGCCTACAAAAAATTTTGATATTTAGAAAATTGAAGACAAACTAATAATTATTCCGATTTGCGAAGAAATAATTATCCAACACCTTCACGGAGACCTAAACTTGCAAATTCCGGTTCAAGAAGATGTAACCACGGGAAAATTCTACCGCGAAAAACAACTGAATATATCGATTGCTAAGTTGTACCGTTCCAGTGCTCGTAAATCGTTGCTTCGGTGCAGAACTAACCTATATTTTCAAAAAGTGCCGTTTGCAGGAGAGGCCGTCTGCTTGCACCAAAACTATCTAAAAAGTGGCGCAATACGAAAAATTTGACTTTTCATGTTTTACCGGTCGTTCGAAGACCAAAAACTGAAGAGATCCGGCGTTTTCTCTAAACTCACAAGAGATCGAAGAACGATCAAAATTCAGATCGTCTTGTTTAACACCAATTTTTTCCGTCTTTTTCGTCTGATGTTCCACTCAATTTTCTCAATCTTCAAAAAGTCGTTTCCCACTTTCCCACGCTTATTCGAGTGTTTTGACGTGACCAGACCAATATCCAGACTTCATCTTACTGCTATCGTTCTTCATTTGAATGTTATGCCACTTTACGTACGAGTTGGAGTTGTTAGATCGATTAAATTGTGATCATCGCGAAAAATGTTCTTCGGCCGTTTCCCCTCAATTTTCTGACTTTTAGCTGTCGATGTCGTAAATAATCTTCGACCGCGAGTCTGTTGGCGTGACTTTGTCATCGTGCGTGGCACCGTTTTCCCTTGTTCTTTTGTTCATTTGGACTTTGAAAACTCATCCAAGATAATTTGTTAAAACGGACAAATTGCGATCATTGCAAAATGTCCTCTTCAACGTCACAATCGATTTAGGGGCACGTCGCCGAAAAAGTCACCCATTAAAGGTAATCAAACACGAATCGCCGACAAAGACGCATTTCGGTTTAGAAGACGATGAAAATGGCGTTAGGAGTAGGGAGAACTTAAGGGGGAAAAAAAACAAGAAATACGTGGAAGCATCTCCCACTCCAAAATTAATTCGACGAAGCCGATTAGAATATTAACGACGGCCGAACGAACTATTGAGCCGTTAAATTTGTAATTAGCTCGATTAGTAATTGTCTCAATTTAGGCTCCCGCGTTCTGTACGTCATTAGCCTCTTCGAGCGGTACCCGAATAAAAAACAAAGTACCTATTTCCAATTTATCGTTTAAATATTGATTCTAGCGTCAATTAGATGCTTATCGGTGAGCGTCGGGCCACTTTTGGACATTAACCCAAATGCGTTCATTCAAAATTTCGGCACGCGCGTAGACGCGATCGCGCCGATCGCATATAAGTATATAGATAATTAATCTGCGTACCGACATTCGATCGGTACAAATTGCGCACACGTCCAAATTTGGATCGGCTTAGTACGATTAAACTACAAAACCTATTCTTATCGGGCGAATCTTTTAACGGTAGAGAATGATGTCATGTGCCCGCGAGAACTTAATCGGTTTTCTAGTCACACATTTACATAGAGAAATAAATTCGGACGTTCCGAAATCTGTTGGACAAATAAATCCTTAAAATTTATAACAGAACTTCCGAAATAAATCTGGTCAGATGCGACGATAAAAGAGCCTTAACGTACGTGAACGATTTCTAAATTTCGGTTATAATAACTTTACACGTCCGTCCGTTAAAACGGGGTCGTAAAAATTGTAAATGCGAGCGTTTTTTTTGTTTTTTTTTTAAGTAGGTAGTATACGAGAAAAGGCGGTCCTGTTATTCAGATTAAAAAAAAAACAAACACATCCAAAAACCGTGGCCAATTAATTCCTTTTATAAATCGCTTACTTCGTTTTGTAATGGCTTATACGCAGGTCAAAAACTTGAGAATCGTCCGAGCGTTACTTGCAACAACAAAAAAAAAGTTATAGATAATTATTTCACGGGCAATCAATTAATTTATTGACAACTAGATATAATTAACCCAATCTACTTCTTAAAAGTTTTAAACATACCAGGCCATCGCCAGTTAAATCGATATACATATACATACGAAACCATCGACGAGAAGTGAAATTTATTTTTTATAAATAAATAAAAGATGCCGGTTAACTTTTGCTCTTAATTAATTGCGTGCAAATAAAAACGTCGCATTTGTGGAATTTCTAAATTGGCCGCGCGCGCGTCTCTCTTTTAGAAAGTTTCGGAGCGCGAGCAAATTGTTCTGCGTGTTAGTTGGAAAATTATCGTGTCGTTTAGGAAAATTCGGAGCCGTTTTTAAAATTTATTTTAAGCGAGCTCGATCCAAAACGGCGACGGCGAAGATTTTTCGATATTTTTCGCGGTAAAAGTAGACGTTTCGTCCAGTATTCCGCGACATCCTCAATATTAAGTCGGCTCGACTTATAAAAATCCGCTCGTTTCTCCCGTTTGTGCACTCGACTCGTCCGCGATTTCACCTTTACGAGTCTTACGAGGACGAGTCGCGCCTACAATAGATTGTTCGAAACGAATCGTTTAGATTCGCTAAAAAATAATTTCCGAATTTGCGGGTCGATCTAAAAATCCGCTCGTTTCTGCAATTTTGCTCGTACGACTCGCACGCGGACGAGTCACGCGTGCACTGCGTAATCGAGTCGTCTAAACTCGCCAAAAAAATATAAAAAATAATTTCCGATTTTGCGGTCGTCCCAAAAACTCGTTTGTTTGTGCGCTCGTAACGACGAAAGCCGGTCGAAATAACGAGGCACGAAGGAAAATCGTTGGCATCCAAAACCGCCGCGTGGGACCGACGTCGACGGCTCGATACGAAGCTTAAACAACAAATTAAGTGGTCGAAAAACGTGACAAAATTATGATACCGACAAGACAAATATTTATACACCGTTATACCAAAACCGGAGAGAATGCGCACAATTTAAATTTAAAATATTCAAATTGCGTCCGAAAATAAAAATTAAACGAACGTTCGAGAGTCGTTCGGTTTGTAATTTGTTTGGTCGACGCTAATTCGTTTAATTTTTATTGGAGGCAATCTGGATACTTTATCTTAAGCTGAATATTAACGAGACAAATTTGAATTGTTTACGATTGCGAACGTCCTTTTACGGTTGTTAAGTTCGAAGCGAAACGTTACTATATGATGCGACTTGTCGAATTTTCCCAAGCAAAACGTAAAATAGTGAGCTTTAAGGTCCTTTCCCGGGCGAGCGTCCATTATTCCGCCTAATTTCCACTCGCTCGCGATCGTATTACTTTCGTCAGAACGGAAAAAAGAATATAACAGACGCGCGCGCGCGCGCGCGCGTAAACGGGAAACGCGACGAATCGATATATTCGGTCGACATCGAAAGATTCCAATTAACCAGTTCTCTTAATATTAAACGAATTGGCGATTCGAGAGATTGAACCGACCACGTGTCCGGGTAACATCTGCGCGGCCGCAAAAAAAGTCCAACAAAAATTAATACAGAGCACGCGACATAATTACGCCATTCATAAAATGTCGGAAGCCTTCGCCATGCTCAATGTGCAACGCAAAAGGAACGAAACAAGTTCCACGTCCAGCAGACGGACGACATTAGGAAGAAGAACGATAATTAATGCGGCTCGCAATAAATTTAGCGAAAAGCGAGCAAGTACAGTTTCTCGGATTATGAAAAAAAAAACCAACAACAACAAACAGCAAGAGCATAGTAGTTTTTTTTATTGTTTTACTGTTCGTCCGGACGTTTTTGAAGCTGAATTCCCATCGATTTGTGTTTGCGTGGAGTTGTAAGAACGACGTTCGAATCTATAGGTCGATGTCGCAGATTTCGGTGCCACTTGTCGTCTAATAATAAACGAACCAGTTTAGTTCCAGTTAATCTATCCGGATCAAATTTAATTAATTGGTCGAAAGAATACACGAAAAACAACTTGTTTTTAATTGGCGTTCGGTATTCGGGCGTCCAGTTAGACTAGTTCGAATTTTATGGGTTTTTCTGTAAAAAGACGTGGAAGCCGTTCGAAATAAATAATCGACGATCCATTTAATGGGGTTCGAGCTATCTTAATTAACAATAAGTTATTGAAACGCAAATTAAATCAAATTGCATTCGACGGAATCACGATCTTTCAACCGACACGATGAAGTTATTAATCATTATTATCGATCGTTAAGTACGAAGAAAATTAACGGTAACGCCATAAGCTATCGTTTAACGAAGATATCCATGTCATCTTCGTGGGATTTTCGCATTTTTAGATTTTTAGTCGAGAAATTTTTATGCGTCGAAACGGTAATACCCGATGGTTAAGCAATCGAATCGATACACACACAGTTATGTAAATGTCCGCAACATTGTAAAGAATTGCCGTAAACTGTCTCCAATTCGAAGGGGGAAAAATCTGACGGTTACGTTTTCATAAATAAAACATTAATTTCAGAATATGATTAACAAATAATTTAATTAAGAGGGGAATTTTAATCGCTAGATAAACTGATGGCGGTAATCGAGCTCGGCTACCTAATAATAATGTAATGGAGCAAGAAGTCAACCTTGGCCTTTGTTCGCTACATAGAATGTCAAGTTGCAATCATGCTAAAGCTATTATCAGCCTTTCAATTAATGCTCAATTAAATGCATAACTGCTCTATTGTGCACGCGGAACCATTCTGCTCGCTTAATTGATGGCCGTGATTGCCTCAAAAAACCGTAATAAAACGTTTTTTTTTAAGTTGCTCAATTGCTCGTGGAAAAAAAGAGACAGAAATTTTCGTCGCACTATCAATCAGTTGAATTATGCGCTTACTGTTGTTTGGCAAATGTCGAACCGACAAATCCACGAAAACGTTAGAGCGACAACCGATTAAAATTCAAAATAAGGAAAAATGGAAATTAGGACGAATAGTAAAGTGCCGCCCGGGACTCGACGTTAAGCTCGAGGCGAATCGTTCGACGTTTTGGTAGCACATTACTTTTGCGATCGATCCGCTTACGGGACGCGTCCCGGGAAGAATCTGCCGAACTTTAAGGGGGCGTTTCATAACCAATTTCATGGGGAAAAATAAAGTTTTATATCAACGTAGGTTCGATTCGGAAAAGTTATCGAGTTACGGGGCGTGTAAAATAATACAAATCTAACAAGACCAACATAGGCACAACAAAGATTCACAATTGTTAATGTTTTCGTTTTTTCGAATTTTTCCGAATCGGACCTATGTTGATATAACTTTTTTTTTCGCTTAAAATTACTTAAAAAACGCGTCCCTAAAGTTTGGCAGATTCCACCAGGGCCACCCTGTAAAAAAATAATGTCAATTTTGAGATTTTCTAACCAAATTCCGTCGTTTCGTTCAAGTTGCGGCTCCACTTTGCTTTTATTATGCCCTCATTCCGCGGAGTCGTCGCTTCCGGTGGCTTTTAAACAAATAGGCGTTTCGGTCATTTTGTGACGTCCGTAGATGTACAAATGACCGAACCAAAAATTATGAAAAGAGAACGAAGACCGGTTTTCGTGTCTTAGTCAATTTTTAAACACATATCTTATCTTGCGTTCTAATACAACTGGTCATAAGTTGGATGGATGGCAAAAAAAACGTTCCTCAACTGTCATTTAGGAAGTTTACTGGCGATAGGAACTTTCCGTCAGTAAGCAAACAAACCAAGTGTTTCTGCGAAAACAAACTCGAAGCGCCCACGTAACGAACGTCCAAGTAGTCTTTCGGTCTCCGGTTTTAGCCAAGACATTCTTTTATCTTTTTGTAGCCAACCGAGACCGTAAGGGTCGGTTGCGTAACAGCTGATTATCGATAATCGTCATACTAATTTTTTTTCTGATTGTTTTTCAACACATCGGGTTTTTCGTTGGGCATGCTAAACAATCGAAAATTCATCAAGCATTTCTTCTTCCAATTCTCTTCCCCTCGTGATCTTCTTTCCGATGGTTTTGCGTCGTTAGATCTGTTTCGGTATTGTTCGGTCACTCATTCCATCTTCGAGATCTTTCTGCCGTTTTTGATAAACCAAATTATTTCGACAGCTTTATCATTTTTAGAAGATAAGCAATATGAAACAACGGCATGAAAGTTGCAAGCGATTTTACGTCGAACTGTCAATTGAACTGAACTGAACAATTGGAGTGGAAGAAAATATTGGACCACGTCATCAAAACGCGCCGAAAGCGATCCTGCAACGACGTCGCGCATCAAAAATCTCGAAGGAAATGAAACGCAACAGTCGCCAGAAGACGTCGTCTTTTTCGATTGGGAAAAAATCGAATCCACTTCATGGAAACGTCAAAAATTTTTGCAAAAGGTAAGCGACCATCGAGTTTCCGAACCTGTCAGAAAACGAAAGCGTCGAAAACGGTCGAAGGTTTTAGGACAGGAGCTTATTTGGCCGAAAATGTCGACCATCCACGATGGAATTATTTCAGGAATTTCCTGCACTTTTTCCTGACGCGTAAGCTGTGCGCGGAAGATTATTTATTGTTAGATTAAACTACAAATCAAATCGGTCACGCTATTATGCGGAGTCTATTTATTACTGCTGTTATTTTATTATAAAAGTAATGGAAACAGATGGCCGAAATAAGTATGCGCGCGTACGGGGTTTCCGTTCGTTCGTGTTTTACATGGAAATTTATGGCGTTAGGTATTAGCTTTGCATCTGATCTGATCGAAAGCACTTATGCGCGTTATAAATATGTGATTTAGGAAGAGGAAGCTCGAGACGTAAATTGCAATATCGTTTTTATTTCCATATTTATTTGTTGCCGTTCCAGTTATCTTTCATTAACAAATCCATTATGTCTATAAAAGCGTTGTTAATGTGCTGTTCGATCGGTTTTTGTGACCTTTAAGAATTTCATAAGTTTTACTAGTTTTTGCAGCTGCTTTATGTATATGTAGTTACGTACGCGTATCGATATATGGACGAGAAAATTTGATGAACGAGGGCAAGTTTTTATAATTACTAATTTAGCGATCGACAGGTCGTGGGCGTAGGTATTTCATGGTTAAACGTTCTAAATTATATAAAAACTAAGCAAACATCGGACAATTACTAGTCAATGTCACGCGGGCCATTTTTCAATAATCATTGTTAAAGATTAATCAGTTTTATTGTACAGTACGTTTATTGCTTAATTTCGAGAACATTCCGGTCACACAAACGCTGCAGAAAAATGGAACGACCGTCAAATTCCGCGGCTCGCGATAACAAGACCCCCGAGATCCGAACAAGAAACGCGGAAAGAAGATTTTCGGCCATCCGTCGCTAAATTAATCGTCGCAAAGAAAACACGCGGGGAAAAAGGGACCAAGACCGAGAAGACAACGTCCGCACGCAAACCAAGTCGGAACAAGCCAAAAATTTTAACAAGTACAAGCTATCAATGCACGCTCTCCGAAACCCGAATCCACTGCACCGCTTCTTGTGGAGGCCGCGTGAAAACATGCGATGTACGAGACACCCGTAGACTCCATCAATCGAATATTCAGTGGCCGACCAAGAAGCTAACGTCCATGGAAACCAAGTCAAAACAAGCCAAAAGTGAAATTTCTGTTTTACCAAGTGATCGTAAAGCCTATCGAACCCGTAAAACCGCATTCCACTTGTAGTAGTACCAGTAATCTCGAACCTGTAAGAGATGCTACCTGTATACCAACCAAGACAGTTGGGGAGTTGTGTTGTTAGACCTGTACAGAAAGACCACATCAACTCGAACGAACGAAAACGGCCAGTGCGGCTAAAACCATCCTCTACGGGGCTACTAGCAAGTCTTCGCACAACTCGATCGTTTTTGAGGGCCCAACCCAATTTGTACCACCAGACCGAAGACCAGATCACTTCGACTAGTCTAAATTTGGCGGGCAAGCGGTCCAAAATAAGTGGTAACAATCCGCGACGATTGTTGTGCCACACCGTGCCACCAAAACAAAGTGCTCACAATCAGAAGAAATTCCGCGAGAAGCCTTCTCCCACTACCCGTAAATATCCACGAAACAAGTTTTTTTTTACATATTGGATAAATTAAGTACACTAATCGAAACGCGAAATTTGTAAGGGGGGGGGGTACTGTAACGCGCAACATTTAACGTATTTAACCATCGTATGCATTTATGAATGAACATTTCGGGAATCGAGGAGAAGGTGCGAAAGTTGTGTTTACGAACGGATTAGTCACCCGAATGGAATTTGTCGACGGTCGCGGGTTCAGCTTAATAACAATAAACCATTCGAAAAGATAATGCGGTTTAGAAATGTTTCCATTCCGGGCAAACATTTATTTTTTAAGCGCTTCGCCGATTGATGTCGAATTATTTCTATTCTTGCGGTGCGAATTTATTGTGATTCACCTTAACTTGCTGATAGTTCAAAGTCGTAAACATCACGGCGCAGTGTTAAATGGTCGCCTTATTTATGGTCGGTAATTTAAAATTGTACACGTTTCGAAATTATCAATTATATTTGCCGACTAATCCCCCTTATAAATAACTCGCTAATCTTACTTTTTAATGGAATATCGAAAGAAAAACCGTTCAAGGTGATGGTTATGTTTGAACGATAGATATCGTAAGAAAACAACAAACGATATAATATGTATAGCTTCGATAACTCGCATCTATTGGGAAACAAATAAAGGATATTATGCAAATATATGCCAGGAATGTGATCTTTTCGCGATGACGCAATTGCCCTTTACCGTTCATTTATCTTTATTACGGTGTACGTGTTCATAACGTCGTGTAAATTGAATTTTAAACGGCCTATATTTTACCGACGAACGTTCGGCCGTAGAAAAAAAAATAATTAGACGCGTACGAGAGTCAAACGGGGAGAAAAAACACACACACGCGCGCGCGCGCGATTTATTTTACCGACAACGAAATTCAGAAGGTGACAATTAACTTGAGAAAAACAGAATTTAGAAAAGGCCAAGGTGAACGAGCGTGGGTGAGAGTGCCTCGAGAGGAAACGTTACAGCTCAACTTTGTCGAAAAATTTGTAAAATCGCTACTAACGACTTCGACGTGGTATCGGCTTCGAGGCACTTCTCCCGAAAGCCCTCGATTACTCCACAGTACTGCGTCCCAAGGACGCACGCACAACCCCCGCGCGCACTATTTTATTTAAACTCGAGGGCGCGAACAATCACCGACGTGTCTGGGTACATGGATGTTTCGCGTTACGAATCGTCGGACCGTTTAATTCCGAGAGGGTTCGCCCGAAGAGAGTTCTTTAAATTGGCATCGAAATTCGATTACGCAATCGGCATTAAAAAACCCTCGATACTCCGTAAACCGACGGGACCAATTCAAAATGTCACGGAAGTTGTAGTTGGATCACCTAAATGAACAAATCGACGATCCGAAATTGGAAGTTCGAGATGTCGATGTCGATGTCACTCCGAATCAGAAATAAATGCCAAGAATCTATAAATAAATAATAAGGAAGTTGTATCGTTGCCAACAACTTCCGCGGTCCTCCAAGATCGACCGAATGAACGTTAAACGACCAAACCGAAAGGACGACGATGACGAATTTCTCGGAGTAAAATAGTAAATTGGCGTTTTGTTTGGCGATCCGGATTAGCGCGACTTTCCATTCTCAGCTGGACCGAGTGGCCTCTGGTGGAATCACACGCGCTTCTCGCTTTCACTACTCCGGTATGTGTAACGGTAAGCGTCTAGCAGGCCATCTCCTTGGGGCGATCGGTTTCGACCAGCAGAAAACACTTGCCTACGCACGCATTTTGTTGCGACGTAATTAAGGAAGCGTTAAAAAGAAAAAAAAAAAAAACGTTTCACGCGGTGGTAAAACGTAACTAATTAAAAATCGAACGATAACGAAGAGCCCAATTTGTAATTTCTTATCTGGAATTTCTCGAGATTAACGGGGCCCCTCTTCCCATAAATCTATCGCGTACACCCCGCGGCCATGTTTTTCAATTTGCGGGACAAATTCTCGGCCGGGTCGAAGCCAATTAAACTCCTCGTCGAGGAGCGGGATAATCGAACCGCTCTTCCGTATCTACTATAGTAGTTGTAATTATGTAATGCGCTTTTTTATTTGGACAGACGCGGACGGTTCGAGATTTTTCGTCGACGGACGACGTATTTCATTGCAAGTGCATATACCGTCCTCCGGAATGCGGATAGTTCTTTTGCTACTTAAGCACGAATAGGAGACCGCGTGACGCGATCCGTTGTTCGTATGTATGTATGTATGTACAATGTTATATATGTTATAACGGTTTAAAACGTTTAGTTTTTGCAACCTTTTCCAACATAAAATACCCACGATCACTTTTTCGCGTCGACGCAGAGATGGCCGCTCGATCGCGGCCAAAGCGTAAACATAGCCTCCTCCGCCCGATTCGAAAAATCGAAATCTCCTCCAAGTTAACGAGAGAACTCACGAATTCAGGTTGTGCACCTAATGGAACCGGATATTAAAAAACGAATAATTATAGGCGTAGCAAATTACTGGAAATGTGTTTTTACTAAAGGGCAAAAAAAGCGCTTGCACGACTCGGCCGACATCCTTTTTTTTCCCGTCTACGAGATTTAATTTGTTTCGAAATAGATCTGTGGACGAAAGCGACGTGATCGTCGTTTCGTTTGATTACAAAATTTCGGGGGAGGTCACTGTAACGCGTCACATTTGCCGATTTATTTAGTAAACGTGGTTAAAGTGTTTCGATAATTCGAAGTGCCCACTTAATCGGAATCGGACCCAAAACTGCTGCGAAAACTCAAAAATACAGGGTGTCCAGAAATTCTCCTGCCAAATGAAAATATCGACACATTAATTAATTTTCAAATGTTCAATTTGTTAGTGTAGATACGCGTATTTTTTGGGGGCGGAAGGGGGTATGGGGGCTAACTTACATTATGAATGCAAGACGTCATCTTCAAAAGGCTTCAAATTCCCTTAAGAAGCGTTTTTGTAATATTCAACTCAAATCACTCATAAAATCATCTCTAGAATTCGACGTTTTCATTTGGCTAGAGTGTCTGGACACCCTGTAAAAGTACAGTGTGCGTTAAAAGTTCCAGACTAATTTTTCTTTCGAATGGTAAAAGTCTAAGTGCAGAGTTCCGGGGCACCTTGATTTAATTCGCGGATTGAATTAATCGACCCAATTAACCAGCGTATTATTTCGCGATTTCTCGAATTAACTCGCGGTTTCGATCCGCGGATTAATTTGATTAGATCGCGATCCGATTGACGTCGCGAGTTGATTAGAAGATGCGCGATTTGATCGATTTCGCGGAATCAAAATAATCCGCGGATCGAAACGCGAAATCGCGAGTTAATTCGCAGAATCGCGACCTAACCACGCGTATCCGGTTGCCAATTACGCGGAAATAATTCGCGGGTTAATTGGGTCGATTAATTTAATCCGCAAATTAAATCAAGATGTCGTAAGTTATCAAGATTTATATGGTGACGCTCATTTTCAAAGCGTAAAGTGTGCAGTTGAGATAACGTATGGACTTCTTTTTATGGAATTATTTGGAAGGAAACAATAAAACCTTAAACCGAAACCTCGAACGATTGTAGGACAATATTCGAGCGGGAAATCCGAACTTTACCGCAACAGATTCCGTGTAATAAATTTTAATCGCCTAGAAACTTTTGGTATACCTTGTACAGTCGGATGCAAAATTAATGTCGCGAATCGAGAACATTCGACGGACAATACGCGGCGCAATGAACAAAACCACGAAAACTACTTACGATAAGGAAGACGAATCGTAAATATTATTTATAGTTGACCCTCGACATTCGCGGAAGTTATGTTTACGAGATTCTCCTGAATGTGACAAATTCGCGAATAACTTCAACGCGAAATTTCACGCACACCTTGCAAAATCTTGTAGTAAAAAGGAAATTTTGTGTATTTACAAGAGAAAAGTTGAACTTTATGCATATTGTCGTTCGTGTCCGCGCAATGCTCGCGGTCGACGACGTTAATTTCGCACCCGACTGTACATAAATATTTCAAACGATTATTGCGCACTTAGGTCGTCGTTTGTTTAAAATTCAACGCGTTTCTCGAAAATAAACGTTAACCATCGGAATGTCCAGTGTAGATACTAGGTACTTATTCAAATTAAAGCGGAATTTCCAGTCAAAAATGTATCATTTTTTAACTCCGCACATCGTTCGAATTCAAATTTTCCTATCGCACCGCAACATACCTAACACGTGTTGCATAAAACGTTTGAATAGAAGTTTTATCTACGGCCACAAACGTTATTGTTGTAACGTGAGCTTTTCAAAATAAAGCTACGTCGAGCAACGGCGATATGGCCGATTATTCGGAAAAATGTCTTATCACTTATCACTATTTAAAACAAAGTTTCTAGTGCAATCTTTGTAGTCTCAAGTCAAAAAAAAATTCGCCCGCCGTAGTTTTTGAGAGCTCTCGAGTTTTAATCTCTACCTTCTTTCTTTGGATCGTTATTCAGTACAGCCCAACTATTACGGTTCGCGTGACAATCTATGACTTTGGGGAGGCTCGTGGGTTTTGATTTCAAAAAAGCTTTAAAAAAAAAAACGGGAATAGGACGACTGTTAGAGCATCGCCCGGAGACGATGGAAAATAAGGCGAACACGTTCAACGGTTCCCCGAGGAACATCGTCATGGTTCGCTGCGATATTTTTATAACGACGCGTAGGGACTGTAGCGGCGCTTAACATATTAAAGATGCGGGGTAGTTGCGCGTGCCCTTCGGACACAGAATCAGAAAAATATTTTCGCGCGTAAAAATTTGCCATGTTATAAGGCTACGTTGTCTCCCCCCCTCCACACCCCAAATCGATGGTTCCAAAGTGATCGTCGAGTCGTTTAAAAAAAAGCCTCGATGCTGACGTTTTTTATTGTTAAACCTAGGAACATAATAATTCAATTGTTGCTTCCGGCGGTGTAGATCCACTTTTCCGATTAGACTTTCGGCGTTCGGTTCCCCAAAACGAAAAGTATCTATGACTACATAAATCTCGCACTTCCTGGTGTAGTTCATAAACTTCTTATTTACATTTGGCCGTCGTTGCCCGATGGAGTGCTCGAACGAAGACAATAGCTTTGTGCGGCCGCGTCAAGTGCATTTTAAGCGACGGAATTTTTCAACACCTCGATCGGCATTGATTGCATAAATGTAAGAAAAGGCCGTTTATAAATTCAGGCTGCGTTTTAAGGTGAAGGACCCGTAAATAGTCTGATATGTTAAACGGTAAAGTGCATGTTCAATGTCATGTAACCGATCGTGTTTAACAATGTACGCGAACAGCAAACGAGCGACGCGAAGAAATTGAGATTTTCGATTGGAAATCGGACAGTTCTCCCATTGTATTAGTTTATGTTCTACGTGACGATCCAATAACGTTTTCGTTATGCAACTACCGTATAGTGTACACACAATAAGCAATTTTCGAAACTTCTATAATTTAATTCACTTATGTTCTTAAATGGGAGTTTCAACATCAGATGGTTAATCGGCCATAAATTTTCGATATCTAATTTTAGATTTTATTTAGATAACGTAATGGCTTCGGTATGAACGGTTCGGATTATAAAAATGATTAAAGTCAACTTGAACGGAACCCTAATGACCAACTATTATTATTATGTTGTTAAGAGTCAGCGTATCTAACGACCTAACTTTATGTTAGAAGAAAAAAAAACCGATGAACAAACAACAGGCCTTCGCGTTTATTTTGGCAACGTTTCGACAAACTCGTTCTTCAATTAATTAATTCGGTCTAGAAAGGGATACGAATTAACTTTACGGTCGAAATTCTTCGAATTAATTAAATTATCGAACGACAATCGCCACGGCGAGAAAAGCGACTTTGCTCTCCTCAAAACTAGAAATAAGTGGAACGCGGATTCCGAAAATGTCTCGATTTGCTCCAAGAAAAAGTCGCCGCAGTTAACTGCGTCGTTTGAATGCCGTTTTACTTTCGACATTTAAGAGATTACGAAGTGGCGAATCGAAGACGAAAATTGGTTCTGTGCAACGCACGGACATTTTCGCTATTTTTAGTAAAATAAAAAATTCGGATCGAGTTATTCGATTAAATGGCAAGAGTTCAATTGTGACGCGGATCGTGAACGTGAAAATGGAAGGGATCGATTTTTAAATGGGAAAAACCTCGCCAGCGATCGTTGACGAGATGAAGAAAGAAACGCAAAAACTTTCCAAAGACGAAAGAGAAACTGAATCGGCACGGCACGTCCGAGGGCATAAAGAATCCGGGAACGCGAACGACGAAATAAATAAATTACCGATTTGCCCTTAGAATCAAAGACATTCATTCACAAACCTCCACGGACGCAAAAGCATTCGAACCTCGACGAGCGCTGGCGCTTCACTACAAGCCCAGACTACTGTTAAAACAAAAGCGTGCCCAAGAACGACATGAAACTTTGTAATGCAGCGGAATCCGCTTATTACGATCATTTTGTGATAACATTAAGCAAAGAATTCAGAATTTTTTGAGAACTCTTTGCGTTTGAGCATTGGTTGAAGAAATTTCTAGAACTCGACGGGTTTCCGGCGCTGTCGTTGTGGCCACTATTTCGGCAGTCTTATCTGGGTAGCTACACGTGATCGGACTCTCGCAAATCGGAACTTCCAACGTTTCGCTTTACAAACTCGCAACCTAGGCATTTTTTTACCAACATACCTTTGTGCAAATAAATATTTATCCGAAAATAAAAGAAGTCAATGAAGAAAAATGCGAAATAAATAAGTAAAGTTTGTCCGCGACAAGTTTAAAATAACGTCATACACATTTTATTATTTGTGCGCGATACAATGCGATGAGAAGAAGCATCAGTCTCTAATCGCGTAACGTGTACGACGTCATTTTCAAGTTATCGCGAACGAACCTTAAATCGGTTCGGTTTTTACGTCGGTTATAGTCCTCGGAAAAACAAGCGGCGCGACGTTGCTTAAAGTAAACAAAACATAAATAGCTGCTCTATTAAAATAAGATCGAAAGCGGTCTATACAGGGCGGTCCATTTAAGTCGACAATGCAAACCAAAATGGTATCATTTTTGAAATAATAATTAAGGTGTCGATGCAAATATCTGTGAAACTGACATTAAAAAAAAAAGGTTTATGCGAAACATAAGTTTCCGTTAAAAAAACACGACGAAGTTCGCATTCTTCCTCAACGTCGATCAACTTTTATTTGAAACTTATTTTTTTAAAAAGCTTCGCGAGATATTTCGCATCGTCAACTTACAACGGACCACACGGCGTATGCGACACAAACGACGCGTTGCCCTTTCTTTTCTAAATACGATCGATACTGCAAATTCTCCAAAGTGACACTCGATTATCGACAAAAAAATCTAACCAACGTCAGAGACGATTATTTTCGAAACAAATGGCAAATCGCTGCTGTTTTCGTTTTTTTTTTGTTCTAGTTGTCGTAAATCTTCCACCACTTAATCTGTCCATCCTGATTAATGATCACGTTTTTGGGGCACTCGCTCGTCAGTGTCCCATCGATCATAATGGTCGTCGTGCTTTTATCGTGGAAGAAAAGCTCTTCCCTCGAAAATTTCTCTTTCTTAATGGATCATTAACCATTTAGCCAGCAACTATATGCAGGTATATATAAGTACAGGACGTCCCAAAAATTAATGAAAATACATCAAAATGGGGTTAAGACAACGAAATAGCTTTATTTCAAAAGCAGGCATGTTCAGTGAGCAGTTTCCAACCGCGTGGCGTCCGTCTATTTCACAAAACAACAAGATTAAGGGTGGTTTTTGACGGTACCGCCAAAATCACTTGGGGAAAATCGTTAAAAATAACGAGGCAACAGAACCGACGATCGAAATGAAAAATCCCTCTTCCGACGTCCTTTTGGGTCCAACGACTTTCGATAATATTAATGAATTACTTAGTACACCGCCCTCGTCTGGGCCCGAAACAAAAAACTTAAGGGTGGTTTTTGACGGTTCGACGAAAATCGCTTCGGAAACAATCGTTAAGTAACAGGGCAATCGAGGTGAAAAATTCCACTTCCGATGGCCCTTTCGATCGGTTAGTCGGTCGCGAAATCGCCTTTTTGTACCTATAGCTCGTCGCTTTACTCTCGGTTTGCTTTTATCGACGTTCCCGGGTATCGCTCGAAACAACAACATCGAGGGTGGTTTTTGACGGTTCGACGAAAACTGCCTCGTGAACATCGTCAAATAATACGCCAGCGGAGCGACGATTGGCGCCCATCGGGGCGACGCGTTCGTTCGTTGGATCGACTAGTCGGTCGCGAAATCGACTTTTTGTACCCGATAGGCACGCCGGCCGCTTTCTATTTCCGATAATAATCGACGTTGTAGTGTAAACATTTTTGCGACATCGTTTTCAAGATCGGATCTAAACGGCGTTGTAAAATGTTAACGAATAAATTAAAATGACGGCGAGCAATTTCACAATTTGTGCAACATTCACGATCTCATTGTACAGACATTAGGTTAGTTTAATTGATATTGCTCTGACATACAAAACGAAGAGTTCGTGATCACGTCCGTCCGTCTGCTAATACTCGCGACAACTCTTTAATATTCATATAATAATCGTTCGGCTTACGGTTTACCTTTTAAGGTGGCAAAGCAATTACCAACCGCCGTAATTGAATACCTACTATCGTTTAAAAGCAATTTGCGTTTTTTTTCCCCCCCGAACGCCAAGGTACACAAACGAAATTCGTCGCCCGTCGTTGGGCATTTTAAGTAACGAACAAATCCCTCGTTGTTCCAATTCGTGCGCGGCTAGGTCGTCAATAAGAAATCGATACCTACCGAAAGTTGATACCGCCGCTATCGTTTTATAAATTGAAATCAATAAAGTAAGTCAAACAAAAGTTGTAGCAAGAGTGTGAACATGTTAAACATCGGATACGTGAGACAGGCGGCCGGCCGCGTATGCATATTCATGGGGGTCCCGTTTACTGCGGGATTAACGCAATAACGTTTTAAACAGTTTTAACGCGAAGCTCGCGATACCGACGAAGTTTCCGTGGAAGTGGGTAATTGTTTAATGACGAACGTTTTAACTGTATATGTTATGTACTCGCGCGGTCGGTCGGCCGTTTCGTGTTTCTCCTGTCACAAATTCAGGAAACTGATAAGCAAAGCAAACTTCAATATCCTACATAAATACCTGTTCAATATTTACTCGCGACGTTTTTAAAGAATCGTTACACACAGATGAGTTTTATCTTATCGAACGACCGAATTTTAAAAGAAAAAGGTCGCAGGTGGTGATATGGTCGATTGGTCGACGTCGAAACGTTCGACGTTTATAAAGAAGTCTCGCAATATTACGAATTAATAATTAATCGTCGGTTTTCCCTTGTTTTATTTAAGTAGGTACCTATGTTGCGATGTAAGGCGAACGAACCGCCCCGCTAAACCCAACGAATAAAACACGATTTTCTTAAGTAGATACTTATACGTAGATTTTGATTCACGGTTTCGGCAACCTGTGGGGTCAGAACTTGATATCAAAGGTGGCGATGATTTATTGGCCGATTGTTACCGCATAATTTATTGTGGACGTAGGTAAAATTATGCCGAAGTTAGAAAGCTAAATCAAAATTTATTAATGTTCCGAGTTTTTTTTTCTTCTTCTTCAACAATATGACGGACGGCCGGGCCACGAAAATCCAAAATGCTACCGGTGGCAATAAAATATTCGAGGACGATTACGAACGTCGAGAGTCTTTTATAACCAGCACGGCACTATGTTATAACTTTCGCAGTAATTCATGCAGGTATAGTTATGTAGGTACGTGTAAAATGACTGATTAATTTTATTCGAACGTTAGAATATCCGCGCGTGGGCTTTTATGGCCGGCGAGTTCTTTGGACGGCCACGATCGGGACGTATTTTTTCGTCGTTTCGGTAAAAACGTAGAAATCGCGTGTGCGTCACGGATAAAGAATCGAACAACGTTTTGACGGGCCGACGAGACACCGAGAGAAACGGTTTATTAATAAAGAAGACGTTGCCGAATTCAAAGAAGTTCGTCGTTTGTTTAAACGCAATAGAAACATTTTTTTTCAATAGAAGTCGAAAACATTTTTGAATCCAGAAAACAATGACGCCGCCATCTTAAGGTGCGCGTAAACATACGACGGACCGAACACGGGCCGAGCCGAACCGAGCCCAGCCGAGCCTGAAACGACCACGATTTATGATATGTCGAGTTTGGAGTCGGAGTTTTATTTTCTGTCGGTTCTATCTACGAACGCACAAGGACTCGCAGTTCCAATTAACACGTGTTTGTGGCAACGTCGACACAACATGTTGCTCGCATGCATCCAAATCGTTCTCGTATCACGTCGTGCTCGTCTGGGTATTCGCATTACGTTTGAAATAAACGCAACGACGCAACAGACGAATCTAATTGAGCAATGTAAATGTGGCTTTCGTATTAGGTTAGCTGTGGAAAGTTTCTAGAAATGCTATGGCCTATCCAACCTGTCTGGCGAAAATTGTAGTCTTTCTTTATACCATATCTAATGTGCGCGCAGGTAAATCATCTATAGAATTAATCACTTTTCAAACTTTAAATCGAAGTACAAATAAATAACCTATAGCTTATCCAAACCTATATGATGTTCACGTCATCAATACAAGGTTACTAGATGATGACGTTTCACACAGTGCTGTCACCTCGTACCTAGTATTTTGACAGTTCTAATAAATTGTAATCTTTCTTTATACCGTCTAATATGTGCGCAAGTAAATCATCTATAGAATATGTCACTTTCCAAACTTTAAACCGAATTACAAATAAACAATCTAGTGACTTTTTGTTGATGACGTGAACATCATATAGGTTTGGATAAGTTATAGTAACTTTTTACTGATGACGTAAATCGTCAGATCGGTTGGAAAAGGTATATTTGACATTACAAAAAGCCCGTTTCAAGAAACTAGAATGAAGTAAATTTTAATCTCAAGACTCGTTACGTTTTTTAATTCGTCGAGTGTACCAGCAGACAAAAAACTTAACAAGGTATAAACAAACGTTTTGTTCTAGTTACGAAGTTTTTTTTTATTGTCGCAAAATGTTCAAATCGCACGGCGATCGAATCGTAATTTGAGCTTTCGTCCTCCAAAACAAGCGTCGTCGACGATGATTTCGTCGTAGTCTAAACACGAAACCGCGCCGCATACTACCTACTTAATTGTAAACTCGAAAAAACGCAAAATTGCATACAAAAATCGAATCGCGAGCAAATCGAATTCAATCCGCGCATAAAACTCGCCACAAATCGAATCGTAATTTAATATTTTGTTTACATATTTAAAAAATCGATTAAGTTTTTGTGGAATTGTTCCGGAACCGACAAATTCCCGACATTAAATACTAAGCGTTGCGGTGCACATAAATACATAGGGTGTTTCGCTCGCTTTAACCCCCCCCCCCTTCTCCTCCATACCCGCGTCATCCACAAAAGTTGCCAATTTTCTATCCTTTCGCAACTTTCGCGATAGCGAGTTCGCCAGTTTACCTCGAAAATTCAAAAATTCTCTCACAAGCACCACCCACCGCAAAAGTCGAGATTTTTTTGAAATTTTCCCCTCTTAATTCCTGATCCGAAAAAGAAATTAATTGTAAGCGCCTAAATCTGATAGCGCCCCCACCTCCGTTTCCATAAAACGATCCGAAAGTATCACCCCCTCAAACAGCACCGATTTTCCAAAAAGGAAAATCACAAAATTCCAAAGAACGACGTTATTTTTTCGATTTTTGAAATGCGACTTTCGGGTCGTGAAATAAATGTTTGCGCTCGCGGCGACGTTATACAAATTCGAATCGTTCCGTTTAAGAACGTGTTAATAAATAAACTAATTAACGTTTTGAATAAAATTTAGAGATCGCCTTGGATTCCTCGGGGAAAAATTTATTACCATTTTCCGCGAATGTTGCGCGCAAATTAAGCTTTTATCATTTCTCGAAAAAAAAAAATCCATTGGGTTTAGACCAAACTACCGCGTTGGCCAATAGAAAAACCGTCCATTTCGAACTATTTAATTAATGCGGATTCGAGAAATGCAGAAATTATCTACCTGCTGTTTTTCAAAAACCACGTTTTGTTTATTTTTCTCAAAACACTTGTCGGGGACTTCTCGCAAATTTTGAAGAAGTCGAATTTAACAACGATAGTAAATAATTCCTAACGGGCTGTTCGGATTGCTAAATGGTTCGGATTAACGAGTGTCTACTGTACATACAACGATCTCATGAAGCCGTTCAAGGCCATCAATAATAATTATTATCTAATATCCACTTTTAAGGGCATCAAATTAACAGCTTAATGGACCGAACCATGTATTGGTGGATAATGTGTAATGTATTTCGTCTCGATTTGACCCAAGGTTTTAGGGACACCCTAACAAACAACTTGTCGCTCATTGCTTTAAATATAATTTCTCCAAAATAAATTTTTTAGTCCGGTTCTGATTTTTATTACATCCCAAAATGTATGTAACCTACATACCGCGTGTCCCAACAAATTTCCAACGGTCTTTTCTTTCGAAAATCGCCGAAATACGTCATAATTGTCATAAATTCATTCATTCTGGGCCGAATGCGTCCAATATCGAATTTAAAAAAAAAATGGAAACAAAGGTGCCCCCTCATAAGCAAAAGTTGACGTGCTGAAAAGATCGAATCCAAAAAAAAAGTTGAACCACACGGTATACCAACATAATTATATTTAACAAATTCAGAGGTACCACAATTGCTTGTAGAAAGTATACCTAGTGACTAAAGGTATAATTAGGTAGTGGTTCGCATTTTCAAAAATTGCTTGGTTTCTCAATCTACGCCCAAACAACTAAGGGCTGTAAAACAGAGAAAACTGAAAATTGCACTTGAGATGAGGTGGGGGGGGAGGGTTAAAACAGCCTGGTTTCTCAATCCACGAACAACTAACGGGAAAAAAAACAACAAATTGGATTGTTGTGGTCAAGAAAAAACGCGAAAAACTTGCTTTTTATGCGCGCGCATAATAATTCCGAACGTTACGAGTCTAATAAAATGCTAAGAGTCGTCGCTTTTTACTGCAGATTTTTTTGCGAGAGAAGCTATGTAGATCATTACGAAAGAATATTGATGTTTGAATTACATTTACATAAGTGTTTCGTGAATAAATGCATATTTTAATATTTTGCCTGATAAAAATGCAGGTAGGTATTTAATATGTTGGTTAATGACGTTATAGAATTCGATAGGTATTCACTTTTAAAGCTGCACGTTTTCGAACGTCCTTGATATTTCGATTTGGTTATTCCCTTGTTTTACGACGACCACTACGTTTTGTTCCCTGTTTATTGTTATTTATGAAACAATTAATATTAAGTTTCGTTTTTATCGATTGTTCGTCGTTTTGCCCAAAAATTCGAAACAATTCGAAACATTTTTGGTACTTTCTGTTTAACCCGGTTTATCATCACGCGATATTAAGTTTCTTCGAAACAAAACGGGGCAAAATTAATTTCAAGGTTCGACGAATTCGACATTTTTCGAAACGGGACGCGACACCGCGCTTATTATTAAAACATTTTTAAACGTACACATAAACGAACGCAAAACAAAAATTCACCCCACGCACGCACCGTCCGAGGCCAAATAAAAAAAAAATCAATCGAATTACCCGTGGAAATAAAAACAAACAATTAGTTTTAAACAGCCGAATCGGTCACGTGCATTAAAAATATGACCTAAGTGTTATTATCTCGCGTTTTCACTTTCAGATAGCGGACAACGTGTTGATTTTCTCGATGTTTTTTCTACAATTTTAATGCGCTCACATATTTGACTATGATACACTATCGTTATCGACAAATAAATTTGTTAAACAAAATGTTTAAATATTTGTCGATATTTTTGCCGAAATACTCACCTCATACGTCGAACCGACAAAAACTGCATCGCACGTCGCGGCGACGTTTTTGCGTTTACGGATTTAACGCAACAACGGCCACCGGATTCGTCGAAGCAAAAGCATTTCTAATTTTGTGGCGCGACAGACACGCGTCGCAGAAATCTCGGCAACGTTCAAGGTGGAAGTCGATTTTTTTTTTGTTCAAATTGCCATTCCAGTTATACATTAACAACGTCCAGATAAAGTGTTAAATAAGAAATTTTATTTCAATGACATATGAAAGTTCCTATTAACGGATTATATTCGAAAGGTTAGTCGAATACCTAAAAAGAATAATAAATTTTTTGCTAATCACTCGAATTCATACTTTTTAATGATTTTTTTATTGTCACAAATAAGGAAATCGGTCTCCCGTTTTAAAAATAAAATCGAAATGTCGACGAAAAGCAAATTTTCGATTTATCGACACTTAAAATCATTTAGAAGAACGATCGTCCATTGTTCGGTTTCGAGATTTATCTTCAATTAGTGAAAGTTGCAAGTGCAGAAACCGTTCGCGAATTAGTTATAAATTTAATTTCTATACGCAAAACAAACAATGGACGATTAAATTGATTGCCGCGCACGCAAAAATCCCGACGGTAAATCACGAAACAATGGAGAGGCCAAAAGTTGACGCGCAACGAAATTAAAATCTAGATTTTTTTTAATCATTCGGAAGAATAAAAATTATGGCGGTAGCGTTTTTAGCGTAGGAACAACACAATGCCATCATAGAAAATGTATGTTTGTACGTACTCCTCGGTCGGTACCATTTAATGGGACCCGCGCGCGTGTAAATCACTCGGTCGGTTCCACATAATAAATGAGCGTTCAACGTCTTAAAGAACAAAACAAAGCTAATGAATGGCAATGAGTTTAACGGGAGCATGTCTGCGCCTACCGGGACCGAGATGTGAGCGATGCTCACCGGCATCGTGTGCGTCGACTTCCTAACCTCGTGTCCGACCGTTTTTGGCATAAATTTCTATATAAAGAGGTGTTATTCGACGCGCGCGTCGTTCTATAACTCTTAAAATAAAAACGAAATCAATTGGGTTCGGGTCGTCGTTTCGAATTTCGGCGTGCGCCGTAAAATGTGGCGACGCTCGAACTGCCAACTAACTTGGATTTTTGTGTTGCTTAATATAAATTTAAGTTCTCACAATCGGCGATTTCAACGGATCCAACAATTCTGAGATCGTTTAGAATTTCGTTTTTCACAGCAGTAAAAGCAACCGGAAACAACCCCCCCCCCCCAGACACGTTGAGACGAACGAATTCCTAAAACATCAGTAGAAATGTCGGAAAAATGTGCGAAAAATTTCACGATGAGTCAACATTCGGTGACGACTAATCGTAATCGAACGCTTCGGAAACGTTCCCGAATTCGGTCAATTTATTTTACAAATACTTTGAACGCTTCAACTCGATAACAAGCTCGAGTGATTTGTGATCGATTGCAATTCCGAAAATTTTCGCGTTGCTCAAGTTTAAGTTCTCGAGGTCGACGATTTCGACGGACCAATTATGTGATCGCGTAGATACGCAGAACAGCGAAAGCAACTGAAAACAAACCCCCAACATGTTTGGGGGCGACTCGTTGCGATCGAACGCCCGGGCGCGTTCCGGAATTCGGTCGACTTATTTTTATCAAAAAAGTTCAAAACTTCGTCTCAATTAATTGTTCTAATCTCGTGAGAATCTGGTTACACTTAAGAAATTGGAAAATGCGCATTTTCATATTTCAAAGAAACGCTTATGAATTTTTGTTTAAAAAATACGTTTACTAGTTAGCAATCGAGGGCTTCCAACGACAAACCCCATTAAAAAAAGTAAATAAAGTAAATATTTCTCAAACTTAAAGTAAATAAAAGCCAAAAAAATAAATAAATAAAAGTAAATCACTGGAAGCACTGGTATTACATATATACCAAACAAAGAAATGAGAAACTACACGTTTTTAAATCGATTTAAAATTCTTGCGAAATCTCGAAAAAATCACTTAGTATACTTCAGGGTTTTTTTTTGGCAAAATTTTGACCGCAACGTTCACAACAAGTCGAAAACGACTAGAAAACTCGTATTTCCAGAATAACAACGCAAGAAATGATAAACTGCGGGCGTTTAAATAGATTATAAATTTTGCATAATATCGATAAAATGACACTATCCGATTCGAATAGAATAGGTCCAGAATTACTTGAATAGTAGTTTTTCGAGAATAACAAACCAACAAATGACGAACTAACATAAGCGCGTTTCCGGCGATTTAAAATTTTTGCGAAATCTCGAAAAAATCCCTTAATATTTTCATGTTTTTTTTTTGGCAAAATTTTGACTCGAACGTTTAGAGACAGAACGTTCAGAACAAGTCCGGAACGACCAAGAAACTCGCTTTTCTAGTATAATAAAGCGAGAAATGACAACTGCGGACGTTTAAATAGATAATCATTTTTGCATAATCTTGATAAAATGACACTACCCGATACGCATAGAACGGGTCCAGAATTACTTGAAAAGTAGTTTTTCAAATATAATAAACAAAGAAATGATAAACTACACATTTTTATAATTTAATATGTGAAATACTAAGTGATCATAACAAGATACAACAGCAGTTAAACACATTCATACGTGTGATAATGCCCGCGTAACACTAAAAAATCAAACACCCATTACAACTTCACCAGGAACCAAATCAACGAGAAAAGGATCTCCTGTACACAGTCTACTCTTTTCCCGGATTCGTGAATAAATAAAAAAAAATAAATAAAAGTAAATCACTGGAAGCACTGTACAATCTCACTTTAAAAAGTTGTCAAATTAACCAACGTTGTCCATTTCCACTTTACCGTTATAGTAGCCTAAAATTCGACAGATAGTCTCAAACAAAACAAAACAAAAAACGACGATTTCGACGGCTCCAACATTTCTCCGGCGCGTCCAATACCGTAATCGCGAAAATAAAAAATAAGTTTTCGAGTCGTGATGAAATTCGGCGACGACTCGTTGTAATCGAACGTTCGGGAACCTTATTTTACAAAAAAAATGAACGGAAAAAATCAATAAATACAATGTCGTAATCTCGTGAAAATAAATTTGTCATGACAATCACAAATGAAAAAGACCAAATATCAATAATATAACAATATATCAATAACGAGATGAGGATGGGTTTCGTTTACGATATCGATCCCTAGCCCCACAGATAGCCCTTCTAACAGTTTTTTGTATTTTTTTTTAGGTTGTAACCTTGACGAAGGAACGATCGAGAGACAAATCGATTCGCGGACAGTTTTATTTCCGGTTGCCTCCTCAATACTCCATGGTTTTGATGGATATTTTCCAAATGGCCGTACTTTCTAAATGTCATTTAACGAAAACGACAACGACAGAAAAATTAATTATTATTAGGATAATAAACGATCGAGAGCGACAAAGACGTCTTCGATATAGAAACATTAATGCCGGTGATGTTGGGTAAAAGTACCCTATAACTTTGTATGCTAATTACATACAAGCCTTGTCATGTATTTACTTGTTGCTTGGTCAATAACTTGTATTAAAATCGTGTTCTATTGTTTTAAAATAAACAACTCGCATCGGAATTGTGTACGAACGTAGGTGTTTAAAATTTCACCGAAGTCGCACTTAAACACATGTTAAAGAACACGCTTACAGGACCGAACGCCCGGAGTAATAATAATAACGAACCGTAAACGTCTCGAGGCGAAGGCCAAAAACGGAACGCCCGCTATTCTTACTTATTACAAGTGTGCTAAAATAAAAACAGAAAATACGACGACGCTTTTTATTAAACGTTTACCTGCGAACGCGCTTTTCGAAACGACTTCGCCTGTAATTAACGCTTAAATGCGGCGCGCATATTTTTCGTCTGGACGATAATTAAAAATGAGATACAGTTAATATTGTAGATGTGGGTCAGAATAGCCTACGGACCCGGAAATCGGGTAGATTTCTCGAGCACCGGCTACTGCAGTTATCAAACCGATCGATTTCGTAATCGTACCGAGCGAGCCAAAGGCATCGAACGAATTCCGAAGGATCAATAACTGTTATCGATTTTATTAAGCTAATCGGACGTTTCGTTTGTTCGAAAATTAGTTTTCGGGGAAAACAATATTTATCATCGTCCACTGGCGGGTTAAGTGCCATTAAAAAAATTACTAAACCGAATTTACAATTATTAAAATCCCTGGCATTTTGAAAATTGGATTAACATTTAAAGATTACCGTTGTTGTTAAAGTAAAAGTCGCCGGACTTCATTCTAATTTATTTTGTAATCGTTTTAATGTTTCGCCGTGCAAAAAAAAACACGAACAAATCGAGACAATAATATCCGAGATAATTGGTCGAGGAGGTTATGTTAATAAACGCGCGATCATTTTTTTTTTGTTCTCGTTAATAGTTAAGTAATTGAGTTTAATTTATTCGGGATTCCGAGGAGATCGTTAAAATTTTTAAGCGCATTAAAGGTAAGGACGCGGAAATCGACGAAATTGAGACCGCGAGAATTGGCGTGAAAAATGTCTTAACGCGACACTATCTGTACTATAACAAATTGTCGTTTAAGTGGCAAAAATTGTGTTACGGAAAATCGATCAAACTTGGGCGTTCGCAACTGTATACGTGAAATTTCCCGGACTTCTTCGGGATTTTCGGTGGGGGAAAAGGAGGGTAACGTGTCGATTGGGAGTTTTTGTATTTTTTTTTCGACGACTTGGGAACTAAAGTGCTCGCGAAATGAAACGGAAACGCGTTACGGCGCGACGTCGCGCCGTCGTGACAGCTATCCCCTCTTACTTTACCTAACAATTAGGACTATCGGAGACGTGTTCGTCAGGAAGTTTCGCTAGAAGAGAAATGACAACTATACGAAGCAAACACTAGATGTGTTTTAATAATTGTTTATAGCGAGTAAGACAGCCGTCGGCGAAACTGACTTTCGACGACGAAAAGGTTCGCGACTGCGCAAAGATCGCTTAAATCCGTGACTTTGAATTTACTTATAGCACATTTACATACATTTAACAACTTTTACTCGTCTATGACAGTTGACATCTAAGATAAACCGACTCGATTATTGTCGAGAGGCGATTCGTCTTGTCGGGCGGCAGTTTCTCAATCACCGGTCGCCACCGATCGTCAATTACTCGCCAATTGTCAGTTGTTTCGGTTTTTCTCTCGTAAACCTAATTTCTTATTAGCGATGTGAGACAGTTGTGTATCGAGTGCTCCCTCCAAGTAAGGTCGGCAGTTACCAAAGAAAAAGAAGCGTTCGAACGGTGTTTCGAAGCGTGTCAAAATAATAAAACATCGACAGAAAAAAAGCACCTTGCTTGTGGTGGTGGTGGTGGGAGATGACTATTCACTTGCATTGCCTCGCAACTGGCGTCGTGTGGACCAGCCTTAAGAATAGCAGGCGCCCTCTTGTTTTCATCAATTTAAATACAACACCTCATCGTAGTTGCGATCCGTTCGCACTATCCGTGGCCATTTCGAAAGTCAAAACGTTCAATTTGTCGACTCGTTGAGAATAAATTTCGAAAAAACTTTCATATAACGATCAATACGTTGCACATAAATTGCTCTTCACCTTCCACGTTATCCATATTTGGACGCGTCGTTCGCATTAAACGGGATATTTTAATGGTAATAAAGTATTTGAATTATTAAATTGCTTCGCATCCTGAGTGCATTTATGACTGAAACGAAACACGAGAATATACCGCATTGGTGTACCTGTGCGGTAAATAAACGACGGAACGGGGACACGTTAAAATATAATTTCCTATATATAAGTACGTCGTACAGTCGGGTGCAGAATTAATGTCGCCAATCGGTAGCACTAACAATAAGCGACCACACACGACACAATAACGAACAAATTATGATTAATTATAAAATTAAATACTTTTCGTAGATTTTTTTCATCGTGCCGTGTATTTCCCGCCCAATACTACTCCTCGCGATTGGCGACATTAATTTCGCACCCGACTGTACATAAGTATCTTCGAATTCCCTTATCGTTTGTGAAATTTTAATATGGGAACTCGCGTCGGCCGATTAGAAATTGAAACTTATCTTTCTGGCTTTTATTTACTTCCTGATCATGTGCCGACGATAACGGCAAACGATATAATATATACATATTTTTTACTATAGATACTATATGTTTTGGACGTAGAAAAAAAACCGGTCGCGGTCAGTTCGCGTTTTTAATTAAATTCTTCCTTCTCCGTCGTTCCTCATCTTTCGTAAAAGTAAAACTGTATCGGGTTAACGGTTTTCGATCGAAAACAAGGTTGAATTCTCACACGACTCTCTCAATTTCGCTCGATCGAACACGGACTACGCGAACGGGAAGACCGTAAAAACGTCGCGAACGTCGACGGCAAAAAAGGTCGTCGATGCGAGATTGTTTTCGATTTGAAAAAAAAAATCATTGACATTTTGTTTAAGTGCGTTGCTTTTGTAATTCGATACTGCGACATGGCCGATCGACCTAACCAGAAATAAAACTAAAAAAACGCGCTCCGAATAAAATTCAGGACATGTGCGCGCGTGGTTGTACTTATACAGCTTTAAATATTATATATTTTTTGTACCTCACTCGTATTTATCGTATTTCAACTAATAGTGTCGTTTTTATGGGTTTATAAATTTAAAGATAAGCATAGAGATACGTCTATGTTTAATAATGTTAATGTCGTGTAATAACGTATGTTATCAAAAATTCCTTACTTTATTAGTCAATCATTATTTTATATGAGCGATTATTTACTTTAACTATTTTTTTTTAAACCAGCTGCAAGTTTCTACAGTTTTTTTTTTTTGATACCTTAAAAGCTTATTTTAAACAAATCGAAGAAAATCCGACTCGATCTGGACCAACGAACTACACGAGAAAACATTTTGTTTGTGTATCAGATAACTAGCGTTTATCTCGAAATTTATTTCGAACCGCGGTTGTATGTATATTCAAAAAAAAAACCTAGACATGTACGAAGTAAATCTCGATCTCAACGGTCAGATAAAGTTCTACAAGATTTTCTGGTTATGGTTTTGCTTCACGCGGAGCAATAGTAAATTTTCTTTCGGGTTTGGTTACCAAAAGGTGGCCCGCATTTTCACAACTGCAACCCAAACTCGACGAACCATGGCAGCGACAAGTGTTTTGTCTATCGAAGCGGGCTTGTTTAGTCTAAAAACGCGACGCGAACTCCCCTCGCGACCACGCGTTTCGCAATCTAACGTAAAAGCTTTCAAAAAAACAACAACCCACTAATTAAACGTGGGTCTCCGTTGAGGACGAATTGTGCGACATGCAGATACCTGACGGATGTAACATAATACACTGTCAATATTCGGAGTACTTAGTCCGTAGGTCGACTGAAATTTAATACATACGTTAACCTGTCAATTATTCTAATGACTTTTCCTTATTTCGTCGCATGGCTTTTCGAAATATAAAAACCGGCCGTTACGATACAGGGGTGGCTCGACATCTTCGCCTCTTCAACCGCTCGGCATCAATTTTATCGGAAAATCGAGTCGGAAAGAGACGGAAAACAGAAAATGTCGGATCTACTTCGAGGTAAAAATCTGAAAACAATCAAGCCGTGAAATAGCGCTGGCCACCACCAAGTGCGACGATCCCACAAATTTAATCGACAAACCAACGCCAAATTCCCTAACGAGAACCCGTTACATCTCAATTAAAATAAATAAAACAACCCAATTTTGACGAAAGCGGAGTGGAGGCACCTTGCCCCCTCCTGCGCCGTCCAATTCGCGTTCACAGATTGATGGATTACCGCGTAATTCGAGGGTTAATTCGGGCGGCTTTAATTTAATTAGACGATTTAATTATATCGATCGATTTAATTCGAGTTTCGATTACGCGCACATTGATATTGATTCGCGGTTTAATTCCAGCAATTTCGAGAGCTTAATTGCTCGGCTTAATTAAACTGTTAATCCTGGAATTAAGCCGCGAAATTAAGTAAAAAAATGCACGAATTACGGGGCGCGAATCAGGTTCGTGCGCCATTCGATATCAAACACAAGCGAATTATAAAACAGAGGAGGTGATAAGGTACCACAACTCTACCGGACGAAATTGAAATATACAGCGTGTCCATTTTTTACAACTTAATGATTTTTTTGATAAACTCCGAGACACGTCAATTTTTTTTTTGAAGGTGGGTAAATCGTTGTTGTCAATTCACCTGCATTAGGTGCCTACAAGAATTTTAAACGCAAACGGGGGTCGAGTGGCGCGTCATTTCAAAGATTACCTTAACGATGCGCTTTTCGAATATTCGAGCGAACGGTTTTCGAGAAAAACGCGTTTTGAAGAGTTGCACGACGTTTGACTTTTCTCGGCAGGGTCGGAATCTATGTGTATCGTTATTTTATTTAAACGAGTCGTGTGGTGGGTCGTTATTTGAGAATTCCCTAATAAATACACGTTAGCACTTTAGAATATTCGAAATCTCCGAAACATTTAGCCGAGAAATAAGCGCAGCCTTGACGCTAAAACAGCGGTTCAATTGAACCGTAGTTTATTTTATTTTTATAGTTGACTGGTTCACGTATGACATCAGTTGTGCCACGTGTTTATCAGTTTTAAAAATCAACTTTTTTAACTATTTATACCAATTAACGAGTGGCTCGTTCCCGAATAGTGAACCACCATAGATGACGAGCCACTCTTCGTACAAGTTCGGCCGCGAACTTATATAAATAGCCGATAACGTTTCAGTTCGAGTTAATTACACAGTCGATATTCTTATTATTAGAAGTTATTTTCAACTTGTGTCGATTCTAATGCGCAAAACTAAAACGAAAAGAGAAAGGCGTCTCCGCGACATCTGAAAAAAAATTACAAATAGAGCGTGAAAGTGAAAAAAAAAGTTAAACAGAGGATAAATAACGTTATTATAATGATCGATTGATTATCTAGTGCTTCGGTCAAAATGCGCTCGTAATGAAATAATATTAATTGAGCCGATTAAGCGAAAACGAGCGTTGCAACAGAAATATTCGTACATATGTGCATAGATCGCGTTTAAGAAAAACAAAGGAGACAAACCTTTCACATAATCGCAAAGAAAATAAAGCACCGATATTAATTTAAAATCGATGATAATATTATCATTATAATTCCAGTCACATAATTTCCACATAGTTAACATAATGTATGCATATTAAATAGCCAAT
This sequence comes from Rhagophthalmus giganteus, assembly GCA_036326145.1. Lineage (NCBI taxonomy): Eukaryota > Metazoa > Arthropoda > Insecta > Coleoptera > Rhagophthalmidae > Rhagophthalmus > Rhagophthalmus giganteus. The sequence continues at coordinate 1,955,446 of JARFJA010000021.1, read as the reverse complement.
TTGCATATTTGTTTATGTTATCGTTAATGTCATGTAATTTAAGTACCCTTTCGAGATAAGGGAATAATTTAATAAGTTAATTTTTGAGTTTGGGTAATTAGATCGTTTATTTCGTCACGTGATTCCCATGTGTGACCATTTTCAAGGCTGACGAGATTCCCGTCGCTTCCGTTACACACACACACACACACACGGTGAGCGTCGAATTTTTATCGAATTCCGTAAAGGACGAGAAAAATATAAAGTTCATCTGCTGTTAGATATGTTATGACAGAGGTGGCCCACGCTGAAAAGGTGTGAAACCGAGAATGTTAGATATCGTCTGCTCTATTGCAAAAACGCACGAGTGGGCGTCAAGAATATACAGGAAGAAAGTCGCTTGTTTATAACAATGCAAGAATTATGAAATTATGAAACTATAAGTTTTGTTATTTTTAACCGAGAGACGGAATACTCGCGGCCCACTTGCTGAAAAGGTGGGCAGAATCGATTTGCCGGATTTTTTCCCCCGCAACCGCGCGGGAAAAACCTTGCCCTCGCTCGCGTCTCGGGGAACTTTTAACGCGCTTCGGTTTCTCGGGCGTCCCAATAAATCGAAATAAAATACCCCCCGGATAACTCATTTGGAGAGATTTAGCGCGGCATATTTCAAACTCTAATATCGGCGAGGCTTGTTTTAGCAGTGACAGCAACAATTAATAGGAGCCCCAGGCCACGAAGTGATTTATAGTAGAAACTCATTAGTGCCTGGGGAGACTCAACACGCGCACTTTGCTCATATATACACCTACACACAAAACCAATCATTCATCGACCACCATCTTATAATTACGTTTCTGGAAACGTACGTTCGAGCCGCGATAATAATCATTATTGCCGTTTTGGTAGTTGTCCGGACACCGGAGCGGCCGAATCGCCCCCACCGGTCGTTAGCGGTGCCGAAAGTTCGCAGCTGGACGACAAAAAAATTAATAACTCGCACGAAGCTCGAAATTTTCGTCGGGACCGTTTTTGCCTTTTAAATAAACTGACAGTTAATTAACATATCACGCGAGTTTCCGCGAGATATTCCACGAAATATTCACCACCACAATTGAAAACTAATAATTATATTTAATCGATCCACTTATTGCTTAACGAGATATTGATTTATTGGGCCCGACTTGATTTGTTGTAAACAATAATTAAAATTTCGGCCAGTACGGTTGAGGAAAAAACCGGGAAAGTTGATCTGCTATTAAAATTTTGACTGAAAAAAGTCGACAACGACTTTTTTGTCACGCTCGCAGCAACTGATGATATCGATCAAAATATATTGCTTTCGTTAGGTAACATGTTCGTTTTGCCGTTTTCGCAACGAACTTTTTCGTTGTTAAAGAGGAACGAAAGAAACGAGCCGAAGTGGATTTCGCAAAATTTGCGAAAAGAAAAAGGCAGAAAAAAGGCCAGAGCAATTGAATCGCAAACCAATTGAATTTTGTTTTGACGAAAACGCCATACTATCTTCAACGTGCGAGATGGAGCTCTATCGCATAACGCAATACCGTAAATGACCGAAATTGTCACGAGTCCGTTAGGGCCATCATTTTCCTGTAACATGGCCGACGCGTCCACCGGACCTCAATCCGCGTGATTTTTGACTTCCTGGATATCTAAAGAACGCGTTCGATGGGCACATTATAAATTTAACGGAACCGAAAGCCAACGTATCATCAGATCCACACAACATCTCTACAGAAGTACTACTCATTATCAGATCTGTTGTATGTACAGTAGAAATTCATTTATTCGGTCGACATCGAGAAATGAAAAGTAACGTTTTCTACGTCAAAACATCTGACTTTGTTGGACATATATGTTCAATTAAAAATCTCTAATTGTACGTGGCTACGTTGTTTTTAATTGTTTGTAGTAAAAAATACATACTTACATTTTAGCAGCATATAGCTTATCCAAACCTATATGATGTTCACGTCATCAACAAAAAGTTACTAGATTGTTTATTTGTAATTCGGCTTAAAGTTTGAAAAGTGACATAAAGACTACAATTTATTAGAACTGTCAAAATACGAGGTACGAGGTGACAACACTGTCTAAAACGTCATCATCTAGTAACCTTGTGTTGATGACGTGAACATCATATAGGTCTGAATAAGCTATAGTATAGTATAACCGTAATAAATTGAACATTTTTAAACCGTTCCAAACCCTATGATTTACGATATTTGTAATAAAAACGATGATAGAGGGGAGTCACCTTGCCTCCCCCCCCGCTTTTTAATTCACCCCTCGACAATACTATGTTTGATATCAAACCGAAGATTAAATTGATTCGGCGGTCGATTTCGCGGTTTAATTTTTGGAATTTAATTTAATTAACGGTTTAATTAGATCGATTATTTTAATTGCGCGTTCTTGATTTTGATTCGCGTTTTAATTCCCGGAACTTCGAGGGCTTAACTTAATTCTCCGTTTTTACGCGATCACGATTTTGATTCGCCGTTTCTATTTAATTTTGCGGTTTTAATTAAATTCACACCGTTTGCAGAAATCAGTTATTCCGACTATCTTATGCATCTAGGGCATAATCGTCTGTTTAAAATCTGGCAACAACATTCGCGTATTTCCGCGCAACGTATCTTCTTATAGCTACGCAACAACACAAAATGTACTCTCGTGTAAAATTTACTTTTTGTGGGTTACGCCATTTTGGCAAAACGAAAAATCGACGAATCCAAATTTTCGATTTTCTTGAAATTTTCCCGCGCAAAAACCATCGGGTTTTAAAATTGCAAAAAGTGAAGTGCCGCGAAATTAGGCCGTTTTCGGGAATTTTGGCGCACAACAGACACTTTCGAAATATACGGGGTGTTTCGAAAATAGCTAACCAAAATCCGTTATTTATCGACCGATTTCCACCGAAAATACTATCATTTTGAAATGTGAACTTCAATTATAGATAATTGCCCTGTATTTTAGAATGAAGGTGGCCGATTAGGGTCGAGTGCAAAGTTAAATATTAGGTTAGGTGGAATTGGGATTCGTAGTCTCGAACTGGTGCAAACCTACCTATTTTCATCGATTCCACCAGGAGGACATGGTTTTTGATTTTCGCTAATTTTTGCGGCGGTTTGTGTGGTTGAAGCGGTTAGTTGTTGCGCGTTCTTCTATTGAACGTTTGCAAACGTCGGTTGTTCGTTGAAAAAATTGCAACGTGAACGTTCCCGTTCGGACAAAATTGGAAACAGGAACGCTCGCGGCCGCCGAAATCCCATAAAATGTGTACTTTCGCACGAACCGAGCAAACTTGCGGCGTTGCAGACGAACATTTTTCGGCGGTTAACTAGGATATTGAATAATATAAAAATAAGAGCACAATTCTCGAATGATTTGCGTACGTTTTGTAAGCGAACGGTTCGAGAGTTGGGCGCCAAATTGTAACGTTGTCGTTTTAAAAATTCGCATGCCGGAGTCTCGTAAAATAACGAGTAATTAATTAACGACGACGATGGGCATTTTAAATCGAAGATTTTTGTTGCCGACTTATCGAGGTATACGATTTAAGAGGATTTTATTGAAATACGATGCGGGCACGACGCGAATAATTGATCGTTCCCGGTCATCTGGCGGGATTTTATCGTGAAATTCCATTAATTTGACACGCAGGTGCCCACGTACGTCGCGTTAGGTGTAGTTAAAACCTTATAAGATTAACATTCGCGATAACCTACAACCCGAAGTGAAACAAAAGTTACAGATTATTACTTAATAGATAGGTAATAATAATTGAGCGAGGTCCCGAGAAAGCCCCGCCATCGAAATACCACAAAAAATGTAACGTCCACGTCGGCCTTTATTATTAATATTATTTCTACCGGTGAAATTGTTTTCAGCGGCGTTATTACATCACGCAGAAACACAACAACGGCGAGCTGAAATGTCAGACGCGTGATAGTTGGCGCTGCATTTTATTATTTTACAAACCCGCCGATCGAACGAAATAACGGCGAAGTCGGGAATCGTGGCCCCTTGGGGCCCTGACCACCGAGGGGGCGATGTGGAGGCTGCTCTACATTCGGAACAGGTGGATCACGGAGAAAGTGTTTTTGTTTCTCGAACGTCTATCGTGATCTTTTAGGTTCTTAAATGTTAGAATTTAATTAGAAAATTGTTGCGAGTTTGTGTCTTGATCTTGCGACACGATCTCGTATATTTAAACCGATCGCCTGTTGGGTTCAGGATTAACGTGTTGGCGTGAAGAGGGTTTTTTTTCCTCTCCTCCTTCACAATCAGATATCGATCTCGATATCGAGACGTTAAAAAATTTCGTTTTTATTTCTGACGCGTCGTCGTAATTAAGATTTGAAATGTTGAACAAACACAGCGGACGTTGTTTATATTATTGTAATTTGGTTATAGTTGCGTGTTTGAACGTCGGGCAAGCCTTCTTTCCTATTATAATTGAATTGAACATTTTAATCTGAATACAATGTACAATTTATGTTGTTGCAACATATTTAAAAATTAGTGGTTCGAAACCTTTATGGGGGCATAAATGTCGACTAAACGATATTGAGATATCTTAATTACACTTCTAAACGTATTGCCCCGATAATTTGGCGTCCGTCGGCCCCGTTATACGAGGGGCCTCTCGAAAAGTTCCCGTTTACGGGACGTCCATTAAAGTGGTCCGCGTGGGATACCTAAGCCAGTCGCGGCCAACATTTCGAAACGATAATTAGCCACTAATAAAGAAAGTAGATTAAGTTATAAATCACGCCGAAAGTAATCCTTAATTATACGTTGCAGAATATTGCAATCGAGTCTTTCTAATAATAATAATATCTAATAATAGGTAACCGACATTTAGAAATTTCCGATAAAAGGCGTACTTCAAGGTTTCGCGAAAGGACCGTTGCTGTTCCACAATAATCCGACTGTCAAACGGGCGCGTTTTCTCATTTTCTAGGAATGCAAGCACATAATTCCTTTTTAAATGTATCAGATTGTCAGAACTGCATTGCTTTGTTGTAACAATAAATTCCGATTTTATGTGAAGTTCGCATGCTAACGTCGCCGATAGGTGGTGGCGTTTCGCAACGCGACGCAAATGGCGCTCAAGTACGAAAATTCCCAATTAACGCTTCGCTTAATGAAAGAAAGTGGGAATAATTCATTTACCCCACTCTTTCGTAATTCACGGTCGTAATCTTGATTACAATTACAAAATATGAGTAACATTTACCACGTCCTCCTACACGACGTTTTCAGGAAATAATAACAACAATACTGCCAACTTAAAGACAATATAAATTACTGGTCGGAGTGAGTAATATACTAGAAACGTCTAATTTATCTCGAACAATTATCAGCGCAGCCAGATACGCCGCTATTTATTATGCACTTACATATCTTCGAGCTTGATTACGTTTTAAAGCATGTGTGATCGTTTAGATCCGGTAATTCTTTTTTTTTGTTCCGCAGGTATTTCGCGCCGCGTCTCCGTTGAAATTTGTTCTCGTTGTAAATTGCCGGAGTTCGTTTTTTAAATCGTTAAACTTTTACAACAACATAACTAATTAAGTAGAATTTATAAGTTGTTGCGAAGTAGTGTCCCGCGACGTAGTGGCTGCGCTCAAACGACCGCGTCAAAGTATCAAAAAAAAACAAAAAAACACTCACCCAACAATACCGAACTGCGTAACAACGTAAACGCGACATACCTGGAACAAAACAAACAAAAATTAATAAAATGTCCACGGGAAAACGGCAGCGAACAATAAGGTAACCGCCCACTACCAAAATCTTTTACTTACAACGAACGCGTCACTTAGAATCTCGAATAAAATGCGCCGTTTAAACCTCTAACCGAAAAAATTAAAGAACCACAATCACACCGGTGCGTTACAAATTTTTCTTCGCCGGCTGTGTATTTTTAATATTTTGGCTTTTGATCGGTATGTAGGTATTAGCAGGGCTTTTAGTACTTTAACCTCGTTAACAAAGGGGACTTGGAACCGAGATTTACTACACATTAGAGAAAACAATTGGGAAACTCAAAAAACTATTTAACTAATCTTTTAGTAGTTTCTTTGCTATAAGGTTTTTAGATAGTTGTTCCAAAATCATGTGCTTCTTTGGTCGTCCGCTGTAGTGCTATACCTTTTCCGCTGCTTCTCTCTCTCTCTCTCTGTATCTTTTCGAAGACTCACTTTATTAATCTTGTCTTGTTCTACGAAAGTCTTATAACTATGGTAGGCATTTCAGGCCAGAACCAAAAGTTCATCAGTAATGGGTAGGTATTTCTTCATTCCAGACCGGACCTGATGTCGAAAACCCTCTTTCAATCGAAGCACCATCAAGATAACGTTAATGCCAAGACAGATTTGACCGTCGTTGGGCATTTTGGCACGTTAACGGCGCTTTCCAATGCAAAACAAACGATGCCAATATTCTTCCAAAGAAACATTCTCTTCTGGTAAGTTGTCCTCGAATTTGAGGATTTTCCACTCGTCTACAAGGTGGGAAATATCCGTATCCAAAGGTAAGGCTTTCCATAGAGGGATAATTTGTTTGCCAGGGGTCAAGAAAAATAAAAGGGCGAGAAGAATAGGAACATTGAGTAACCAACCGAGTCGGGATACCAGTGTGAGGCGTTTCGACATGTCATCTGAAGAAAGAAGTGCTCCACTGTTATCGCAACAATTAACACAAGCAACCAACGTCATAGATAATAAATAGTAGAGATCTTGGAGATAAGAGGCGATGAAGGCAGTTATCGAATGTCGAGCTGATTTGCATCGAAGACCCCAACAACGAGATGGAATTTGGTTTTCTCAAACCCCAGTCAGTCGATAATCATATGCTTCTATTTGTTTGGATTCGGCCTAATCAAACTCCATTTAGTCAGATATGTATAAAGTGTAACAACCCCCGCCCCGCTGTCCGTGGCCAACCATTCCATTACTGACCCCAGCTGCCCGCCCGTGGCAAGCGCCTCTTTCACCACGCCCTCGTTACGACGTCGACAGACCTCCACCAACGCAACGGTGCTGGCGACGCGATACGGTCGTTGTCGTGTGGGTTGGCGCCCTTAATTTATTAATTTATCGAAAACGCCATTTTTGTGTCGTTGAAAAGTTCAAATCTAAATATCAACGCGTCCTTTGACGATCGCGCAAATCGAACGCCCCCGCAAAGAAAATCCGCGACACCTTTCTCGCAAAAAACAAAAAAAAACCAGAACTTTATTAGGTGTTAATTTGTTGCTCCACTTTAAACGATTACCGTAATTTATCGATACGCCTATTTTAATTAGCACTTAAACTGTTTTAATCCGCAATTAATTCGCTTTATCCAGTTAATTATGCGAAACGATGATGTAAGTTATTTTTTGATATTTAATGGCCCGAAAGAAATATAATAAGTCGGGACTAATGACATTAACGAAAACGCGTAAAAAGTTGATGAGCGACGATGGCGCGGCGCGGCGCTGCGGCCGCGAATCGTTCACGTGGATTTTGTGGCCCGCGTCGTTTTCGGCGGAACGAATTTAGGCGCCCCCCTCCCAAAAAAATACTTAAGCACATATACGAAATGTGCCGGACTTGTTGCAAAATACGCGTTTGCGACTTATCGGGTTGCTACCAAAAGTAATTGTGGGCGCCCAAGGTTAACTGCGGCACGAATTTCGCCAACTTTAATGTACTTTTAAAATCGATTATTGCCGGACTAACAGGCAGACTCGTAAACGTGCACTTTAGCCAAAACAATTTCGAAAACTAACACGTACACCCACGCAAAGGTCACTTAAAAAATGAACCTCGCTAAATAAACTGTCGAGTAATTAATTAATTGTGGGTATAAATGAAGATTTATAACTCGGCTCGATCGTAGATCAATCAGGAGTTAGCTCGTTCGGAACAATTGTCAATTAGACCGACGTATCCGGAAATCTATTTACCTATATATACATACGACATACTAACTACCGTAACCGATACAGATATCGCACCGTCCGTTTGCGATCGCGGCTAAGAAATTAGCGTTACTAATCATAACAATTAAACGCACAAAATTTGCAAGTAACGCCTTTAAATGGGGGCCGATCGTCGATCGAGAAACGAGAATGACAGCCAATTGATTGGTTTCCTTATTAGAAATCGATGCTATTTAACGCTTTAATGCTATACGGTTTATTTCCTTTCATCTCTTCGAATCGTTTTATTGAAGTTTCATATCGCGCGATGAAATTTTTGGGTAACCGTACCAAATTTCAATTCGAACCAGGAAAGCCAGCCAAGGTCGTTTAAAATCCGCGTAAAAGGAAATTAAACCGAATCGTTATCTTTTAAACGGACGGACGGACGTGTAACAGGTATTATGCGTATGATATAAGCTATAGATACGCAAACGTAGGAGTATAGGTCAAAAGTTGGCCGTTCGTTAGTCGGAATTTTTTTAAGAAAGTAGTTGTTTATGAATATTTTATTGCCTAAGTTGTTCTCGGTTGCCATATATGGCGCTTATTTCTAACGTAGGTTTGCATATAAACGTCGTTTCCCGAACTTTAATTGCACAATTAAGCTCGAGTTTAGATCCTTTAGTTGGTTACTTTAAAACTTGACCGCACAGGGAGGTTAGCTTTTGATATTTACAAGTCGTTCGACTCGCTAACGTAATACTCAATTTATGTGCTCGCATTTAAAAACGAAAAATTTTTATATCGACAACGCAACAACGCGGCGAGTCACGCGGTGATGACTAAAGATCGGCGCACGCGTCAAGCAAATAAATCAAGTCCTCGAAAACATCTCGCATTCAACGACCGAAGACGGGACGATAAATTCCCGGACAACCTAAGCTATTGTAAATTGAAAACAATGCCGAGTACGTAATAATATTAACTAACAACACGACGCGCGCGCGCAACGTTCGTAAGTTATTCCAAAAGGACAACGGCGTGAGACGAGCTCCGAGGTATTACGTTCGATTTATAATAATTCGATCGCGCAAGTATCTACTATGTATGTATATTTTAAACGCGTCGGAAGAACGAAATTAAGATAGCGATCTTTCAAAAGGAAAACGAAAAAAAAAACCGGTACGAAATTATTCAAATGTAAAATACGGCCGATTATTCGTCGACGAAACGCGCGCGTTCCCCTAATTAAGAAGTAATATTCCGATTCTTCATTAAAAAAAAATTCAGCTCGAATCCCATTACTTATTATAATGCGTTTCGACGTTTTTGTTACGGCACCGGCACCGTAACCGAAACAGTAGTTAGGTTGGGTTATTTATTTAATTGCGGAGGCGGCCTTGAGAAATTTAGGAGATTTATTTTCGCTTAAACGGCTGGTCAGAATAATGGATAAAAGACAAATCGCCTCAAATACGTCGAGTATCAAACAAGAACCTCCCGTTTTACAGACCATCCGCGAAACATTCGCGATGACTTATCCTCGATCGGTCCTCCGTATTTTGAAGGCCAAATATTTTTCAATCGAGCTATAGGACCATACACGTATCAGATTCATTTTCTTGGGTTTTAAGGGGTACCAAAACATCTTTTTTTGTTAAATCGCCAATCGACAAGATTTTCAAAATCAATTCAAATTTCGTTAATCGATACGTCATACACATTTTATTAAACATTTCGATTTCCCGAAAATTCGATCGATTTCGCGCATTTCAAGTCGTAAACAAAAATGTATAAACTAAACAAAATGGTTTTTCAACGACAAGAGCCTCCCGTTTTACAAGTCATGTCCGAGTAAAGCAAATACAAAAGACGTCGCTTCGGACGTACCATCGCGAATTCAAAAATTTATCCTCCCGGATTTCGAACGCCAACCAATTTTTTGGTCGTAAAAACAAACGAGCTGCAAGACCGTAGACACAAAATCCGGTTCTGACAAGGAAGGAAGCGTAATTTTTTTTTAAGAAGAACTGCCCTAAAGTCCTGGGAGTGGGCTCTCAACACGGGAAGAAACAGAAAACCGCATTAAAATCGCGGTAGTCGCGAACTACCAAAGAAAGCACCGCCTACTACAAAACCAAAAGAAAAAGAAAAATCTCTCATCGGAAATAAAAAAAGCGACTTCGTCGGCGCTGGATTTTGGATTCGCGAAAAATGACAAGAACAGAGCCCACGGTCACGATATTATCATCGAAATGGCATAGACGCGTTTAGTCGTGGCGTCACGAGGGGCGGTTGCCGTGGCAATGGTTTCCAAACAAGTTTCACCGCCATCACCAAGACAGTTGTTAACGTATTATTAACGTATTATTAACGTTAATGTATTGTACCATTGTTGTTTGTTAAAAGTTACCTAATAACGAGCGTTTTAATGACGCTACGCGTACGTACGAGCCGAGACGAAAGGTTACTCGATAACGAGAAAGAGAACGAAGCTCGAACGATATCTCCGGAAACCTTGCTCCAGTAACATGACGACCCGCAACGACCAAAAAAAAACAATTTACGCGCCGTCATCGCCAGTCAGTTACCAAATATTTAATTAAATCATAACCATAACGAATTCGATAATTTATCGCCCAATAAAAAATTCGAATTTTTCGACAATTTTTTTCTCGACGCAGCCCGAAAGATTTATTTGACATTTAGCTTTTATTAATAGGTCGACTGGCAGATAAAATTGATTTAAATCCTAAAATGCGTTTATTAAAAGCGAGGCTATCGTTATGCCCAATGCGAAACGAACAGATAAAGGTTTTCCCATAATTTTCCCTAATCTTTCATCTCGCCACCTACCCGTAGAACTAACGAGGAACGTATATAAATACATACGCAGGCGCGGACTTACGAGTCGCATAGATACCATTTAACATAGGTATTTATGGTGGGCAATTACGTAAAAATTTGCAGCCTTGCGAAACGGAACTAAAACAGCCCAACGCAACGGAACAATTTTATATCTTATTGTTTAGGTACTTAATAAATTACAATAATGACTTTATTATACGTTAGAGTTCCGATTGATTCGATATCGACGTCGCAATTTTGCACAAATCTAGGCCAGGTTTGTCTCTTTGTCTCGACGTGCATAATTTAATCAAATCGTATAGAGATAGGAGTCATAAAACTTAATTTAAATTCGGAACGTGAAAATAAAACTGATTAGATCGAACTGCAATTCGATAATGATTAAACGAACACCTTAATCGGGACGCGATAACTTCAACGAAATTTCGAAAAATTTCGAGAGTTAACTTCCATATTTTGAGAATTTGACGTTCAAAAATTTCGTTAAAATAAAAAATAGGAGATTTCAATTCAAATTTTAGACTCTGGAGTCGTTTAAGGCGAATTATTACAACTTACGAACTTCCAAAAAAACAAAACAAAACAGCACGCGGAGACTCGAATTCTCGTAGTAACAAGTCAAAAATTCTGGATTTATTACATATATTTATATTAAATAATTAATTACCCGTTAAATACTTTTTTACGAACAAACTACCTTCAAATATTTAAATTAACACCGAAAAAATTACCTCCAAACAAATCACCCATCGAATCACTTGTTTTCTAACAAGTTGTCGTCGATCAAATTGCCTCGAAAATTTTTCTTCTTCCAACGAATTACCCTCAAATAAATTAATACCGAAACAATTACCTTAAAATAGCTTTTGCGAACACGTTATCGTCGACGCAATTGCCACAAATAAGTTAAAATATCACAAATCAACTTGGAAATATATTTTTTCGGACAAATCGCCGTCAAATCAGCTCGCAATTTTGTTTCGAACGAGTCACCGTCAAATAAATTAACGTCGGAGCAATTACCTCGAAATGTCTTTTTGCGCGAACACGTTAAAAGGTCGACGAAGTTACCTCAAACAAATTAATGGCGAAAAATCAACTGACAATCGGAAATATATTTTTCCTAACAGTTGCCGTCGGCCAAATTACCTCGCGGTTAGTTCTTTCGAACGAATTACCCTCAAATAGATTAACATCGAAACGGTAACCTTAAAATTATTTTTTTTTGCGAACACGTTACCGCCGACGAAATTGCCCTTAATTTTTGTTTCGAACAAATTAACGCCGAATGAATTACTTGACAATGCATTTTTACTGTCGACCAAATTACCCTCCTCCTCCGACGAATATCCGGACGGTAATTTTACTTCCCTTCCCTACAAAAAGCCCTTCTGACCATTAGCCACAAAGCTTATATTTAAGCAAACCGGTTTGGTTTATCGTGGATTTAAAACAAATGTTGCAATAGTGTCGTTTTGTTTTTTAGTGTCGGCCAAAAAAAGTAGGCACGTAGGACCAACTACTTATGAGATGGGGTGCTTCGTTAAATTTACGTGTTTTGTTTATAACAAAACGTCCACGCGACGAAAACTGATCGGATCAACGACTATTTAAACGCACGCACCGAGGCCCCTCCCGCCTCGCTCCAAAAGCATTTGAGGTAATTAACCACGCGAGCCATGGCGCAATAATAAAGATAAAAACGAACGATGATTCCGAAGGAAAGAAATAAATAATTAAAATTTTTGTCCATTAGTATAATTAGCGTTTTGTTATCGCGACGATGATAATATGTCTCCGCATAAATTTTCAAATGCCGTCATGCGAAAACCGCTTCGTGACGACATTAATAAAATTCAAATGAGAGCCCCATTTGTGCACTTTTAATCCATATATATTAATCTATTAAAAGTCGTTTTATAAAAATGTTCAGGGGGGGGGGGGCGAATTTGATAATAATTCGGTAACGAAACTGCAACTGTCGATGAAATAATTTAAAAATGCGGAACTATCGTATGTGGGTCACGATGACAATTCGCCCCCAAAATTGGTCGATTGGCTGCCTACGCGTTGCGGTACGACGCGACGGCGAGCGGTGTTTTTTTTTCTTTCTTTTAAAACGGCCTAAAGCGTACATGTAAATTTGACATTTTAAAGGCACGCTATTCTACTACACCTAGTGTGGTGTGTATGTGTGTGTGTGTATCTCGGAGATCAACTTTTTATTTATTTTATTATTTTGGCTAATATTGAAACGAGTTTATGTTCTTTGGATGCCGGTGTCGTAAACTTTTAAGTGTACTTTGAAATACAACCTGTTTGCTTTTCGGGGATCAAAAAAAAAAACGACACTAAAATTGTTTTTCGTACAATTATTTAACCGAAAAATCGAAAACGCGTTCGTCTAACGCACTTTCGGAATAGACACGCCGTCAAACGAACGGTTCTATTTTTGTTTGTAATTTCGCGCGAGGATCTCGCGTTAATTTACATGAACAATATTCGTAACTTGATTTCTTGATTAATTCCGCGAGGAACCTTGGGCGCGAATTGTTCGACGTACGGCTCGTCGCGTCGCCGTCGGCGGAAATTCTTGGAGCGACCGAAGCGACGCTTGGCGCCGCGAAAAATTTTTGAACGCCCGCAAAAAACGTGCACTTTCGTCGATTTTCTGGACGTTTTAATCGCTGCAAACGCTCGCGATAAACATATCATTTTAAATTAACAGACGTAACCTCGACACATCCGTTTTTTTTCTTCAGACCTAAACCTACGAAATATTAGATGCTTTATATGTAAATGTAACGTGAATTATTAAAATATTATAATTACAATAGGTGTGCGTTTCAGTTCACGTTAAAATATACATACGAATGTCTCTGGAGGGGGTTTTAAAAATACTGGAGACGCAACGTCGAAGACGCAAGCTCTCAACTCCACGATAGAACGTTTAAATGCTTAAAAAAATGTACGACGAGCTACAATACATTGCGTCATAACGGTAAGTGGCGGCGTCGAAATGTCCGGCAGCGTAATGTCCAAACGTGGAAGAGCCGATCCGTCATCGAAACGTCTGCGCGTTCGACAACCATTTCGTTTCACCCACCACTCGTCGAAAACGCCATTTTTCGACAGTGCGTTCTCGATAAATCAATCGATTTTTAAGACGATCGTAAAAAAAGTCAACGACAGATCAAAAATCGAACTGACGAAATACGAATGTGGCAATCGCGAAGTCGTTCGTTCGCGTACGAGCTCGCGACGTTACTTCGATTTAATTTCTCTAACAATGTTCGTCGATTACTACTTTAGCGAGTCGCATCAATTAACTAACGAACCGTTAAACACAACCGTCAAGATAAACATTACTTTTATTGCCTTCTCGACAAATCCCCGGTATAATTTTTTTTCCACGCCGAAATGTGACGATTAACGGTCGCCATTAACGATTTAAGGTTTCTCTTAATGGACACGCCATTAAATTAAATTTTTGTTTGCAAGATTCGAAGAATGCGCCGCGCTAATAATTTTAGCAAACAAAATTTTTTAAAAACGTCGCCGCGTCGGTCGCCTGCGAGTTAATTCCGGGGTCGCGCGTTCGAGCGGCTTTTGCCGAAATTTCGGGTCGTCGAAAAGACTTTTACGATGTTGCAGTTGTAATAGCAACCACACTAAAAAATAAATAAAAAAACGATCATAAAACACAACAAGCGATATAAAGATTCCAGAAGTACCTAAATATAATAAACACATATAACCTTCTTATTTTTGATATCTTCAGAAAAGGCCAACGAGTCATAAATCTCGAGCGCGACATATCAAGACTTCCTTATTAAGGAAGCGAAGCAACAGAAAAAAAAAACGACACATCGAACAATAAAACTCGGATTTGCCGATTAGCGGCTCGTCGGCTAAAAATTCTTCGACAGCGCGCTCTCATTTCACCCATCGCACAGAGATTACCTCTGTCGGCCAACAAACTGGGTTACAATGTTATGTGGAGGTATAATAAAGCTTTTCGTCACTTTTGGCACATATGACGCAATCGCAATAAACCGCAGCGGATTTTTGTCCGATTAGGCGACGACCACGACGACGGGCGTCCTAAATATTTTGACCGCTTACCGCGAAATCGTCTCGTTACGTGATCTGCGGGAAATTCGCGGTTTCAGAAAAAATGTCAACAGGTGTACGCTATTGTGCTCGTTTAACGTTCGGTCAGGTTCAACGTTAATAATAATGTAGAGAAGTCGGCTACGAAGATATCCTACTTTACAATACCTAATTTATTGAGATTTTTTTCCTTTAATCAAATGTAGTTGCACTCGTGAGGCAACTCGAGGAATACCGTGACCGTGTTGCGTGTGTCCAACGACGAATAGGCTTTCGTTACAAATTTGGCGCCCAACGCGGGGAATGATTAATTATTATATTTTTGTTGGAAACGTTTTTGTTCGCATCATCACTTGAACACCATAAAAATCCACTTTATAAATAATTATAAACAAACAGCATCGCGACGTATTCACGTATTTAACGAACGAACACGTAATATCGTCTTTGTCAAATATTATTCGAAGGCAATAAAAACGAGCATAAAGATAAAATTTAATCGACCATCCGATTTTGACAAGGTATCGATTTACGACCCCCAAGTTCGCCGAGAAGTCTCCCTCCGATCGTATTTAATCGGTTTAAGCCAGTTGAGGCGCCAAAAATTTTGATTAATCGGAACGTCATTTGACGGCAATAAAATTCGGAATTGCGCGACTGAAATTTATTTTTATAGTGCGCGACAACCGTAAAACGTTTTATCGGGGACAATTTCGGATTTAAATAGAGGACGTGTTTGTGTGGTGCGCAGTTCAAGGTTGTTAAGGTGACAACGTTATCTAGAAGTTTTTTTAACATCCTGCGACAATCATTTATTGTGTAACGAGGGTACGAAGCGCCCGTGGCAAGCGTTCAACTTGCCCTCCCCCCCCTTATCCAAAAAATGACGCTACACCTAGTTGCTCCCTCGTTACGGGAGTTTGACGGAAAGCTCCCAAAATATGAGTCACGACCTGAGTCATGACATGAGTCGACCACGTGCGTGTTTTTGCTCGCCCATCGGCAACAGATTAAGGAATTTATTCTTCTGTACCGGGATTATGTACATCGTTATGAATAATTTATGATTGTTCTATTCTGTACGAACATTTATCGACTTACAAGGAAGGCTAGGCAGATGAAAATCTACGAAAAATTTGAAACTTTGCAAGATTGTAGTACTAGTCGACCCTAATCAAGAATCGTATTCCGTTCGTGCTCTTACGCGGTTTAAGAGGGTGAAATCCACCCATGAAAATTGAAACTTTTTCGATTTTGCTTATTATCTGTGAAACAAGAACTATCGCCAACAAACTACATATTTTTGTAAGTGACTGTTCAAGACCTACATTATGATACAAAAATTAGGGATGAAAATCCTAAGTGGTGTCATCCCTTCGAATTTTTACCGTACTTGGGTACATTTTTACATCGGTAGACATATATATTCACGTAAAGGACAATTAAAATTATAATTTGAAAAAAATGACGCGATGTAGTTTTATACAGTAGGTGACATATTGAAAATTTATTCATTTGGAGGAAGGACTGCGAGGCAGTTTGCGAAGCAGACCACAATAATTCTAAATAATTGATATTTCTCTAAAGTCTATAATAAATTTTATCAAGTATCAAGTTTATCAAAAATGATTAAAATAAAAATTCAATTGTCTGCCACCGGTTGGATATTTCCCACCATATTAACTCTTAAACACACTAAGAAAATTTTAGTAGTGTTGTGGCGTAGATTTTTGTGCGATGGGAGCTTGGGCTATTGCAGAGGTCGTAATGGAGTTCGACAAAAAATGGGCAGATAATGACCGAACATTTTTGAAAAATGTACTTTTTAGGAAATTTATTCTAAAATTATGTGTTTTTTATGCAGTAAAATTATTTGAATAATCACTATATATTGCCTTTATACCGCAGAATTATAAATGTAGTCTATTTTTAATTTAAAAACTATTTGTGGGCCCTTAACCATTGAAAATTTCCGTATTACAAATCATAAACCAGATAAAAGTTTAATCGCATTTTTATGCAATCGATAAAATACAAAGCAACTAATAAAACATGTGCAGCGTCTACTTTCATAGCTTATCGAAGTGCGAACAAAGAACTAAATGTTTTCAAAATAAAAACGGAATTTCCTAGTATTCACGTATAAACTCGAACGCATTTATATATAGAATTCTGGCAAAATCATTTCAGATTTTTCGCGTTAGTGCTTGCTTCAGTAGTTCGAATTTTAAATTAGGGCGTCGTATTATTCGTATGTGCGAGGAGGGCTCGTTCGGTTAATAAGGCCTTCTTGCGTGTGAGTGCGCGAGTGTTGTGTTGTGTATTCTAAAAGGATTACAAACAAAAAGGTTCATACGACGAGGAAAGGTAGGATATTTCTTTGTCGACTAACTATCCAGATATTTATAAAGTGTAGGTAAATGGACCTTTAAGCTCTAACACAAATTGTCTGAAAATCGAGTTTGGTTAGGCTCTTGGATAGGGACTCGGTTAGGGTCTTAGTTAGGGCTCTCCTCAAACGTTCGACGGTCCAATTTCGCGAACCTATAGTCTATTACTGATAAGTGGCAGTCGCAACGGCAGCTGTGTTAAGCTAAGAATCCACTAGTCCGCATCGGACGCATCCCTTAAAATTTTCACCCTAATTTTTGTATCATAATGTAGTTTTTGAATAGCCATTTATAAACATATATAGTTTGTTGGCGATAACTCTTGTTATTTCACAGATTATAAACAAAATAGAAGAAAGTTCCAATTTTCAAGGGTGAATTTCGCCCTCTTAAACCGCGCAAGAGTACGAACCGAATCGGCTCTGGATTACGGTTGACTAGTACTACAATCCTGCAAAGTTTCAATTTTTTTTGAGATCTCCACCTGTTTAACCTTCCATGTTAGATCGCTAACTTTGAGCGACGAAAACTATAATTATCGTTAACATAACGATCGTTAACAAGGGCTCGATAAGGTGTTAACGATAATATTTTTGTCGATAAAGTGACAGATTGTAGTTAAAAAGTTGAAAATTAATTATTGCAAACGTATTTCTGCAGCGATTGAGAGTGAAATAAATAAGTAAAAGCTTAATAAATTCGACGATTCAATATAAGATAAATAGAATATAATTCAAGATTTTACGTAGATCGTACGTAGATAATTATGTATATTATGTGGTTGTAGAATTTAGAATGACTGATGGATTTTTTGGCTTTTGGGACTTTTGGGAAAGAAGGCGATTAAGGTCGTTCGTACCTTTTCAAATGATGCGACAAAAATGTAATTTCTACGTTTATTGTTTTATTTGTAATAATTCGCGTTATTGTATATTACTTAAGGATGCATGTAATTATATATTTACGGAAAAAAATTAATTATTTTTAATAATAACGAAACTAAATGTCTCTGTCAACTCGAACATAAAATGACTTAATTTTTGTTTGTAATTAAGTCATACCTAATATATACTATTATTACAAAATACAATTACTATTGAAAACTATTTAATTGCAAGACTATAAATAAACTTAAGTCAATTATTTTTTCGCACTGACCGGTGTATGACTTAATTACAAAAAAAATAAGTCATTTTATGTCCGAGTTGACAAGGACACCTATTTTCATTACCTATTATTAAAAATAATTAATTTGTTTTCCGTAAATATATAATTACATATATCCTTAACTAATATACAATAACGCGAAATATTGCAAATAAAACAATAAACCTAGAAATCACATTTTGGTTCGTATCATTTTAAAAAGTAGGAACGACCTTAAGGAACAATCAAATTCTGTAAATCTGTACCTAAATTAAATGATCTATAAAATATTATAAAAATAAAAATTAATTAAAATCCGTAAATTACAACTATCTACTATGAACACAGGTAGTAAGTACAAAATAGAGTTCGTAAAACAATTTCGCTATTGGGAAAAAATAAAATCAATCAGTATTTGTTTACTGCCAATGTTAATAAATATCAGAAATAACTTTAATATATCGCCATATATTTCATCTTCGAGTGTTGCAAATATCAAACTAGACCTTAAAATAAAAATCTTAAAATTATTTATTATGAAACGTCAAGGATTTGAAATTAAAACAAAATTAACGATGAACTGAAATTATTTTAAAAATAAAATCACTAGAATTTTACTAGATTTTCTCGAATACAGTCAATTTTATCGATATTTGCCGTTACGAAAGCGTAACGAACCGAACCGATAATAATCGATAAGTGCGTAAGTACAGAATAACTTCCACGATATGTCATCATCGGTACCGCAAGCGACAAACATCGGTTCGTTAAGCTTATCGAATCGATAGATATCAGTGTACAAAATCCCGGTACAGGTCGCGCTGGGTTATTTGATATTATCCACAATTTACATCTAACTACCTATGCTTTGTTCTCGGAATAATTTTTTGTTTTTATGAATCTATGGTAATTAGTAAATAAGTCATTCTAAATTTTCGTGCTGATTAAAATCGTCCAAATTTTAAGTTAATTTTTATTTTTATAATGGCACCTACAAAACAACAGAAAACGGCTAATATGGTGCTGCGAGCTTTACAACATGTTGCCAATGTTGAAACTTTTAACGCTGGAATTTCTTTAAGAGATTTCAAGGATTACATATCGATAATACACCAGGTACCCAAAAAATTTAATAAAGACATATTAACAACTTTAAAACTGGGAATACAATTTGGAGTGATTGTAAAAAAATATGGAAAATATCAATTAGGCGATGCCTTAGAAGGCATTTGCAAAGTTTGTGGACGCTCGAAAAGAAAAGCGCAGAAGTCTGGTAGAAAATCACGCAGTAGATCGCGCACACGTCATCAGCATCATAGTAGCACGGACTTATGTTGTTTTTAAACCAAGTCATTTAATTTTCTAATATTTAATAAATGTTTTCGAATAATAAAATGTTGAGAATTTTCGTTGACTTTTTTTTATATTATAACTGTGGTTTAACGATGAACCGCTGCATAATTGTCTAGTGTCGTTTACTAGATAATTGTTTGTTGACTATACGTCAAGTTTTATTTGGTAGTTTTTGCTAATACGAATATTTATTTTCACAGAGAAAAACGGTGGCAGACTCATCATAATTAAGCAATACAAGAAGTTGTAGATGGTTATTAATAAATGATATAATTCGCTAACTATAAGTACCGAATAACGTCCACGATATGTCATCGGTACCGCAAGCGACAAACATCGGTTCGTTAAGCTTATCGAATCGATAGATATCAATGTACAGAATCCCGGTACAGGTCGCGCTGCAC
The DNA here is from genome assembly GCA_036326145.1 of Rhagophthalmus giganteus. Taxonomy (NCBI): domain Eukaryota; kingdom Metazoa; phylum Arthropoda; class Insecta; order Coleoptera; family Rhagophthalmidae; genus Rhagophthalmus; species Rhagophthalmus giganteus. The sequence continues at coordinate 1,935,251 of JARFJA010000021.1, read as the reverse complement.
TATGGGGCGAACAGGTACATGTCATCTCAAAATTTAATAACTTTAACAGTAAAACGTATATCGAAGTGAAATTTTGGAATGTGTGCTATCGAATAAATGTAGTTTTATAATTTATACAGAGTTTATTAAATATTACATTAGAAATATAACAATAAGTGTAGGGAAAATGCTCTCTTAATAATCACTATTTAAATTTTCTTTCATTTTGAAATTATATTGCACAGACAATTGTTTGACAGTAGTACTTAACGGTATATCTACTAGTGGTATTATTATGTACTTACCTAAATTTAATTTAAATTTCTTTATGCAGGGTTGGACAAAATAAGCGAAATACCCAATTTCTGACTTTATTATGAGCTGGACTGAAAACTGACCTTGAAAAAGTTTTTGTATGTTTTATTTAATATTTAATGACGTTTAGAGATTTTCGTTATGCCATATTTTTCAAGTTATAATATCATCCGCTATTATTTTAAATGGAACAACACCCTAATTTTTATTATTGATTTGTATTTTCGAGATAATCGTACGACTTTTTTTTCCAATAAATATTGCCTCTGAAATTAGCCCGTTTGGAATTATTTCATGTTTTGTTAAAAAAAATTGATAGCTGCAGGTTGTTACAAATAACCACGTTTTTAAGACATTTATGCATGTACAAATTTAACATTTTAGGTAAGTATTTTTTATTATAAATCATTAACTTAACAAAATAATACCGGATAAAATAAAATTTCGAGGGAGTTAATACATTTTCCAAAATAACTCTAAAACTACGACATTTAGATATAGGGAAGTAAATACAACCTGACCCTAACTTTGAACGTACAATGCAATAGAATTAAGAAAAATGTAGGTTGGTATTTAAAATTACTAAGATATTAATATTTTTCGAATAACAAGTTTGGCATTTTTTTGAACATCCAACGATATCATACATAGATTGAAAAATATGACAGATAACGAAAATCTCTAAACGTCATTAAATATTAAATAAAATATATAAAAACTTTTCTTAAGGTCAGTTTTCAGTCCAGCTCCTAATAAAGCCAGAAATTGGGTGTTCCGCTCATTTTCCCCAACCTTGTATACGTTAAATATACGCTAAATATAAAAAGAAACCGGTGCAAAATATATGCAAAATATTGAGATTTCAAGGAATATGTATCGACGGTATACCAAATGCCCCGAAACCTTAATAACGACATATTAACAGCGTTAAAACTGGAAATACAATTTGGAGTGATTGTAAAGAAATATAGAAAATATCAATTAAGCGATGCCTTAGAAGGCATTTGTAAAGTTTGTGGACGCTCGAAAAGAAAAGCGCAGAAGTCTGGTAGAAAATCACCCAGTAGATCGCGCACACGTCGTCTTCGTCGTCAGCGTCATCAGCGTCAGAGTAGCACGGACGTACGTTGTTTTTAAACCGAGTCTTATTTAATTTTCTAATATTTAATAAAAAAATTTGTATAATAAAATGTTGAGAATTTTCGTTGACTTTTTTTTATATTATAACTGTGGTGTTAACGATGAACCGCTGCTTAATTGTCTAGTGTCGTTTACTAGAATAATTGTTTGTTGACTATACGTCAAGTTTTATTTGGCAGTTTTTGCTAATACGAATATTTTCACAGAGAAAAACGGTGGTAGATTCATCATAATTAAGCAATACAAGAAGTTGTAGATGGTTATTAATAAATGATATAAAATGCTAGCGGGCTTCCTGACTATAAGTACTGAATAACGTCCACGATATGTCATCGGTACCGCAAGTGACAAACATCGGTTCGTTAAGCTTATCGAATCGATAGATATAGTTTATCCAAACCTATATGATGTTTACGTCATCAACAAAAAGTTACTAAGATTGTTTATTTGTAATTCGTATGGAAAGTGACATATTCTATAGATGATTTACCTGCGCACATATTAGACGGTATAAAAAAAGACGAAAATTTATTAGAACTGTAAAAATACGAGGTTCGAGGTGACAGCACTGTGTGAAACGTCATCATCTAGTAACCTTGTATTGATGACGTGAATATCATATAGGTTTGAATGAGCTATATTATATTAAAAGTTCCATAGCTTGCCATAGCTGATCAGCTTGTTCATCGATACAGCACGTGCTTCAAGTCAGAGTGCAACGACAACTGCAAACACGAGGCCTATTCATTGAACGTTACAAGAAATCCTTGCCCATGACCTATCTCATTTTTGCAAACCTGCAACTGTTCAAGGTTATCTATCTCGCCTACTACCCATACGGCGACTCGCCGATAAAGAAAATTACCTGCGCAATACGAGAGACGATTCGCATAATCGAACGCTCGAGAGAAATTCAACCATGACGTATAAATATATGCGCCGCGACGGAATTTTACAACCGAGTTTCTGGGTGCGAATTAGATAGCGCGAAGCGCTCGGCGGAGTTTTAGTTATAAGACAATTACTTGTAAAATCTGAATGTAATTTTTTTAAATTATTTAGAATTAAATATATATATATATATATATATATATATATATCGAAAATTCCAATTTACATCACCTCTGAATTGCGTACGAAAAAATTTGCCGCGCACGGGAAACAAAAATCGAGTATAACGTGAACACATAAGATTTGAACAGCTATTCGAAAACGAATTTAGACGTTTCGACGCTAAAATTAACAATTAAATTTCGCCGCAAGCAAAGTTGTCGCGATCAGCTGTTGATAACATTTTGACGTCGAAATGGTCGCAAACGGCGAAGCGATCGCCGCGCCGCAACCAATTTGACTGCTAAAAATGAAATTATTAGAAATTTTTTGATCTATAAAGAATAATTTGGAACAATTAAGTTTTAATTAAATTAATCGCCGATTAAACGGCGAATAAAATGCAGTAGATGACCGCGGTGGTGTCCCATTACTACTGTTAAGTTAACACGGCCATGGTTTTTGTCGTAATGGCCGGAGCAACAAATTAGCACTAAATTTCTAAATAGGTTTCATTCGATTGTGCCAAAGTGGCCGTGTCAGCTTAATAAACGTTTGTATGATTGATTTAGACGATAACCGATACCTGAAAAAGCTGCTCTCCATAAAAGTTAACCAATCGCTTGTTATTCGAAAAAACAATGATAAGACGACACGACGACTAAAGGGTCGTCCACACGCCACGTTTTTGGCAACGTATCGTTTGCACGTGGCTTTTTGCGTAAACTGACGCGGCTCGCGGTTGTGTCCGCGATTTTTTGCTAACGTTTTGTTGTTCGGGTGTATTTTATTTATGAAATTACGTTAGCTGACTTTGACCGTTGAAACAATTGTTGATGTGGAGATTAATTGATTAATGGTCAGAGTTGACTAGCGATTGAAAAACCGGTCCTGACCTATGTAGTGCAGTAAATGTGACCAGCCGCTCCTTTGGTTTGCGTAAACCTCTGTTTGTTTGTCCACACGCCTATCGGTTTGCGCGGGTAACGCGACGTAACGTGCGGACGGCCCTTAAGAAACAGTCTTTTCATCTTCTGATTTTATCTGAAGGGGCGAAGCGTTGGCGAAATTTTTTTGGCAACACCGAACAATTATCGCTGTGAAATATTTAAACGTTTTGACGGCAACATCCCCGGTCGTTTAAAGTTAATCGGGCACAGGTACATCGGCGGAACAAAATCGTCGATCAATCGATCGTTAAACGTTCGCTCGAAAAATAATCGCGGGTCGGTTTCTGTTGCAGGATTAACCGATAATTAATTAAAAAGAAAATGCACGTCGACTAAACTGAACCATGAGCTACGTTAATTGGAACGACGCGCTTAAAGGGTCGTCCACACGCCACGTTTCGTTTGCACGTAGCTTTTTGCGCAAATTGATGCTGCTCGCGGTAGTGTCCACGCAGTTTCGAGTTTTATTGTTCAGTTGTATTTTATTCGTGAAATTGAGGGTCGATTTTTCAATCGCTAGCTACCCAGGCGGCACACTGCCGTCATAATGTCGTCAATTATTGGTAATTATTCGTCGGCGACGTCGTGGACCCAATAAGTGACGTACGCACGACGAACATTTGACGTCATTAAAGAACGTCGTCGAGACGTCTTTTTTTGGTCGTTCCAAAGTCCTAAATCCTTACTGGAAAAAGTGAAGATAAAGACGTTTTGAAGCGTAAAATATTCGCAATTTTTTCTAACATATTTATGTTTTAATCCAAAATTTTAACTAAAAAATATATAAATCCATTTTGGAATTATGCACTATCGCGTCTATGCGATTAATAGTAATAGTTCTATACGTTATAAATACAATAGTATACAACTAAACAAGTAAGTAAAGTCACATTCAGTTATTTATTTTAATTGTGTACGTCAATGGCTAGTACTAGTTCCTTTAAAGTGTCACGCCACTGTGTATACTGATAAAGTTTTGGTTTACTACCAGCGGTTTTGTTAGGTTAATGGTTTTACTTTGCAGCGAGTTCTACGTTGTAAATTTGTACATTGTAAATTTTGATATAATTTCTTAACGGTAAGTGAAGAATTAATCAGCCTATTGCCGCCTAAAGTTAAAACGAATAATTTTAAATAATTAAAAAACTGAAAGAAATATTTTTTAAAATAATTATACAAATCGTGGCTTTACAAGAAACAGACAAATTCTACTTATTTCTATAGGTTTTAACCTTTAGGTGACTAGGTTATCTTTGTGGCGTGAGTGACTCCCCCCCCCCATTTCATTATTAATTTATTTAGATGTCTTTTGTTGGTGTGAAATTTTACATTGTGCGACTCTTACAACTAGCAAGCTTTTATCTAAGATAGTTTTTTCTATTTTGTTTAGTTTAGGCTTTATCGAAGGATCCCAGAACTCGTGGACACACTGTATATCTTATATTATATTTACCGCTTACATCTTATCTTAAACATATTATTGTATTACTCGTATATAATAATAATATCGATATTTGGCTATTAAGTAGGTAAATCGAAATAATTTTGTGTTCATTCTTTGCTATATTAACATACTTTGTTTAATTTCTTAGATTTAGGTTCTTTGTTTGTACCTTCATTTTCGTAATAAAATAATAATTATATTGAATGCATTTGTGTTTTTTCATCTTTAGATACGTCATTAATGCTTTGGGATTACGTCAATGGGACGTCAAATCGACGTCCCATTTAAGGAAGTTAGACGTCTCAAGTAACGTACTAGATTGGTCATAATTTGACGTCGTTGCGCTGTGACATTAACCCGTCATATAGACGTCATTTACACGTCTTCATTGGTCCCCAAATGGCCAATAGTTGACGACATTATAACGTCAGTGTGTCGCCTGGGTAACTCTGACCATGAATCGATCAAGTCAAAACAATTGTTTCTACGGTGATTGAGTAATTGACGAATGGTCAATGGATCGAAAAATCGACCCCGACCTGCGTAGTGTAGTAAGTCGTAAGCCGCTCCTTTGGTTTGTACAAATCTTGCGTTAGCACAGGCAACGCAACGTAGCGTGTGGACGACCCTTAAGAAACGGTCTTTTTATATTCCGATTTTATTTGGACAAATAAGTAATTCCGTGTAAAATAAAGTTATCCTGAAGGTGAAAAAATCAACCCTTTTGGCAAATCGATGGCAACGATCGATTGTTAAGGGCTCGCTCGAACAAAACAAAAACCCCGCGGGCCGGTTTCTGATGCAGGATCGATCGATAATTAATTAAGAAAAAAAAAATGCGCGTCGACCGAAAACGGAACGGAAACGCGTATTACTTATACAGAGCGAATTTGCTAGCTTCGAAAGGCCGCAAAGCGTTTCCACTCGATTGCGTTGGTGATTTATCTTAGTACAACGTACCAGACATGATGTATTGTCTATTGCCAACATAGCGTTACAAAATCCCCCGAGTATTTAGGTCGACTATGTTATAATGTCCGCCGTATGTAAACGATCATTCATTCCGGTTTGCGCGGAACGAAATCGACTACCGAGAACTCTGCGTTTTCGTCGGTCGAATTCGACGATTCCACGGCACGATATCATCGTTCTCGAACGACCGGACTGCCGCGGCGCCCTTATTAAAATAAATCAAAATAATATTACCGCGGCCGATCGGTCGTTCGATGTTTTGTGAATTAATGGCGTGTAATCTCGATTCTAATATAATCACGACAATTATTAATGGCCGATATATGATTAGTGGGCCGCATTCGAACAAACGGCGGCGGCCGTAAATTACTTAAGTCGAACGTTTCGAAAATTTCGAACGCGCCAGAAAGAGACCAATCGTCTCTAATGCACGTTTCCGCATAATAAATCGTTCTTCGCGACGGTAATTTCGTGCGCGCTATACGTGCTCTTTTTAGTGTCAGTTACTTTAGAGGCACTTGACGGCCAATGTGTGATCTACTGCTACTCGATATTTATTTTTCCCACTGCTCTCTCGTGTATTAGTAAGGTACTCGATTTAAACCGGATTCTTTTGGCTCTCGTCCGTTGCCATTCGAAACAAAAAGAATAAATATCGGCTGGACGTTGCTCGTTTCGACGTTCGAAAAATTAAAACCGATACATCTATGCGATGTATCATATAAGAAAGGTTAAGTCTTTTAACCTATGGATTCCAATATAATGATGATGTAGCGGTACGCAATATCAAATTATCACATACAAAGTAGCCATCAATAATAGTTACGTGGTTAGGAGTCGACGTGGGGCTAACAGTGTGCTCTCGGGCCTTTCCTAAATATTTATGGTCGTAATTTAATGGGATTTCAAGTTTACATATTACATAAATTTATTTCGCATAACATTATGGGCGTATTAACATTTTTCGTTCCTGGTCCGCGCGCGGAAAGCGCAAACAAGCGTAAGATGCGGGAGAGACTTCGACGGGCGCTTAACCGACAAACCCGTATTCGGCAGGCAAAACCGGGCCGGCAATTCTGGAGAAAGCAAAAATACAATTGTGTACCTATATCGCAACCTTGTTTGAACGACTTTTTTTTTCCGATAGCCGTCGATGGCGAGTATCGAAATTCATTACGTAATGTCGATTTTATTGCTCGGGTGTCGGCTTTGAAATCCCATTGTCGGGAACGGCGAACGCGAAAACGGCCCGTGGGCCGTTAAGGGTATAACGGACGGTTCATTATAACGCTAATTGCGCGGAGAGCAGCAACTTTTAACACCTATAGCGCGCAGTCGGCAAACTAAGCTCGTATACATTGCAATGTATTGTCCGTCCTGACAGATATACAGTCCGGCTCATGACAAATGTTAAGTCATTATAAAAATCGAGACGGGAGCCGCGGCCCACACGGCCCACTCCGTACCCGGCATAATAATGTTCATATCGACAGCTGTACCCGGCGCATGCATTTATTATTGCCGCGCTACCGAGAACCAATATGTCAGAAATTTACATATTCAATTTCTCGACACACTGATAGGAACGTAATAATAATGCCAGGAATACGTTCCGTTACGACGGCAATGAAATCCCGCGCGGTACAAGTATCTCGCGGCGGGGGCAGTTCGAAAAACCTTCCCAGACTATCTCGGTTCGCCACTTGAGGGGGGGGAAACACGTCCGAAGAAAAACATCAGTATACAGAGGTTTGAAGAAAAGAGAGAAACGGCGCGTTTTACTCGAACGCCTGTTGCGTTGGTCCTTCGCCTCAAACCCCTCCCCAACCTGCAGGATTCAATATAATTGACTATCTACCCCTTTTGGCGGTTGATTTATTCGTCCTCTACTAATTTAAAAGTCATTGACGTTTTCTAGAGTGCCCACAAACTAAATATGTATAAAAAAAACAATAGGAAAACAAAGTTTCGCCTTAGCCCCCCGCTCCAACTCGATTATTTCCAAAACGGCGTATTCTATCGAAGATTATAAAGAGACATGATCGGTAGAAAATTTTATGCCGATTCCAAAACATATTTCACATTACCGATTCGATAATCAATAACGGAGATAACTCGTAATCAATTTTAAAATGTTTGATCGGACGCCATTTTGAAACGGATCTGTTGATTTCGCTGGTTAACGAACTCGTCCTTCGTTTTCGTAAAGACAATACGTGTCAAAATTTCAGCCTCCTACGAACAAAATTGCAACCGGAATCGTGTCAAAAGTTTAAACTGACACACAGTGCGGCCGATTGCCAAAAAGCTGGCCAAAACTCGAAAAATAAAAGTGTCTAGATAAGATTTTTTTAGCATGCAGTTGGCTAGAGGGATCCTATAAGAGTTAAAAATGGTTAAGAGTAACGTCCTATACCCCAAATTCTTTCTTTATTTTCAGTTTGAGTTTGGCCTTTTTTCAAGCGCACTATTGGTGTAGTTATTCGGCAAACCCTTTAAACGTGTGAAAGCGCGTGCAGCAAAGAAAATCTAATATAACCAAATGGAATATACGTTTGAAGGTTAGTAAAATACGTAAAAAATTTTGTAAATGTCAGTTCTTTGACAGAAAATTTTTAGCAGCACAATAATAAGGGTACTTTTTTTCGTTTTTTCCAATAAAATTTGAGTTTTCAAATCAAATGACAATAAAACGCTGTCGATTGCTGTCTTCTAACCTTTTGGAGGTTACTTGGAAAAGTATTAACTATCGATTAAGCCAAAATTCAGCTGCCACCTCCTGCCACTTGAATTGTTATGGGGTTTTTTTCTAATGATGCTTTGCCCAAACCTCCCAGTTTTAAGATTTAGTATTTAAGGAAGATAGTTTTAAAAATAAACAGAGTTTTTATCAACCGTCGTAGAGTGAAAACAGCAGTGTTTTATTTTACACCCATATGATTTTTTCAGAATTTTCTCTCAACTATAAAAATAATCTTATTTTTAGGTTCCAGTATGTCCACTACTGGTGATTTACCAAGGTTACAATTATTCCAAGTAATAAAAGATATTTTGAAGGATGATATCAACGTGATTTATAATTGTAATAAAAAATGTTTTCATAATTTGAAAATTGTTGTTTTCGATTTCATTGTTTCGAGTTCAAGGCTCTGACTTATGTGAGGTTGGCTCGCTTGGGGTTTAAAACGCCCTGGGTGACGCCATCTTGTATTTGCTATTTCGAATTTTATAATTCTGACAGAAAATTCGTAATCAGCGACCCCAAAACCCTCAAAAACGATATGTAACTTGATTATGATAAATAATACATGATATTATACCCCAGGGGGTGGTTGATTAGGGGTGAAGGGGGTGAATTTCCGTACATTTGACATAAAATTTGTAATCAGCGACCCCAAAAACCCCTAAGATTCCATTTTGGAGTGAATTACTTGAATTTTCGAATTTTGGCCAGCTTTTTGGCAATCCGCCGCACTGTGTGACAGTACAATTGGCCCTTAGCGCCGGTTTTTTAATCGCTGGTCAACCCTAAGCATCAGTCAATCACCATAGAAACAACTGTTTCAATAATCATTTCTATAGCGATGATCAGAGTTGAATTTTTCTGAATTAGTAGAGCATCGAAAACTGTAAAAACGTACAGAACGCGACATTAAAAAAAATTTTTTTTCGTGCATTCATTACAAACGAATCACCCTGTATATTCAAAAATATTTCACGTCATTGGTAGCTTAAGTTATTTCTTAGAAATTTTTTTCCTGTAGGCTTATTAGAAAACGAGATATTAACACGTTACGTTTTGTGCACACTGTATATTGCTAATTCCATCTTCAAAGTTATCGGCCTATTTTCGGGTGCTAGCAAACTATCTAATTACAAAAAGCAACAATAAAAACGAAAAAGAACAACCGAATTTGCTTATATACAGGGCGTTTTAAAACTGCGAGGGGCGGTAGATTCGCCGCCCGGCGAATGCGCTGGGCGACGCCGATCATCAACTCGCCTATTTTAGAAAAGTTCGCTTACAAAATGTATGCGACAATGTGATTTTGTTTTGAGATTATTTCCGCATACACTTTTTGTAAAATCAAAAATTATTTTTGTCTCACTTGTTTGGTCTATTCGGAGACACGCTGTATAGTTCGATGACGATTTAAAATTGCTCGAGACGGATTATGGTACCTTTCGCCCCCCTGGTCGTTTACTCCCAGATAATTTTTCAATTTTAAGTACCTGAATCTAATATGGGTTATAATAAATATATTATATTATTATGAGCTCGATATAATTAAAATCTCATAAAATATTGTATTTTTATTAATAAAAAAAATGTGTTCATTACAACGCACAACGTTTTTATATTAACAACATTAAAAATTGTAGGTTAGGTAACCCAAGTTTTAAAATAATACAGTCTAACTTCCATATAACGAACTTCTGTATAACTTTTGTGGAGGCGTCAAAACAATATTTGTTAAAAGGTGTTATTTAGGGAATATTTTTACAGGATTTATCGACTTCATTATATAGAAGTTTAATTGTATTTTCATAAGTCGCCCCCCCCCCACAACAAAAATCAAATATCATTAAAATACCTAATAAACGACGAGAAAACAAATGACTTGTATTGATTGCGCGTCGAGCAATTTGAAAGTCTGAACGTTTTCGAATTTTCGCAAGATTTTCGCAATATTTTAAAATGTCCACATTTTTAATCGGATCTACAGGGTGGTCCAAAAAGTTCTTAAGACAATCTTTAAGAGTTGGTTAGGCAACGCCGGTCGCAATTTTGATCGTATTACGTCGAAATTTCGACGACGCATCGTGCTTACGTTCGTTATTCGTTTCAAAATGGCGGCCGATCGAAACGAGTAAATCGAGTTATCCCCGTTATTAATTATCGGATCGGTAATACGAGAAATGTTTTGGTATCGTCGCGCGATTCTCCATCGAATGCGTCTCTTTGCAATTTTCGATTAAACGTGCCGTTTTCGAGAAAACGGCGCTAGAACTCACGATAATTGTTAGGTAATATCTTTAGTACGCATAGTAGTAGGTAATTTCTATATTTGCATGATTATTACATTGCGATTTTTCGACGGTGTCGAGGCTGTTAAGATACGCCACTTGAAACGTTAAAAAACAAGTTCTTCAGACCAATAAACTATTAATCATAATTATAATCGAATGCAAATGGCGACTATTAAGAATTTTAGCATTTTTTTCCTGGATTTATTTCGAAAATATTAATGCAGAAGACTCGTTAATGATTTTCAAATCCGTAATTTATAATGATGTAAGCGACCGACTAACTGTATCGCGATATTGTATTTTACATAGATGGCGTGCTGCGTTTACAAAACGAACATACCTTCGAACGAGGAAGTTCGCCATAACTCACCGTTCAAACATACGGATAATAACAAATAGTGCAGGCATGGACATGTGGACGTCCCCGATGCGAGGCGCTGCCGCAAGGAAAAATGCCGCGGAGGAAAACGTGAAGTCGTACGGATTGTTTCTGCTTAAGTGGATAGAAATAGTTTATGTGGTCGTTTGCGTCATTTCATATTTAAATATGGCCGTTTTTACGATGCCTTGTTATGGATATAATGGTTATTGCTAAGCCACCATCAATTTGGCCACATTAAAAAGTTTTCGATTCCGCCACGTAATCGTGTTTTATCCGGCCAAGTTGCAGTTTTCAAACCGTTTGCACGCGCGTAGGCAGGTTTAAAACTAATTTTACAAAGATAAAAATATTTAAAAACGAACAATAATAAGAATTCGACGAATAAATAAAGAGCCGTTGTTGATGATGCTCCGGACATTTTTATCGTCCGAAATTATAAAAATAGTCGGGGAATATAATATTTATCGATGTCTTTTAACTAAATTTATGGCCGATGGAGTCCGACTATCGTTTACTTTTGGGCAATAAACTTCAGAACGAAACAAAACGTAAAATTAAAATTTATGTGGACCACATACGAAGCCAATGAGGCACTTGGAGTTGGAAAATTTCAACCTACACAATGAAATCTAAGCAGGGGTTCTTCCTGAAGTAGTGACTTGCGGACCCTCGAGTGTTTTTACAGGATATCCTCCCCGTGTGCGTTAAGATAGGTATTTAAAGTTGAACGTGTACGTATCGTCGTCGTCGGACGAGAATTCGCCTATTTGCCGTTCCGCATATAAACCGTCAGGAAATTGGGCAGAAGGAATAAATTACGTCGTCGATGATATGGTTAATGCGACAAGAGGAACGTAAACATGTGTTCGTTCGGTCGGATTTTGGGCTCCTATTTCACGGATAGTTAAAAACGACGGTTACCTAAAAAGGCCTTTTAACCCCTCGGGCTGAAAGAATAATAGCTGTCCGTGTTCTTGCGAAACCACTAGAGATGAATGAATGAATGGCTCGCTTTTCAAATAAAGTAGGCAAGTGTGAAAGATTCCAGTGTCTACCGTGTTTGGGATTTTAATTTGAAATTCCGAAGCGGCTTAATCGTCAAATACCGTGGTGCGCACAAGAAGAAGTTCTCTTTGGGTTTATTATCGAAACGAGCGTTCGGTTATATAATTATGCAAATTAATAAATGGGCATCTAATAAAAATTTTAAAAAAAAACTCATGCCGTTGAAACGTCACGGCTGCTGCCGTTACATAAATTTAGAAATTGTCAGGCGAACCGAACTGACGGATCGCGCGGTTTCGATCGAGACAGCTCTAGATTTCCGAGGAAACCCTCTAGGGACGAATTCGACGAACTTTTACGGCGACCGCTTTCACCCAATTAATTAGGTATTATAAGTTGGTAAGGAGGTCGCGCGAATTTTATAAAAACGTCGTGGGATTTCCGACCTGACTTTAGGTCGGGGTTTCCAACCCGTGCCCGCGGGCGCCATGGCGCTCTCCGCCGATTTCAACGCGAAACATGTCGACTGGGAATCCAGATTAATCACAACAAAACGAAATGAACTAAAAAAGCCCACAGACTCCAACAAAATCCCAGATTTATCACGAGAAAAATTTCTGATAACTTTGCCGAAATAAAGTTCGTGGCTTTTCGATGTCCAGATCCAAGTTTCCTAATTTCGGCACCTCGTTCGTCTCGATGATATCGTGCTAGTCGTGCGAAGCAAATGGTTATCGAGATTCTGAAGAATTTCGTTAAGGGGATAGTAGACGTTCGAAAATTAATACTTATATATATATCGTTTTTTTTATCGTTGGTAACAACTTTGAAAAATTTTTTGACGTTGTAAATGATGTATTTTTTATAATTATTTGATATTCTATAAGAAAAATTTATTGATCTTGTACGATAACAAAGATAAGTTTTTAGATATTTTCTCAAAATCTATGGGGAATTTATAACATATTTTTTTCATTTATATAATCTGTATTGGTTTATCTAGGTGATAATATCGATAAAAATTGAAACTTCCCTTTAGTAATCTCGCTATTTCAATTTTTACAGACGTTTTATAGTTACTTACGACGTGTGATCATATAAACGTTTATAAAAATTAAAATTGTGAGATTACTAAAGGGAAGTTTCAATTTTTATCCATATTATCACCTAGATAAACCAATACAGATTCTATAAATGTAAAAATATATTAAAAATTCCCCATAGATTTTGAGAAAATATCTAAAAACCTATCTTTATTATCGTACAAAATCAATAAATTTTTATTGCAGAATAATACATCATTTACAACGTCGAGAAACTTTTCAAAGTCGTTACCAACGATAAAAAAAATGATATATAAATATTCATTTTCGAGCGACTACTATCCCCTTAAAACTTTCACTTTGCAATTCGACGATCACGATGGGAAAATCGAATAGCAAACCCACAAGGTGATCGCCACCTTCTGGAATCTTGATCCAGCGATCGAAATTGAAAAATCGGCAAACTACAACACAACCGACAGTTCGAATCCGTTGCGTTTTATCGTTCGCCAACGAATTTCGTTTGTTCGCCGATTCGCCGGTTATCTAAACCTCGGAAATAACAGACGGCCACCCATCGTGGTCGCTTCGAACGCGATCGTCACATCGACAAAACTATGGTCGAAATTTAGACAAAACGATCGAAGAGCCTCGACGTTTATGTTTTTTTTTTCCGATTCGCCAAATATTTTTCGACCAATTAACTTCGAACGGGGTCCCCGATTGAAGACTTTTCTATACATATGATGGTACCTATATAGTACCTCACAATTTCGAACCGACAAATTCATTAGTACCTAGCTAATTAGAGTCGCGCATAAAGACGTAATCACGCGTGACCCTAATTAGGCGCGTTCCCAGCATTGTCCCATTAAATTACACATTGTGCGGTCATCATATTGTCCATCGGGATTAACGGCGACTGGCTGCGATTGGTTTGCTAGGTATAGCGCAAATAATGAACTCATTGTATTAAGGCACAGTACGGAACAGCGATTATGATGGCAACGAATATGGTCGACGATGCGGTCTCATTTTGGATTTACTCGCATTTTCGGTCGAACGAGAAGATCGATACCGATGTACGGTGCATACACGGTCGACGTCTGCACCACGGACGACATCAACTACAGCTAGTTACGAAAAAGTTAAATAAAAACGCGAAGTATTCGATTAAAAAAAAAAACTTTCACCTCGCGTTGCGGCGAGATTTTTAATCGTCGCCCATATTTGGTTGGTTGCAAATACAAGCGTTCTCGATAAGGAAAACAAAAATGTTAAGAAGAACTGGATTATATTTATACATGGATTTATAAATGAAACTTCGTCAAATATTTATAGTTTACATAATATACAGCGTGTCCCGCTGGGATTTCCCAAGGAAATGCTCAGATTTGCCATTCACATTTGCAAGAAATATTACTGGTCAACATTTGAAGGCCCACTTCTCAAACATCGAGTAATTAATGTTTGAAACTTTATATAGTTCCAGGGCTTCCAGCGACACATCCCATTAAAAAAAGTAAATAAAGTAAATATTTCTCAAACTTAAACTAAATAAAAGCCAAAAAAAAGTAAATAAAAGTAAATCACTGGAAGCACTGAATATACTAAACAAAGAAATGACAAACTACACGTTTTTAAATCGAATTAAAATCTTAGCGAAATCTCGAAAGAATCCCTTTTTTTGGAAAAATTTTGACTCGAACGTTTAGAGACAGAACATTCAGAACAAGTCCGGAACGACTAAAAAAACTCGCTTTTCTAGTATAACAAAGCGAGAAATGACGAACTGCGGGCGTTTAAATAGATAATAATTTTTGCATAATCTCGATAAAATGACACTACCTGATACGTATAAAACAGGTCCGGAATTAATTGAAAAGTAGTTTTTTAAATATAACAAAACGAAACATGACGAACTACACGTTTTTATAATTTAATATATGAAATACTAAGTGATCATAACAAGATACAACAGCAGTTAAACTGATAATGCCCGCGTATCACTAAAAAATCAAACACCCATTACAACTTCACCAGGAACCAAATCACCGAGAAAAGAACCTCCTGTACACAGTCTACTTTTTTCTCAGATTCGCGAATAAATAAAAAAAGTAAATAAAGTAAATATCTAGACTAAAAAGTAAATAAAAATAAATTCGTAAAATAAAGTAAATAAAAATAAATCAGTGTAGTTTCTACGGTTCCTTACCTATTGTCAGTAGCACAAATAATAATCGGTTTTATTAAATATAATTAAAATAATACTCAAAATCAAAAAAGCAGGTGCGAGAAAATCGAACCCGGTGATCGCGCACTCTACAACAAGCAGGTATACGTTATTCACGATAGGTTCCAACACGTCGTCAATAAAACCCCGTATTTTTACGGTATTAATAGATTGCAGTTTTTCTTTCCCATACATGCATGTAGAATAAGCCAGGTTGAAAACGTTAAACTGAATATTATAAATATACAATTTAGTAATTTTTTATACATGACACGTCATGTATAAAAAATTGCAACCTATCGTGAATAACGTATAGGTAGGTATGTACCGTGGGAACTACATCGATTTTCAAAAATCAATTAAACTCGAAATTGCTCGAGAATTTGGTCTTAAAATTGATCTATAAGTATGTCAAATCCGAGTCTCCCCGGAAACTTCGACGCTCGATTAGACGACGAACCCGGGGCATCTTACGCAATGCACGTATGTACAAGTTTCTTAACGTGGTAGTACAATATTTTCTCTTAACTGTTAGACGGTATATGTCCGTGTTCTTGTCCGCCATCTCCGGCAATAAACAACTCGGACCCGTTTCGGTAGGTAAATCTTTGCCT
Organism: Rhagophthalmus giganteus; assembly: GCA_036326145.1. NCBI lineage: Eukaryota > Metazoa > Arthropoda > Insecta > Coleoptera > Rhagophthalmidae > Rhagophthalmus > Rhagophthalmus giganteus. Next base: position 1,919,093 of record JARFJA010000021.1, on the reverse strand, counting down.
TATTATACGGCTTTATTCGCGAGCCGTTCAAGTTGCGACTTAAAATTATGTTTAAAAGGAAATCGAAGGTGCTGCCGCTTATTTTATCCTTGACTTTTAAACCGGCAAGAATTTCTTGCATAAAAAATAATTAAGTTAATTATGGCTTTCGTTCGCTGACGGATTAGGTTTTCTTTATTATCTATCGAGCGGAGATTGCGGTGACGACAGAAACGAATTGTGACAACCCCGCCGCGCATTTCGACGTCGACCGTACAACGTGCACGAGCGACAATTATGTGCAAATTTTACAGCTGAATATGCAACGGACATGACCCAATTTTAAAAGTTAATATATGCGATGTAGTACTTATACTATTGGTGTTCGTCTCGATATGCGAACGTCGCCGTCGATGCTGAAATATCATAAACCGCGGAAGATAAACAATCGAAATTGTCCTAGACCTTATCGGAGCAAAATGATATTTTAACGTTTTCCAGGGAAATCGTTTGTGAGCACAAATCTCGACGTTAAACGATCGCTCAATTTATCATTGCCCGAACTTTTCTTTGTGCGCGTCCGTTTCTGCGTTATTAATTTATTGAACGGGCAAGCTTTCCAATCCTTCGATCGATATTATGATTTATGAAATATCCGGAGATAAATATAAACACAACTGGAGTGTAATTACAACAATAATTAGATAGGTTTAGGTGTTGTGGGGCCTTGAGCGAGTTCCACGTTGATCGTTATGTAACCGCGCAAGTTGTTACCGAATTCTTTGTTAAAAACGACCGGGACGATAAATCTTTTACCAATTCAAACGTTTTCAACGACGAGTGGCCGTCGAAAATCGAAAGAAATAGTCGCTAGCAAGAGAGACATAACAATGTTAAAACAATATGAAATACATAATTAGATAAACGTCTTCTGTGCACCCCCCGTAATTTACGATGTAAATGTAATTGCGCGTATTACCATCAAACGTGTTTTAAAGCCTAGATATGGAACAGATACCGGAAATAGCATATTACCGAGAACAATGTGGAAAAACGCCGCCATCTACCGGAACGCACGCACTCTGGCCACCATAGCGTGACTGATTATAAATCATCCATTATGCTAACCCATTACGTTTTATACACAACATTACATCACATAATTTTTAAATAAACTTTTATTATTACTTACGTCGTTTTTTCAAATTAATCTATACGTACATCCAACTTCCCCCCTCCACCCCCTCCTGACCCCGCCAACCGTCAGAAACAGGACGACGAGCGCTCCTAATTAAAAAATTAGAATTAAAGCGGCGTGAAAGCTTTGTCATGTTCGATAAATTGTACGTTGTAAGTAACAATTAACGCCAAAAAGGTGGTTCCGCGACGTGAATACCAATGAAAATCTATGATTTTCTCGTCAAATTCTAAATGCGCGCTTATTATACATCACGTGTAGCTGTCCGATAGCACTTTTTACGTTATAATTACGACTAATAAAAAACGAAATCCGACAAAACGGACATCGATCGGCGTAACCAAATCGTCGAACGTCGATAACGTGGCGAAAGATTGATAACTCGAAGCTTTACAATCGATTCGTCGATTAAAAATACCCATCGCAACACGATTCTGATTTCTGATTTGGTTTCGCCAGATTTTTGAAACCGATTAAGTTCAAATTAAGTTTGAAGTTCGTTAGGCTCGACCGCCAAACCGCCCCGAAACACTTCGAGGATCAAAGCGATTAAATCAACCAATCAACGGTCTGAACCTTAACATCCCAGAAATTCATCATATTATAGTGACCTATCATTTATATCAAAAAGATAGTCACCAATAAAGTTAACAAAAAAAAATTGTAAAATAATATAAATACCTAGTTTTTTCAAAAAGATTAAAAGTGGCGTTTTTGATTTAAGGTTTTCAATAATTAGAAAATTTAAATGGTATCATAGTCGTGTCGCGTATCAAATTAAAGCCCATTAAAAACAGAAGAGAACGACGTCAAATTGAGCTCTCTGGGTCGAATAGTTTTCGAGTTACCTACAGCTTTTTGACGAGTTAAAGATGTTGTCATTTTTCTGCGATTTTTGCTAAAAGTCCGAAAATTTGAAATATTAGGTTTTTCGTCCTCTCGATATTTACAGTCAAGTTTATATGTTTTGTCCCGTCGCCTGCGTTAGTTTTTATCGTAAAAGGCTCAAAAAAAAAAGATTACTGTCCGTTTTTGTTGATTACCCGAAGTGCCCTTTTTACAATTCAAAAACAACTGCTACCCTTCATCCCTTTTGACCTTCTCTCGTCGCTCGTTGGCCTGCGATCACATCCCGCGGGACAAAACATATGAACTTGACTGTACATGAATACTTAAACAAAAAATTTTACAAATTCGAAATCTTTTTTTTTTTATTTTCGCGTTATAGCGTTTTACGCCTTGCGATTCCCAATTTCCATTGTCCTCTCTCATTCCATTCTCCGTCATTCAGGTGCCTTTCACTCATGGATTTTTGGATCCCTTGACTCCAGTTTTTCCTTGGCCTTCCTCTTTTTCTTCTTCCTTGTGGTGTCCACTCGAGTATTTGTTTCGGCAGCCTACTTTCATCCATCCTCTGGATATGTCCGTACCATCTTAATTGTTTTTCTTCTATCTCCTCTATAATGGTCTTTTCTACTTCCATTATTTGTCTGACATATTCATTTGTTTTATGTTCTAGTCTTAAAATCCTCGCCGATCTTCTTATGGCGTCCATTTCCGTAGCTAATATTTTCCTTTTATCGTTTTCGGTCATTGTCCATATTTCACTGCCATAGGATAGTACGCTTTTTATTATAGAGTTGTATATTCTAAGTTTGCTCCTTTTTTTAACGTTTTTTGACCATAATACACCATTGAGAGCCCCTATGACTTTCCGACTTTGTGTGATTCGGTTTTGAATTTCTGTCATATCTTTACCTTCATTTATAAATGTTACCCCTAGGTATTTGTACTGTTCTACTTCTTCAATCGTTATATTATTCTCAAGTGTTAAATCTCCTAATTTTGTTCCTATACTCATAACTTTATCTTGGTAACATTCATCTCCAGTCCCCATTGTTGATATTCTTCCATCAGTTTCCTGGCCATATATTCTAAGTCATTCTTAGATTGTCCGATTACTACCTGGTCGTCTGCAAATTGTAATGTAAATAATGTTGTATCGTTCTTGATTTCATAACCCATCATTCCGCATTTTCTTTTCCAAGCTTTCAATGCGTGTTCTATATATATTTTAAAGAGTGTAGGCGATATACAACAACCTTGTCTTAGTCCCTTATCTATTGCAAACCCTTGTGATAGTTTATTGTCCATTTTTACTTTCGATATGCAGTTGTTGTATAGGGCTTGAACTGCCACTATGAGTGTATGGTTGATTTGTATGTTTGTTAATGCTTCCCATAATTTTGTAATCGGTACTGTGTCGTATGCCTTTGATAAATCGACGAATAATACATGTACTTCTCTTCCATAGGTTAGAGAAGACATGGAAGACAAATTCGAAATCTTAAGGTCCAAAAATATGTTTGTTGGCTGATTTGACATGCATTGGCCCTTTGTTTCGAGGAAGAAAGGTTTTATTTATTTTTTTAATTTGAGACGGTTATAATCCCCCTTGAACGCCCCCGCATTGTATAGTACCTACATAACAATCCTAAACTGAATTATTAAATGAACAGATTCAAAATCTTCCCTAATTAATCTATTAACTGCCAAAATATCAAAAGCCACATGTCTTTCGGTAAAGCTTACGATTAATTTCGCGTTGCATCGTTATTTTAGTTGGACGGACTTGAAAAACGTACCTTATTTGACGCGATAAGCTCGCAATCGTGCGTGAGTGGCTAGTTTGGACGATTATAATACGACTCTTACCTGAAAAAAAAGAAAATAAAATCTATTAGAAATGTTAAAATTTGATAAATGCAATGATATAACAGATAAAACAAAACGCCTAATCAGTTTTGTAAATTAACGTAAAATCAAGGCTCTGCGCTAGCATAAAACGTTTAAAACAAAAGGCGTTAACACTTTAAAGGTCGATAGACGATAAACATTTAATTTTTTAATACCTATGTAAGATTGTTCGTGTGTAGTTGCCTATAAATAAAATATTGTAACGTACAGGGCGTGGCAGAAGAGAAAATAAGTCGTTTATGAAGTAAACGAAAAATTTCATGAGTCGGCACGATAACTCGTATCCGGCGATAATTTAATAATAATCCATCAAACAAACGTGGCACTTCTTCGCGGGGAGATGTGATATTCTATTTTGGGAACAAAAAATTTCTATGCCCAAAAAAGCTATAGAGGAAAAACTATGGGGGGGACCCGTTTCCCATCGGAAAAATGTTCGACCAAGGGAACTGACGCATTTTAAAGGAAATCGTGTGGCAGCAAAACTAAGGAAACTGGAAAAGTTAAATTGATTTTTCCTCGTTCCACAATTATTTATGATGTCATACGCGATAATGTCACACAAACTGATGTGCGTTCTTCGATTTGTGAATTGCCCGTTAACTTCGGTTTAGTATCGCTATTGTTGGGCCGACTCTTTCTAAATGACTTCGTATCGACTAACAATTAAATTGCACATGCATATTAAGTCGCCCACGAGACACTGTTAGATAATTTTTATGGCCGCGGCCGCGACAATTAAAACGCATGTCGCACCATAATCGCTCTTTTCTCTAAACGTTTATATATATATGCACGCGTTTAATGCCGTTAAAATCGACAACACACTTATCGTTAAAGTCGCTCATGAAAATTTATAAATTAGTTTTCGATTTTTATAATCGGGCACTTAGCGCAGAACAATGAGCTTCGATTCGAGAACTATTTAAATGCGAAATTAGCATTCGTTAAACGGGACGTAATTTGAGCGGACAGACGAGGATTTTTCGAATTTTCAAACGAATTAACATACGTAGGTAATACGAAACTTAAGTAACGAACAAAGGATTTGTCATAAAAATAAATATTAGTAAGAGCGTACAATAAAGATAGCATTCTTGTAATTACAATATAAATATCCAAGTTAAGTTATTTGAATTTTTACACCTAATATCCTCAATAATGCGGCAACATCACACGGCGCATGTATTTATGGCTTATTCAAAAAAGCCGTTGCGCGCTAGACTGCGACAGTAAAAAGCTATAAAAGCATTTACTTATATACTTTTTTTACGGAATTCTTTCGGCCGCGTTTCGAGCCATTTCGGAACTTTGAAGATTTATGTTGGATTATATACGGGGAGTCGTAAAACGTGCGACAGCGGAAGAGGAAACGATACCTCCAACCCCTTCGAAACCGCCAACGTAAATCGAGTGAAAAACGATCGAATTGTTCGTACCTATATTACATTTCACGTGTTCGCGCGAGCTTCCGTCATGCAACTACCCACTTGTCGACACGTTAACCTTCTGAATTTTTCTTTGTTCGCGGCACACATAGACAATTCTCCGAATGATTTGCGCGAAATGCGCACATAACCTCGAGATATCAATCAGTGGATATTTGTAACTTTTCGCAAACGGTATAACAAGAAGTCCTGATGACCGATGTTTCGGCCGCCCAAAGACGCCTATAGAGTGTTTCTTCGCTTCTCGTCAATCAGTTGCCATCACAAAAACAATTGTCCAATCAAGTGATCGGCTATTTAAAAACAAATCGAGCGTTAAACTGTCACAAAGTAAAAATAAACCATAGAAATACAATTTCGCAACATCTCTAACTCCTCAATTTTTTGTATGTAATAATTATTAAAACACCGTTACATCAGATCGAAGATTTCCACTTAATCTACTGTGTCGCGATCATGTCACGGCACCGCCGCCGGCGCAGGCGCGGCGTTTCGAATCGCCCATAGATATCTATCTAAACGACACGACGATCGTCTGACCGGCTAAGTGGAAACACGGCCTAAATTGTCAACACACGGCACATACAATATCCACTGACGGATAGAAAGGTGGGGGTGGGGGAGTTGGGGGTTATAACCCCCTTCAGAACCTCGACGTTTCCCTCACTCTCCACTATCGGATGGCCCAGAACATAAGCAAAAAAATTTGAGCACGGTCGAAACGAAATTCGAACGCGCACACTTGCCGGGCCAAAATTCCCCGAAACAGGACCGCCAACTTTAAAAGATCTCCCCCACTCTTAACTATCCAACGGTACCGAAAAGAAGTAAAAGAACTCGATGCGTAGAAAAAAATTCGGTTAAAACGAAAATTCGACGCACGCAATTTTCTCGGCCACAAATCCACGATCGCTGAAAATAAAGCCGCCAACTTCGGGACGTCTCTCTCGCTCGCCCTCAACTATCCGATGGGCTTATAAAGAGTTAAAAGCACTCGAGCGTGGGGGAAAACGTGCCAAAAGCTCGGTCGAAGCGAAAATTGGACGCACGCGGTTTTTCCGGATGGCAAAATACAATCGTAACATTCGGGAGGTTCATCTCACTCGCAACTGTCCGAATGGCCGGAAAATGAACACCGAAAAAAAAAACTCGAGCGTCGGAAAAACGTGAATTGGAACGATCCTTCAAAATACAATCGCGAACTTCAGGAGCTTTCCCTCGCTCTCGACTAATCGACGTAAAAGCACTCCGGCGTTAGTGACGGGGAAAAATGCGCCAAAAGATCGGTTAAGGCGAAAATCGAACGCGCGCGTTTTTCTTTGAGACACAATCGCCAACTGCAGGAGGTTTCTCTCGCTTTCGGCCGTTCGAGTTCGCGGTCGAAACGAAAATTGGACGCGGTCGCGCGATTTTCCGGGCGAAAAATGTCCGTTACGCGCGTCCCCCGACATTTTGCGCCCCCAAGGGTCGCTTTATACGTATAAAATTCGCGTCGAATTTTCCACGGGAGCTTTTGGGGACGTATAATCGCGCGGCCATTTGATTGTTCTCTACTGTTATTTCGTTACCGTTACCGTAATTATGATCGTCCGTCAAGCCGAGCGTTTAACGTATTTGAATAATTTAATGAAGTCGACAACGGCAACCGAACCGTCGATTTTCCTAATACGGTTTGATTTACCTATACCTATTATTATTTTTTTCGGTCGTCGCGTCGCGTCGCGTAGCGAAATTATTGCGCATTTCGAATTTATCGTCCACGGGGTGGTGGAGATAACCGAACCGTATCAGCCTTTCGTATGGGAATTCGTCAGTCAGGTTCCTTTCGAAGAATTAAACAGAAATTTCCGGTTTATCGAATTTATTGCTCGAAGCTTAAATTGTTACCGGAAATTAATTTATGCGACGATGTTAAATATTTGTTTCGGTGCACGGACAGCAATAAATTACTCCCTCATTTTTTTTTTTGGCAGGACTTATTCTACACGGTCGCTAGTTTTACGGCAGACATTCAATGCCGACTAAATTGGACTTTATTATAGGCCCAACAAATAAGCGATTAGCTTCGCGAGATTCGTTTGCGACAAAGGTTAAACGGCCATCATCGTACGAGAGCTTTTGCGGTTAACGATTATTATCGTCCGTCGCATCTAACGTTGTCGCTCAATCAAACGTAATTAAAATTTTCGACAACTACCGTTTTCGTACAAGGACTCCGTCGCCTTTTTCGTCGATAATTAAATTCCGAAAGAGAAAAAACGAACACATATTCCATATTAAGGTGACCTAATTGATGCATCTTAAACCGGCACGCAATCAAATTTCACGTTTCTTTCGTTAAAATGCAAGTTTTCCATCATCATTTATCTATACAAGGTGTTCCTAAAATAGGTGGTCAAAACTTGAAGGCACGTAGAGCAAGTCAAACCACGACGAAAACCTCCATATGTTTTTTTTTAAGGGAGATAAAGCTCCTTCGAATGTGGATTTTAGAATGGTTTTTATTTAATATTTTTTAAACCTTTTAAGATAAAATGACGAAAACTGATTCCTTTACTTATTGCACAGAGAGTGGGTAAATATCACCCTAATTTTTGCATGTCAATTTTTTCAACATTTGACAAAAAATTGTGAAACTTACATTAATAATTTAATATTAATAGTAAACATTAATAGTAAAACAATAATTTTGACAAAAACGCTACTTTCTTCTTTAAACAAAAAAAATTAAGTACTATTAAACTTTTAACTGTTTACAGAAAGACAGAAAATAATAACCCTGAAATCGGAAAAAAATTAATTAGAATTAATTTTAATATATCCTACAATTTTCATATTTTCTCATCTTCGCCGAATAAAAATTCGGAGGGGAATATTGATGAGAAAATAATGCTGGTTAAAAAAAAATAATAATAAAAAAAAACTGTTAGTGTTAGTTTGATGATTTTTAAAATTAACAAAAATTATTTTCACTGCGCCACAACATGAATACAATCATGTAATGGAATATTCAAAACGATGTTGTTACTCGAAAACGGCGCATCCTATCGGAATTTGATAAGAGTACATTTTCATATTAGCAGAAAACTTCGATGTTTCATAATTTCTTGTTAAAAGTCGAAAAAATTGACATACAAAAAAATTAGGGTGATATTTACCCACTCCCTGCGCAGTTTTGACACACCCCCGCAATGAATATTGAGCATTTTGATAATTTTAACTTAATAAGCATTAAAACAATAATAAATGTGCCAATTTTCATCATTTTATGTTAAAAGATTCAGGAGATATTAAATAAAAACGATTCTAAAACGCACATTTGAAAGGGCTCTATCTCCCTTATAGGGGGCGTTTTAGTAAAAAAAAAAAACGTACAAAGGTTTTCGTCATGGTTTGATTTGCTCTACGTGCCCTCAAGTTTTGACCACGTATTTTAACAACACCTTGTATATTATAAATCCATTTCACCGTCAAAGTCGTCAATCGGTTTTTTTTTTTAAATAATTTTCAATTTATTCGCAACTTTTTCTAACTGCACGAGTTGTAAGCGCGGTCTGTCGCGGAGCCGTAATTTTCCGCAAAATTATCTCGGGAGAATTTTATTTTCGCTTAAACAGGAGGCGATATTTATATTTATGAGATTACTTCTTAACCGGTATGTCGGTTGCATAATTTGTCAACGTGAGAAGCTCGAAATTAATTTTAAAGCAGAAACCAAATTTTTAACTAAGGACAACCCGAGCGACGATCGGAATATTTTAGCATACCGTAAAAATAGGTAGGAACACGCTTGTCCTTGCAATTTCCCGTTATGCCATACATACATAGATACAAGGAGAAGTTATGCGGGCAGCTATTCGCGCGCGCACGCGCGCGCTCGGGAGAAAAAAATGGGAATTGCAACAAATTGGCCGCGCCGGATTCCGCTAGGTTAAGGATTTATCCCGTAATTTACCTAATATATAAAACGGTACGATTCGTTAAATTGCGACGCATAGCTCGTTTAATGGCGCAATTGAAATCGCACGGGAAATGCCGGAAAACCGTTAGATTTAAACGAACTTGTTTGCGATTTTTTGTTGTTGTTGTTGTTGTTCTGAACGCCTTGCGATATCCGATTTTTTTCATTATTCGTATCTGACGACATTCGATGGATTCCACAATTCGTCCAAATTGAAATCGATGACGTTTAATTCTTGTTACGGATTGGCGTACACGCCGAACTGTAATTGTTTAAAATACCGGACGATTCGGCGCAAATAGTTCTACATTTCGAGTGGCAAAATTGCACGACACCGCCACAAATAATCTATCGGAGTTAGGTCCGGAGATGTTGGTGGCCAATTATTAAAAAGACGATCGCGTCCAATCAATTGATCGATTCCAATTGATCGATCAATTGTTCTTAACAACAATCCAAATCAACCCTTGCTTGAACTGGGATTTAACTCCCCCCCACCCCACCCCACCCCCCACCCCCCGCCCGTTTTCGGAATTAAGTATAACCGATTTTCTTTTTAAAGATTTTAACAAATAATTCTGACCGCCAACCCAAAATTTAAAAATTTAAAAAAAACAATACGGATTTAAAATGCAGATTTGCCCAAAATATTAAATTTTGGATTTAATTTGCAAATTCCGATTCTTTTCAGTACGCTATACAAACTATAATTCAACTATAAAAAAAAATTAGACCAAAAATTAACCGGACAAAGGTTTAAAACGATAATATATTTAAAAAAATGTTTCAAAATCGAAATAACAGGTTTTAAATAAAAATAAAAAATTGACTCGCAACTAAAAAATTACCAAACTAAAAAAAGACCAAAAAATTTTCAGTTTCTCAGTTTACATAGTTCACCAGTTATCCGTCAACTGAAAGACCAGAAATTTTAAATATCAAAAACTGGAGGAAGATTCTCGAGGATTTGCAAAATCGTCGTCGGATTTAAACGTAAAATTAAATTTTGAAAAAATGCCAAAATCATAATCTTGGCGCTTTTTAAACAATTTTCGACATTTTAATCGAAATCGTTCTTTTCCCAAATAGCGCACAGGATGCCCTCGCTGTACGTCTATTAGGTATCCCTATGTCCAGGGACACGAAATGGATGACCATGTGATATCCAAAAACGATGTATACAGGGTGTTCTTTCGGATGCGACGGAGGGCACGTTGTTTTGACCAGAAACGCTCCGAAATACGGGGTGTTAAAAATTTTGAAAATTAGAATGTTTTTTTGTATTATCTCAGAAACGGCTTATTTATACTCTACATGTGCGATATGCTGGCAATAACGATGATAAATAATTTCGTCCAGTGGCGGAGAACTGGGCGTACCGTTACAGTTTTTCAATTGAGATTTCTACGCCACTGGGTTTATCGCAATGTTGGCGGCGTTTTAAAATTTTTCAACGTGTTTTACAATAATAAGGGGCTTGCACTCTTATCGTGCGACGCATCGTTGTCGAGATAAACGACAAAATCCGATTTCACGCCCATTTGAGCGCGCATCAATTGAAAATTTATGGGAAGTAATATGAACCCATATGGACTAAAGTTCGAAGACGCTTTGTTTCCGAGATACGGGGTGTTGAGGGTTTTCGTAAACTTCAACGCCCTGTATCTCGGAAACTAACAATAAACGTTTCCGGACATTGCCCTCAATCACATCGGAAAAGTAGGAATGGTTTAAACTGAAACACCCTGCATAAGATATCCACTAATGTTGTCCAATAGACTGCCATTTTATATCTAATCGTGAATGTTAATGAGTTCTGCATGTTTTGTTGCTAGATGGTAATTAGATAATAGTTACCTGTATAGTAATCATACAGCCATTTTCTTTCTTGTTAAAATATTTATTAACATTGATATACAGTGATCACAGAAAGAAGATAAGTTTTATATGTCGTTAATACGTCACGTGGCAATGAGATGTGAGTTTAGCTTTCCCATTTTGTAGAGGAGTTCAAACTGTACCCGAAACTCGTTCGATTGCCGCCCCCTGTCGCGTTCAAAGCCGCAACAACCAGATTTTAATTGAAAAGTTACATTATAGGTATACTGGCATGGAATGAAAGCTTAAGGTCTCCCGTCTACGAATATCTGACGGTTGCCACAGGCAGTCCGATTTTAACGGTGCTAATTGAACTTTTCTTTACGCACTCCCGCGCATGCAAGTTTCTAGTGTAAAGGTAGGTTTAGAATTTGATTAAAAGGTTTTCACAGTTTTTCGATTTTGTTAAAAATTTAAAAACTTAACCCACTGAAAAATTTTGGGGTTAGGTGTTGTGCACCCTAGAATGGTATCGAAAAAATCTTTTACACAATTTGACAGACCTTTATTTCTTACGTATATATAGCAAAAATTATTAAATTCAAACAGAAAATAAAAAATGTTATTTAAAAAAAAAAAGATTTTAATGTTTCTACTTTAGGGACAAATATCTCGACGGGGGAGCGTCGTACGAAAAAATTTGTAGAAACTTAGTTTTATTTTGACGTGTTTTATACGTCCCCGAAATATTCAAACTCGCATCTAAGTGCCGTGCGACGTGTAAATGCGCAAAGAAAAATCAACCCTTTTAATCCCATCGGTACAGGATTAAAGGAAAAATGTTTCGTGTTTCGAGTAGGTATTTCATATATGGGAAATAACGATGACGTACCAAAAAGTGTCACCGGTTCCCTTACAATAAATGTCGGTCGTCAAAAATTGGGCAAATATTATTTTTAACCGAAAATAAGACAGGTAGGTGTCGATTTTTAAACTAGAAACGAACAATTGAAACCCGAATACAAACTGGCGCCATTTTAAGTATAAACACTACGAATTTCGTGTCAAAAATTGGAGAAATCCTTTGTGCGAAAAATCTCGGTTTCACAAAATAAGCATAATTTTTAAGTTGACGAATACCTATATACGAGTATTTTTGTAACAAACGAATAAACACGTTAACCTTGAAATTGCAGAATTGAACTTCGACTCAATTTCGACCGCATCAACTACAAAATGCCAACTGAATAAATAATAATGCACAATATTGGAAATTAAACAATTTCGTGTGAAAAATCTACCGATACTAATTAAAAAAAAATTAAGTAATTTAGGGCGCAAACTGCCCCTGCGCCGAAACGATAAGCTTGATAAACCAAAAAGCTCAGGTTGTATCGCAAGCAATTTTTTAACACTAAATAATCTGATGGATTTATTTTTCAATATATCGGTAGGTACTTGCAGGAAATTGAAATATTACGTTAATTGGAGGCTCGAAGGACCATCACGAATGTTTAAAAAATACGCCGAGCGCGTTTCGGCAACGAACCCGCCGTCTTCGGTACGTCTATAACTGGTGGTTTTCCGAAACTCTGGCGTTTTGAATTTAATTTTGGCATTAAATACACATTGTATACGAGAATGTATACAAACAATGTCAATTACTTTTTAGTGTCAATTCGAGAAAACAACTCTTGCGAAATCATTGTTTTATACGTCTCTTAAAACGCGCGATGACGAAACGCCGAAGTTGTTTAATAATTACTTACGTTTATAATTATTAATTTAAAACATAATTAACACATATTATTCACACTTTGAATATCGAATTATACATATACGAAAATACACATAGATAGTTATCTACCTGTTATGGTCAACAAACGAAACTAAAAATATTTCGATTTTATAAATGGAATGTTTTAAAAATATTTAGCGATTATTATTAAACATAATTATAAATAGCACTTTATAGTTTTCGACCGCAAAATTACGACAGGTTGGTGGAATTGTTGATTACAAAAAAAAAGGAATGTCTATTTTTAAACACATATATATGAAAACAAAATAAAATATTCGACGTCGCGTCGCGCATATTCGAAAAAAATATCCCTTCAAATGTTTTTCAAGTGCAATTTATTAATTATTATATTTATATTTTGCGTCTATAATGAGCTCGTTCTAGAGCCCTTATTACGACACGTAATTATTCATTTTTTTCATTATGAATTATTATTATTTTACATTCATTTTTCGAAGTCGATAACATTGAACGTCACAATTATATAATTGGCATATCACCAACCACAACAAAATTCCCTAAATTCATAATATACGATTTTTATTTATTTTAAAGGGCAAAATGGACGACATATAAACAATGGTATATAAAATACACATTTCATAAGGCATTTATCCTTGCACCCCTCCTTTCGAAGATTCACCGCTGCGCGTTTCTTATTACGAAGGCTTCCTTTCGAGTCAGTGAAACACCCCCAGTAGAAAAAGGCCAGCAACTCCGGCACCACCTTGAATTTTATTCGCGGTTTAATCGAGTCGATTAAATTAATCCGCGGATTATTTCGCGGTTTAGAGAAATTGATTATCGGATTCCGCGAATTAATTCAAGATTTCGCTGGGTTTTATTCGCGGATTGGTCTAATTAAGTAACAATTCCGCGGATTGATCGAATTAAGTCGCGATTTGATTGATGCCGCGGGTTCGATCCACAGATTGATATAATTAAGTCGCGATTTCGCAAATTCGCGAATTTGATGCGTGCATTGGTCTAATTAAGTCGCAATCTCCGCGAATTAACTTGCGATTTGAGTGATGTCACGGGTTTGACCCGCATATTGATATAATTAAGTCGCGAATTATTGCGTTTTAGCAGATTAACTCGCTATTTGATTGATGATCGCGGGTTTGATCCGCGGATTATTCAGATTACTTACACTCAATACTACAACTTAACTTAATTACACCAATTCACGCCATAAAATCCGCCAAATTGCAAAATAATTCGCTGAATCGCGACTTAATTAGATCGATCTGCGGGTCAATTCGGCAAAATCTCGAATTAATTCGCGGAATCGCGACTTAATTAGATCAAGCCCGCGGAATCACGAAATAATCCGCGGATTAAATTAATTGATCCGATTAGACCGCGAATAAAATCCAAGATGGAGCCGGAAGTGCCGGCCTTCTACTCCCCCCCTTTCGAAGTTACGGTTAATTGTGATGTTTTTCCTCGATTTGTCCATTTCTTTTTTTTAATTCTGACTCCTGACCGTAATTTAATCTTCATATTTAGGGTTCGTTTTTTGTTTTTTCTTGAAATAAGCCCGGTTAGGTTAGGTTAGGGGGCGATACCCGACACGAAGTTTTCCGGGGAAAATCGTCCCGTTTACTTGTTCGAACGATCTGAAAACCCAATTCGAAACATTCCGAATCGCTATTTATGTAAATCGGCAAACGAGAACGCAATAACCGCACACTAGACACAACAATTAACTGCTGCATGCGACAATCACAAAATTAATTGTTCTAAATATTACGAGACCGATGCTAAATTTAGTTGTAACAAATTTTTTTACTGACCGTCTTTAATCTTTGCTCCGCATAAATCATTTTCTGACTCACGGCCAATTCGAGCGGCACGATATTTATTATTTATCATTCGACAATTTATATACGCCACGTAAAACTCTGGTTACGTTTGCGCGCACACACACACACACACACACAAAAACCGGGCACTATTTATTAAAAATTAATATTTTCCCTGACAGTTTAATGAGTACTGGTGTAAATTAAATAACTATCGCTTTAATTACATTAGAGACCAGATCAATCAAAATAACTGACAACCGAAAAATTTTGCAAAGCGATATTTGAAGGCTCGACATCTAAATAACTAATTCGGCGATTTCCTCGTTAACCAAAAAAAATACAAACAAACAAAAAAACAACGGGCATCTATCAAATTGGGCGTTGAAATAAATTTCGTCCATTAAAAATTGTGTTTTGAATAATTCCGAGGTTAAGCCGCCTTTTGACTAATAGGTGCCGTTTTAACGAAACTGTTAGCCACTAACTCATTCGGCGCTGATGAATGCGAGCCAAAATTGAGTCGTCGAGCTTTCGGGACAAGGAAGGGGGAGAGTGTAAAAGAAGAAAAAACAAAGCCCCGAACGGTATTTCACGACTTCCAGGGCAAGCCTGGCCGTTCGAAAGTTGAAAGAACTCGCACACAAACCCACATTATAAACTTTAATTAAAGTAAACAATTAAGCGAGGCATGTATCATAAATCCGATAAGCGGCGCAAATGAACATGAAAGGGACTGGTGTTGTGGGGCTTGTTTATCTGAAAATGGTGCAAGTGTCGGAAATGTAAAGTTGGTGGCCAACAGTCCGTGAAGAATCTCATGCTATTTACACTATTACACGCTTTTTATACTGTTTAATTATCACGAGGTTCGTGCTTTGTTTTTATATACGGCTAATCTTTTGTCGAGATAAACGCTGTGTTGAAATTGATTTATGTCTTCTTATTTAGCAACATTCTTTCGGTTATTCTAATGCGAATAGTTAGAAATTGGTCGGGTTTTTGTTGCGGACGAGATGGAATCATGAATATTACTTCCCGGATCGTTTCTTGGTTGTTGTTTTTTTTTTGTTTCTTTTCAAAGGCCAATTACGTAATCCACGTAGGGGCGGAGATCGAGGAGTTGTCGAAACTTTTACAAACACGACGTGCCAAAAACATCGAACACTAGCGAAATTCTCCGCGTGATAAGTATGGAAAAAAATATGGTCGCATCGGTGACGTTTTGGCAGAACAAAGCGCACATTTTGTGTTGCGGCTTAACTATCGACAAACACCTCCTGGAAACCGCGTACATGGGTAATTCGGGACACGTTTGTACCAACCAAACAACGTACTTATTCTGCGATGCGGTCGCAGGTTTGTGCGAAGAACGGAGTTGTACGGAGGTTGTACCATGACAGGCCATCGTACGTACCATGCATTTGTTGTTTTTCGCCGCCACAAACGCAATTTCTTACAGATAACGTAACGTACCGTGACCACGTTTCGTAATTACACCTCGGGTACTGTTTATATGGATGTCTTTAGATTGCTTTTGCACATTGTGATTTGTGATTTACGCAGTTCATTTCTATTTGTTAGGTACTAAAGATAGCTCTGGTTGTATACGTACAACCTGTGAAGGTATCAGATAGCGTGCTCGCTCTTTCAACCCGTAAAAAAACATGTAAAGCACGTAAAGCATGTCGTACTGCTATACGTACTCGCGTACTTGCAGTACAACAGTACCAGCTGTTGGAAACGCGTCTTAAACTATACCAGAACGGTTGCTAATCGCTTTCCAAAATACAAATCGTTTTTTTCTCGTGGAAAAATTTGAAATGTTGTTACCATATTTTACCAGACTGTCTTAAATGTGATAAGATGCATAAGATAATCAAAACAACTTATTTTAGAATTTTCAAAGAATGCCGATTACCACTTAAATCCGCTTAAAACCGTGAAGGTATCCGAAATTTGGTTTTTGCACGAGACAAGATTTAAAGTACACACTGTACAACGTTAATTATTACGCTACAATTTGGGGATTTTCGCTTTCTCGCCGAAAACGAAGGGCTAATAATAGAAATAAAGCTGTCGATATATACAGGGTGTCCCCAAACACTTTGACATCAAGCATCGACCATACAGTCAAATATTTATTAAGAAAGGCGAAGAATAATTTTTACTTTAGTTAAAAACGTTGAGGGATGGCACCCCCTAGGATTTTCACCCTTAATTTTTATATAATAATGTAAATCTTAAACAGCCACTTAAAAAAATACATAGTTTGTTGACGATAGTTCTTGTTGTTCCAGAGATCATAAGAAAAATCGAAAAAAGTTCAAATTTTCATGGGTGGAATTCACCCTCTTAAACCGCGTAAGAGCACGAACGGAATACGGCTCTTGATTAGGGTCGACTAGTACCACAATCCTGCTAAGTTTCAAATTTTTCTGAGATTTCCACCTGCCTAACCTTCCTTGTAAGTACCAAGTAATCAAGTAAAAAATACTTAACTCGCAACTTGGAATGCACACCAAAAAATCACAACTTATTCTCACTTGCAAGGGTCGTACTGGAGTTTGATAAAAAAAATATGTACTTTTTAGGAAATTTATTCTAAAATTATGTATTTTTTATACAGAAAAATTATTTGAACAATCACTATCTACTGTCTTTATACCGCAGAATTATAAATTTACTCTATTCTTAATTTAAAAACTACTCGTGTACCCTTCAACATTGAAAATTTCCCTATTACAAACCATAAACCAGATAAAAGTTTAATCGCATTTTTATGCGACCGATAAAATACAAAGCAACTAATAAAACATGTGCGCCACCTACTTATAAGATAACTTATCGCAGTGCGAAGAAAGAACTGAATGTTTTTAAAATAAAAGCGGGATTTCCTGGTATCCAATGCATTTATATATAGAATTCTGCCAAAATCGTTTCAGATTTTTTCGCGTCAGGTGGCGCTTGTTTCAGTAGTTCGAATTTTAAATTACAGCGTCGTATTGTTCGTGTGTGCGAGGAGTGCTCGTTCGGTTTATAAGGCCTTTTTGCGTGTAAGTGCGCGAGTGTTGTGTGTTGTGTTGCGTACTCTAAACGGATTACAAACAAAAAGGATTAATACGACGAGAAAAAGTAGGATATTTCTTGGTGGACTAACTTTCCATGTATTTATAAAGTGTAAATACATGGACCTTTAAGCTCTAACACAAATTCTCTGAAAAACGAGCTTGGTTAGGCTCTTGGATAGGGACTCGGTTAGGGTCTTGGTTAGGGCTCCCCTCAAACATTCGACGGCCCAATTTCGCGAACGAAATTTTACCTTACGTAGGTATAAATATGTAATAATACAAGTTCGCCGTCAACGGAAGAATATACGCTGGAAATTGACGTTAGAGGGAAAACTATGACGAGAACAAGGTAGGAAATACAAAGAAAAATTTAGAAGTTTCTAATTTTTTCTTACAGTCTGTTACAGACAAGTGGCAGTCGTGGTGGCAGCAGTGTTAAGCTAAGCATCCACTAGTCCGCATTGATCGCACCGTACCATACCTTAAAATTTTCACCCTTAATTTTTGTATCATAATGTAGGTCTTGAACAGCCATTTACAAAAGTATATAGTTTGTTGGCGATAGCTCTTGTTGTTTCACAGATAATAAGAAAAATCGAAAAAAGTTCTAATTTTCAAAGGTGGATTTCACTCTTTTAAACCGCGTAAGAGCACGAATGGAATAAAGCTCTGGATTAATGTTGACTAGTACTACAATCCTGCAAAGTTTCAAATTTTTCTGTGATTTCCACCTGCTTAACCTTCCTTGTAAAACCAAGGCCATGGACTTCAATCGTCTTCGCTAAATCGTTCCACATGTAAAAAAATACCCGTACATTTGACCCTGATCGACAAGTGTCCACTCCGTTTAGCGCCGAGAATTTTCGACAACGAACCAAAACAAGTCGAAATAATTCGATTAAGGACTGGTTTTACAATTGATTGAAGATTAAATCGAACTTGGGGTGGTTGAAGCAGCATCGTGTCGCCACCAAGACCCTGATCGTCATGCGTCCACAGCGTTTGGCGCCGAAAATTTTCGAAAACGAACCAAAACAAGCCGAAATAATCCGATTAAGGGTCGATTGAAGATAAATTGAACTTGGGGCGACGTAGACAACGTATTGTCGCCACCAAGACCCTGATCGTCAAGTGTTCACAGCGTTTGGCGCCGAAAATTTTCGAAAACGAACCAAAACAAGCCGAAATAATCGGATTAAGGGAGGATTGAAGATAAATTGAACTTGGAGCGACCCAGGAAACGTACTGTTGCCACCAAGACCCTGATCATCAAGCGTCCACAGCGTTTGGCGCCGAAAATTTTCGAAAACGAACCAAAAGAAGTCGAAATAATGTGACAAAAAACTGGTTGTACGACTCCGTGGAAACCGTTGTTTCGGGAAACGTGTGCTTGGCAGTTATTTCGACGTCTATCTAGTAATTGTAAAATCGGCGCTGAAAGAAAGAACGGCCAAAAAATTCGTTTCGAAACAGAACGCGGTCGAAAATTTGGCCTCTCGCCAAAAGGCTTCTATGATCCAAACGACCAATTAAAATAAATACCTATACAAAACGGGGAAAAAACTCTCATCGATCTAACAATTTGAATTGACGATATAAGACACACAAAAGCGCGGCTCTCTTCCGCTTAACTTATTGATCGCACATCGATTTCGAGTCTGTAATTTTCACGTGTATAGATAGATAAAATCGTCCTTTCGGGACATGCGCGCCAATTTCCGAGCCGCCCGCGATTCTCCGATAAGACGACGCTTAAACGATGGGAAAAATCCTGTTATCATCATCGGCTTTTCGGACGGTTATGCCTTAACGATCGTTCATGATCCATCGTTTAAATCGCACAATAAGTACCGATATTATGTAACTACACGTCCTGTACCGTTTCTAACGTAATTTAAACACTATCTTTATGTCTAATCGTGTTCCTACCGAGCATATTTTCCGTCCAGAAAACCGTATGGTCTTTTTGTGTAAACTTCTAGACGCGCACTAAACAAAAATGCGCACGATAATTTAGATTTTTTTATTGCCATGCTAGTTTTATGTCGAGCGCAACGCCTGCATACTAATTCTGTTATTTTTAGCTGTGCCAAGAATTTAACAAGGGTGGTTGTTTGACCTTGGTGCGTGTCTCGCGTTTATTATAAGTAAGTAAATCGACGAGCGCGCAGTTGACGTGTTGAATTTCGATTCGTCCGAAAACTCAATTTCGACATATAGAAAGTGTTACTTATGCAAATTGAAATAACTGGAGCCGATAGTTAATCGGAAACGACAATGGTTTTTAAAATTGAAACTTAAAACGCGGTTGAATCCGAAACGATTTATAAAGAGCCACCCGCGGAGAAGGTGTAGGGATATTTTAGTTGTAGTTATTCATTTATAACGCTTGTTGTCCGCAGGATACTTTTCGAAATCCGGACGCGTTCGAATCACGGCCTCTTTCTCTTTTTGCTCGAGTCACTGCCGTGAAAGACGAAGACTTTGTATTTCAAATTGAAAACTTTCGATTTTAATTTCGTATTTCTTATAGGTAATAGATATAAAATAACGCTTAATCACGCTTTTAACGGCATTCACGGCTCGCAACACTTTTTCGGGGAGGAATAATTAAACGCGAGCCGCACAAAAACAAACGTTTCCATCGCATATTATTATCAATCGCAATAAATCGAGATTTAAACAAACGTTTCTATGTGGATTTGCATTAATTTATTAGGTACAATAAATTTTAAATAAATCATCCGAGCGCGACCCTCGACATATTAATTTCCGACTGGCCCAAAAAACGGAGCGAAGAAAATCATTAGTGCCGGCGACCTCGCGCATAAACAAATAATAATAATAATTTTTACGACGCGTAAAAATGTGCTTTTAGTTCTCAACTAATTCTGTTTGACATTTCTAAATTGAAAGTAGGCTCTAATTACCGGCCATTAAATAAATATAATTCAATAAGTTTGATTTATGAAACGTTCGAAATCTAGAGGCGAACGTCGTCGCTCGCGCAAGGTGGAAACGTTTAATTAACCGATAAAGTCGCAATGCCGCGCAATTATTTATCATTTTCGGGAAATCGCGGAATCCGAAAGCCCGCAATTTATTGCGGCCAGCTTAGGAATGCGTGGCATTCTTTAATTTAAAACACTCTAAAATGGGAAACGACTGTTAGACGAGTAACTGTGAACTTTTTGCATTTTAATGAATTTACAAAAATATTTGTTTTATTATACCTACATAATATTATTAAAATTCCATATATGGTTGGTCGCGTTTTCAAAATTTGCGCGTCGATTAATCGAGCGCCATCTGATTATTAAATTTAAAATTAAAAACGCGACCACAGAGCCGTATGGGTACATATAAAGTCCCGTTTTACACCTTGATAATCCGACGGTGATGACAAAAACCAAAAATATCCAAAAATAAATTAGGGAAAGCGCAACGCATCGTGAAAATACCAAAATCCCAAATTTTCGAAGAACGTCATATTCAGCTTCACGTTCCTGCGCGACAACACTACTTTTGTTATTTTATTGGTCGAAAAGAGAACCCCCTTCCCCTTTTATGTAAAACTTAGCCCCCCCATATAGTAAATTGCGGGATTGCCGTAAACATAAAAATATAATTACCGACACCAACAGTATTTATCACGCGGTTTTCTTATTTTCAATTATCGACCTAACAATAAATAAATAGTTTGCTGGGAAAACCGTGTCTAGATAAAAAGGTCCGTGGATCGCGAACCAGGAACTAATTTTGTCCGAAACGATCGATGAGAATTGTTTAAAAATGATTAAAAACGTTTTACCTAAAAGTTTACGTAAATGCTACGTTTTTTTTGTGTTTGCGACGTTCTTCTAATAATCGAGATTTTGGAGCTGCAATTTTTCTCCCTTCTCTTTTCGTTTTTCCGTCGCTTTTTTGCGTTGAATAGTTTTTAATCGGATTGGCCTTTAAAAAAAAAAACACGTAATTGTTACGTAAAGACGGGGTAAATTCAATGATTGAACTCGACAAGTTAATAAACGTTATATGGGTTTCATCAAAACTTTTACTCGTATCCAACGAAAATGTAACGTTTACGAGTTGTCGAATTAAATCGTTGGACGATAAATCGGCGGTTAACGCTCCAAAAAAAAAAACGCATACCCGCATGTTTATACAAAAATTCGACACGAACGTAACGTTTACGAATTCGATGGGAATCGACTTATTCAAGCAACGAAAACATATTTTTTTGCTCCGCGATCAGATACATGTTTCGCCTAAAAACACTGAAAAGCGCCGGATTAGCGAGAGTTTACTGTATATGACGCACGTTTAAAGCACTTTTAAATGTTTCACAATCAGTCGAAAACGAGGTATTCAAAGACGCATTGTTATAGGTACGTATATGCGACGTGCGTGTTACGTTAACGAACAATTTTTTTTCGCACGCGTTCGACGCGTGACGTTTACGCAAATTCACAGCATCGCCGACGGACGTGTACTTTAAAAAACAATTAGCCGCGCACAGGTGGTAAAATATTAATTGTTGCCGTAACAACAACAAAAACTCGCGGCAAATTGAGCGCGAATGTTTTTGTATAGGTAGGAGGCGTTCAGTGCCTGTTCGGCTGGTTTTCATCTACAAAGCGGTTTTGGTGCGATTTTCTCGAAATTATGTTTATCTGTACAGGTAGTCGTCGACTTACGACCGTGTTTAGGTTCCAAAGCGATCTGGACGTAAGTCGAATCGGTTTAGGTAAATCAGAGGCTGTGTACAACACTATTGGTTTACTATATATAGAAAAAAATTAAAAAATATTACGACGATAAAAGACATCAAATAAAACCTAAAAAAAATATTCGCAGTCGTAAGTCGATCAGTCACAAGACGCATATAGGTCGTAAGTCGACGACTGCCCGTACACGGTACCGATCAATTTATGTTGATAACAATTACCCGAACAGAATAATTGTTGTGCAGTAAAAGTAATTTAAGATAACAAGATGACGGGCGACGCGAAGCGGAGCGAATGTTTTACCGATCGTCGTGGAAATCGAGAAACGCTCGACAATGAGTTACTTTAAAAGCAACGATGCCGTAGGTGATTTTTACGTATATTCGACGTAAGACGTATAAAGCCGCGTATCGAATAGGCGAGCTTTAGAGCTACAGACCTTAACGCGTTCGACTTCATTTTGCGAATTAGATTTTTTAAAAAGCTTAAACCCAATTTTTACGCAGATCCGACGTAAATTTGCTGTTTATTTTAAGTCGTTTTGAATTCTACGAGCTATTTTTAATATTGAACGTTGAAAACGCGCATCGAATTGTTACGTCCATTCGACGTAAGTAAATGTAACGTTTCTGCGAAATCGCAATCGCGACGGACACGCAAACGAACATGTTTCTGTGTTATAATTTTTTTGCAAGTGGTAACGTGGCGGATTTTTAACGGGCCTATTCTGCAACAAATCGGTAATTGTTATGGACCCGTTAGAAAATTAACAACCGGTCATAATCGAGATTTTCGTACGTAGATCTCAGATTTGTTACAGAATAGAATCCATAAACGTGGAGCGAATTGTAACGACGACGCGGCGTTTTCAAATCGAAAACGGCACGTTTTCAAAATAGTTTTAAATATTACGAAAACAAAAGTAGTTCGACGATTCAAATTCTCGTTCGTCGAAGCGGTTATTTATAAAAAAAAAAAAAACACAAACGAAAAGAAACGATTTTCTCAATGGATTTCGATATCAAACTGGAATTATTAAGGTCGTTCGATTGAGTTTTTATACGCGATGGGCGCATTTTAAAGATTAAACTTGATTTCGAAAGTTGTATCGAGT
The DNA here is from genome assembly GCA_036326145.1 of Rhagophthalmus giganteus. NCBI lineage: Eukaryota > Metazoa > Arthropoda > Insecta > Coleoptera > Rhagophthalmidae > Rhagophthalmus > Rhagophthalmus giganteus. The sequence goes on along the minus strand of JARFJA010000021.1, from coordinate 1,895,411 downwards.
TGAAAGTTTTCAAGATTCTTTCTGATCGCGAGAAATTTTTGGACACCCTTCTAATAGTGGGTAAACAACTAATTAAAAAAAAAACAACAAAACGAAAAACTATTTCGACCGCTTCACTTTCGAAAACGCGTCACTTGTTTATGACACTCGTGCGCCCAAGTGTTCTATCGTTTGGGTTAATTTTTTTTTAAGGGGGGCGGGGCGAACGTTTCGCGTAAAAACAGTCTCGAAGCACCTGCACCGCCATCGGGATTTTAATTTATTTAATTAAATCGTTTCCACATTTCAGTGCAACTTTATGGCATTCGTGCCGTTCGCGTTTTAACAGCTTTTACGGTAAAAAAAAAATCGGTATTCCGTATGCATTTATTGCTCGTAGGTTTCGACACCAATTGTTGCGAATTAGAAAAATTCTGTTTTTTTTTCTCTCTTAATGCAACGCGAATTTCGGCCCGCGGACGTTCGAATTTTTGTGGAATCGAACCGCTCGAGTATTGGGGCGCAGAAATGGGCTGATTCTACGAACCTGCATTTGTAACCAGGCGTCTAGGAAGGGTTGCGAGTAATTATTGGGGGACGTATTCCAGCACTCTCCTGGATGAGCGGGTACAATTTGATCGTCCGAACGGGGCGGCGCCGATGGGGCAAGACAGCAAGTCCCCGAATCCATAACCCCGAAGGGCCACCACCTAATATGCAAAACGCGCACCGGCCAAGTTCGATGAAAACAACCACGACCCAAAAAAAAAACAACAGTTTCCCTTTACAGGCGCGCACTTTAATTAATAAGCCGGAATAACTTCTAATTAACGTCGGAGGCCGTCCAGAGGTCCAGTTAAATTGTCATTCCTCGAATATTTTTATTAATAAGCTGGCGATTTTTTTCTCTCGGAAAAAAAATCGTTCGAGAAATCACGGCGGAGACGTTTCCAATCGATAACGATCGCGAGATTTTTTCAAACTCGGTGGTCTTTAAATCGTCACGGGCAACTTTTGCCGAAAGTTTTTAAGGCACAAAACCGCGTTCTGAGCGCGATGAACCAGGGAAGTCTCTTCAAAACAAGTCAATTCCAAATTGCCAATTCAAATGCAGATGAATACACACATTTACCCGTGAATACAAATAAACTAATCACATTCAATCCGCGTTGAAATATGTTTGTGTTAAGCATTCGTGCGTAACATCGTACACGATTTAATTTTAAATTTACCCGGTGTGCAGTTTGAATGTCATAACGTCGTCGTCGGTTCGTTTTATTTACGGATGTTCCGCTTTCGTTAAAAAATCGACACTTCCCCGCGGACCATCGATACGAAGACACACAAAACGTCAAAATCACACCGCACAACCAAACCCGAAGTCGAAGGCTCTCGATCGGGACCGTCTGCAAGTGTGTGTAGGTACGAAATGCGCGCGTATCTCAAATTTCGACCGTGCGAAACGAGACCGATCGAAAATCGCGGGAAAAATTCGTTACCATAGACCAATTTGATGCAAGAGAGCACCATGCGGTGGGTGTAACCGTGACGACTTGTTGCGTAGTAAGTAAGACAACGGTCGCACGCTGACTGCGAACCGAAATCAACGGTCAACGGGCGCCCAAGCGAAAGAGCTTACGAAGAGATAGGAAACTCGAGGCCTGCCGATTAGCTCTGGTCGCGGTAGACCATGAATTGAATAAAAGAGCGCAAGCGTTTCTACGCCCACGACACGCGACCACAACTCAAACTAATGGAATTGTGTCCTGGATACGATGGCACTCTATCGATTTGTTTGTTGTTTTTTTTTTTAATTTTCAGCGATTTTCTGGAAACCACGAAGAGGAATCGTTAGCGAATTTAATCTAACAGTAAGTCCACCGCCCCTAAAAACCGTTACTATTTTAATAATCGCTCTGAATCGAACTTATAAACCAACCTTAAGCGAAACTTTTAAGCCGCGCTTAAACGCAAGCCGTCCGCAAAATTACGCTTTAAACTCCCTTAAAGCTCGGTTTATTAAATTGAAAAAGACTTTAATCAAATTTAAGCAATCCTTAACCAACGCTTAAATTTTAAACTCGCTTAAAATCGAGTTTAAATTTAAACCGCCGTTTCCTAATGCTAACGAGATACGATCAAATAATAATTGCGTCAATGTAAGTTCATCCTTAATAAAAGCTTAAATTTTAAGTTCCCTTAAAAATCTACAAATTTCCATGCCAACGTCCTTAACCGAAACGCTAAACTCGTTCTTAAAGCTCGGGTTAAGTTAAATTCCTGCCCAAAAAATTGCAAATTTCTATGCCGACGCCCTCAATTAAAACACTGAACTCTCCCTTAAAACTCGCTTTAAGTTAAATCACTTAATTTCTTGCTCAAAAATTACAAATTCCTATACCGACGCCCTTAACCGAAACACTAAACTCGTCCTTAAAGCTCGGGTTAAGTTAAATTCTTGCCCAAAAAATTACAAATTCCTATACCGACGCCCTTAACCGAAACAATAAACTCGTCCTTAAAGCCCGGTTTAAGTTAAATTCCTGCCCAAAAAATTGCAAATTTCTATGCCGACGCCCTCAATTGAAACACTGAACTCTCCCTTAAAACTCGCTTTAAATTAAATCAGTCAATTTCTTGCTCAAAAATTACAAATTCCCATGCCGACGCCCTTAACCGAAGCACAAAACTCGTCCTTAAAGATCGGGTTAAGTTAAATTCCTGCCAAAAAATTGCAAATTTCTATGCCGACGCCCTCAAATGAAACACTGAACTCCCCCTTAAAACTCACTTTAAATTAAATCAGTCAATTTCTTGCTCAAAAATTACAAATTCCCATGCCGACGCCCTTAACCGAAACACTAAACTCGCCCTTAAAGCTCGGGTTAAGTTTAAATCGCTCAATTTCCCAAATAAAAATTTAACAAGTCATCCTTATGACCAACATCTCTCGCTTAAAATTCGAACTTAACTTACTGTTCGAATCAAATTTAATTGCACCGAAGAATTGAACTTTACTTTTTAATTAAAAACATCGCAGAAATGCGAATTTAAGACGCCCTCAACCGAAACTCTTAAAACTCAAATTCTATGCGGGAGATTTGTTAACGATAAACACAAACATTCGACGTAAGCCGTCGTTAATCGAACTCCCTCGAAACTAAACTTAAATTTTTCAATAAAAATTTAACCGCATCGATTTGGGAGAAGTTATTCGTTGATTCGTCCGTCGAATCTGACAAATTTAAACACTTCTTAAATTAAAGTGTCTCTTTCAAGTCAACGAGAAGCGTCAACTTTAATTAAATCATTTAAGTCGTCGCCCTTAACTAAAACTTTGAACCCCCTTAAAGCTCGGTTTAAATTTAAATCTACTATAATGTCCACGGCATCGACAATTTTTGTGCTCTGGAAACGAATTTTAAGTCGTCTTTAGACAAATATAGATATTAACTTCCTTAAGATTCAGTTTAAATGATAATAATAGTAACGAAGGGCGAGTCCGATAACCGAAAAAATCGAGCGACCCGTTTCAAAATGACGGCCGATCGATTATTTTAAACGGGATCATCTCGGTTATTAATTATCGGATCGGTAATGTGAACTATGTTTTGGAATTGCCATGAAATTCTCCATCAAACGTTTCTGTTTGAAAGTTTTGGTAAAATGTACCGTTTTCGAGATAATTTGCTGTAATCTTAAAAAAAAATGTTTTTTTCGTAAAAAAATTTAAAAAAAGAGTTTTGGAGAATATAACATGAAAATTCGACACCGAGGCTTGCGCGCGGACGGATTTTTTACGCTAATATTTAATCAAAAACGGTAATTATTTCGCTTTAATCAAAAACCGCGCCGACGCCGACGTAAACTTACGATTAGTTAAGCCATCCTTAATCGAAACTTTCAACTCGCTTAATGATCAGTCTTAATTTTTTAGATTATGTTTGTGCAAAATTAAATTTCCCAATAATTTCTACGTCAACAATCGATTGTAATTTTTCATTATAACCTATATAGGTGAGCAAATTCGCCGAAACTTAAAAAATTAACACGTTAACTGCCGTAACACTAAACGTTGGTTGTTTGTGAGCCGGTGCAAAATTTTAATTTAATCTTTATTTTAAAAATAACGTATGACGTTGTGACCAGCCGGCGTCGACGTAGCGTGCGGCAGTCAACGTGTTACATTTACGTAAGCTATCCTTAAGCGAAACTTGAATTTTAAACTACGCCTCAAAGTTTGGGGTGCAAAAACGTAAAAACGTAGAAATGTAAAAACTAAAAATAAATATATTTTTAATTTTTTGTCATTATTGGGTTTGGGGAGGGGACGCAAGTTAGACGCTTGCCACGGGCACTTCGTACCCTCGATACGGCGTTGGATAAAGCGATAAAAAAAATTTAAAAAAAAAATGGAATTCCAACGCGTCGCGCGCAATATTCCACATATTTAATAACCCACAGTTTTCAATCAACAAAACGTCGTTCAATAAAAATTTCAATTTCGATTTACGTCTGCGAAATTTAACCGTAAAAATACGTCTTACGACATTTTTACGTTAAACTGAAGGGTACCTCTAGGAGTTCTAAAAAAAGTCCACTTATCTCGCCCGCTTATCTTATCTATAGTATTTCTATTTATTGCGATTACGACAAAACGATGACATTTATCTATTTAATAAGCACGTCCGAGACCATCGAAAATACGCGTCCACAGATAACTAATTTCGAATACGTCTTTTTGCAATTTTAACGGCGCAAGTTATTTGGCGCGCGCGCTCCTCCGCGGAAACCTATCGCGAGACTGTCTCCCGAAAAATGAACATTTCGAAGGGGCCGCAATCTTATTTAAACGCGACAACACGGTTCATTGGCACCTTAGTTAAACATTTTCTAATCTTAAGACTTTAATCTGAAAACGAAAATTTATGTCCGTACGCGAAAATTGTACAAGTTCACGGTAATTACGTGTAACAATTACGTTGACCTTTGGGCTTACCTCTTTCAATCCATTATTACAGTAAGGCCCCGCTTAACGCCGTTTCGGTATAACGCGGATTTTTTTCAAGCAAGGACGTTAACGCAAAAGAATCCATTGTCGATGTCGATGACAAAATTGTCAAACTGTTAGCGTTTCTGAAGTTGACGAGCAAAAGGAACTTGCAGCGGGTTTTCTCAAAACAAGTTTAACCATTATTATGGATTTATTTAAATACGAAATCATCCAAATTTTGATAGAAGTTCAAAGTGATGGACAATCGCTTACTGAACTAAAGAGATAACGGCAAACGAAAAAAAACAAAAAGTGTCAAATGAGGAAGAATCGTCCTCATCACAAACATGAATGTCTCGTCCCGTTTCGCCGTCCTCATCATTATTATTTACGTGTTAAGATGACCTCGTTTGGCGCTCGATTTTTTTTTGGAACGTACCCCCGCGTTACGCGGGGTCTTACGGTAATTTATATTAATCCTTTTTTTATATGGAGAAACGGATGCGCTTGTTCCAGGTGCTTTTGGCTCTCCCGTAATTTGGACCATCCAGTTCTTTGCGATATGCGTGCCTCCACATATCTTGAACAGTCAAAAGCGGAAACCAATCGCCTGACTCTCTTACTTACACTACCAATATTTCGGTGGCTTGCTCGGCCACCATCCTCGCCATCGTTCAAAGTACGGGAGAACCGAAAGGAATGAAGCACCTGGAGATAGCGCATTCGATTTTCCGTATTAATGAAGACGCGAATTAATGGGTAAGTCGTGTTTTTTTCAAATTCGAAGTCCAAAAAGTGGATTTAATTCGTATCGGACGTATGGTATATCGACGTTCGACGTATTCCCCGCCAAAATTTGTAGGTCAAAAGTTGTTGAGTCGCCTACACACAGTTTGATGGACGCAACATTTAACGCGGATCAACTTATGGAGAACTTATGGTGAACGAGTTTATTCCCCAAATTTATAGATCGTGCCGTCGTCGCTGAAGTTTATAAACGATCAAACAGTTTCAAGTTGCAGTTCGTTTTGGATGTTCCAGGTCAAACACTTGAATTGGCCGCAACCCATCATCAACGACACATTTGGAACGAACATACCCATCATCAAACGTTTCGGCCGAACTATTTTGCACAAGAAATCGACTTCTTCTTGTACGGTACCATCATTTTGATCTTCGATTGCAAGAGAAAATACCGTTAGAATAGAAATTTTTCGGGAACTCGCCGATTTCAAGTGAACAATAAGATATTAAGATAAGAAGACGACCCTACAAGTAGAATTTGCCGACCAAAGTGAATTTCAACGTGATGGTCTTCCCATAAAAATTCACATTTCGATCGGCTATCGTACAAATGCGAAGATAATCTCAAATTTGCCCAAATCGTCCCGATGCTTCCGCTCAAAAACCTCTTTCGTGGAGGATATTTTTGCCCAACATTCGGAAGTTTCGCGTAAGGATCGTCGCAAAACCTTTTTCGGACATTCCGATACGAATGGGCGTCGCTTCGCTCGCAGAAAAATATAGCACCTTTGGGCGACACAACTGAAACAAGGCGAAAGTGACACAAACACAATTGAATTCGTAATAATGATACGCGCGGTATAGTGACCGCGAGACCAAGTGACCATCGGGCGTGGGTGGAACTAGTCTGTCCTGTTACCTGCCTCGAGATGCCAGATAGACCACTTCTCTTTCAAAATCATCTCGGAGACGCTTGCAGGTCGAGGAACAAGACCCGCATTGTATAAATTCGACCTCAAAAAAAAAAATCTCGTCATGACGATGGGATGACTGGCGCGGACAATCCCCGCATTTACTTATATCGCGTTTGTAGGTAAATACTACAGAATCCGATTTGATAATAATAGAACTAAAAGTGTAAAAATACACGCCACATCAAAAAAACCGACGCGAAATTGTCTCATTCGACAACGACGATGACCGACTAGGAAACCCGCGACGATAATTGTTATCATTGAAAAATATGTACTTAAATACACAGTTCCGTCATTAAGTGTGAAGCAATGGTATGGGTTTTGATTTTTTCCGGAAGTATAACTGTCACCTCCGGACGTACATCATTACTTTAGAATAAATATTTGTTGGAACAAAGACGGATACGACTGCGTCACATTTAATATTTGCTTTTTCAATATATTTTTTTGTTTGGTTTATGCGATACTTGACAGCCTTAAGTGTACTTGAAATTCTACAAATTCGACGAGGTTCCATTACAAATTCGAACCATCTCGTTAATTAGAATTAACGCGCTCCGTTATGAATAGGAGGTGATTACCTACCCCGATCGATGCACGTCACAATCCAGGTACTTATGTAGTCTCCGTTCCGCGCATAATTCTCAATTATCTGATTTTCAAATAAGGTAAACAGGTACAGTCGGCCAAAAAAGTATTGCGTGCGCCCGAGACGATGGACGAGAGGCACAGCACGAGATTCCCTGTAATCATTTCGTTGTTAACAAGCCAAAATCTAAAATTACCACATTCGAATGTTTAAGTTACGGTAGTTCTAAATGTTAGGAAACCGGTTATTTCAACTATTTCTATAAGAGTCTTGTCAACAATGAAAGGATTACAAGGGATCTCATGCTGTGCCGCTCGCCCATCGCCTCGCGCACGCGCAATACTTTTTTAGCCGACTGTACAAAACTTACGGCCGACTTTCTGCCGCAAATCATACACCGACTAGTCGCGATAAGGATAACGTCGCAAAAGAATCAATCACCCGGAACGGCCATACCGGCAGAGGAAAACGCGCGCGGACGCTATGACACCCGGTTCATTAAGTTTACCACGTTATCCGATTATACGCCAAAATGGCAGTTTTTCAATCCAATACCGGATTTGCATTTATATTCGTTTCTTTATTCGGCCTGCCTATATTTCGGTCTAACGAGATAAGGAGAGTAAAAACCGGTCGCGACTTTAAGCGGAACACCATCAGAAGTAATAAGTAAATCCCATTGTGTAGTCATTGAGAAGCCGGCGCGGCGATGGCTATCTTGATTTTGAAGTGAGCTCTACGCGACAGATGAAGATCGAAATGGCCCGACGTCGAATTTAGACGATGACCTTGCAGCGATTCGGAGCAGGAAGCGAACCGGAGAGAAATAACGAAGTCGACGGTTCGAAAGTGTCGTTGCGCATCAGAAGTTGCGCAACCGGCAACAATCGCTCTATTAATATCGGAATCGTCTTCAGAGCAGAACTAGCCTATCTTCAAAATGTACCATTATCAGAAGAGGTCTGCACCGGATCCGTGGTGATGGCCTGAACTATCCAAAAAGTGGAAAACCGCGAAAATTTTTACGTTTCGTGTTTTTCCACTTTTTGGATAGTTCGGGCCGTCACGGATCTAGAATGCAGGGAAATTATCAGCAAAATACAAAGGAGCATAAAGAATAGAGGATCTGCCTGAAACACTAAGAACTCAACGATCCTACGAAGGAGTTATTTTCACCCCTATTGCTATGATGCGGAAGACCAAAGAAAACAATCAAGGTCGGCGTAAACAGAGGAACCAGCTTCGCGACCAAAATACCTTTTCGACTACGTCGTGGGCGAAGTTGTTTTCGAGTACGAAAAACATCCAGGATGGCCGAATGTTAACATCGACGCATCCGGTATATATCAAGGAGCGACACCTATGCGACTGAAAAAAAACGAGATGAGAGTAATGATAGAATAACATTACCAAGAGCATTGAAGCGATGAGTTTTGATTTGAATGTGTACCGTTATTAAATGCGATAAAACTTATTCGAACTTTTTTAGAGTGTTATTGAGACGTAATTGACGAGTTATTCAGTTTTACAAAATGCCAAAAATGCTCAAAAATTTACGGACGCCCGTTCTGAAGGAACCGCAGGCCAGCGTAAAGGGAGGTTTTCCATCTACGAAACAAAATGTTTTGCTCGACATGTTGGTACGTACCACGACCTATTTTGGAGTACGATCGAAAATCGCCGATTTTCTAAAACGTTTACTTACTTTCGCGTGGTCACCAAAATTATTTGTGAAACGCCCTGTTTAACGTGCGATCTATAAATGCTTAGACATTTGTACGGTCAAGACGTTCACAAACGTAATGTTTCATTCAAAAAATACCAATACATGATGGAGATAATGTGACAGTCCTAGTTCTTCATTTTTTTAAGCAGAACGTTATCCGCCCACCACAAAATATATATATATATATATATATATAAACCAACAATGTAAGTTTATATCTAAAAGAAAAATTATATAAGAAAATCGATCTTGTTTAATTCGCAATTTACCATTGGATTTAGGTCAGAAACTGCGACTGCCACAATTAGGCACGATATTACGTAACGTCTTGATGTTATTGTTTGTATGTTTATTTTAAAAACAAAATAGAGCCCCTTGTACTGTATATTAAGTGTACCTATATATAAATAGGAATTAAAATACAATTAAAAAATAAATAATTCATAAGCTATTCGAAACACAATAAGACTGTGCAAGAGTTTTCGAATTAATAAAAGTTTGTCGGCCTTATACGGCCTACAATTTGCTTCGCGTATCGTTTAGGTACACCTAATTACGATTAATTGTCATTGAGTAAGTCGATCGATAACAAAGCGTAAGTGTTCTAAAAGTGTTTCGCACGCCCACGTTCGCGTCGCAGCAATTTTCAAAATAATAACTTCGATTTTGGAACGTTCAAAGCCGAACCACTTAATTGTTATATACATAGGTTCGACAACAAAAGCGGGGCACGTCTGCCGTCCAATAAAATCGAAAACTAGACCAGAATTTATAATAAGGAGCGTTTTCCACAAATTTGGCGAAAGTCGTGGCTAAATTAAATTTGCTAAATACTTTCAAATGTGTTTCATTGGATGGGCGACGGTAGCCAATGAAAAAGTAGACCGGAATACATTGCCAAGCCGAACACACGGGACGATAAATGCAAACGCTCGTTATTCAAATTCACGCCAGAGTGGGCCACTTACAAGGATATTATTTATTCGACATCTCGAGCATCCAGATTTTTATCGAACCTACTTCGAATGTAATATTCACGTCCATTGTTTAAGTGAATAAGCAGGCGAAAAATTGGATTTCTAGAGTCTATCAAATTGCAGCACTTATACAGTAGAATCCCGTTAATTCGATATTTATGGGACCAAAGGTCTGTCGAATTTTAGCGAAAATCCCGCATTAGATCCGCAATAGACCCATAAATTAAGACACAAGTCAAATCAAAAAACGATATCTACAAAACGTTCAAAATATTTATGTAGATACAGTCAAACGTGTCTAATTCGAACTTTTTTTATCGACGAGTGTGTCAAAATAATGGGCGCATTCAGCTGGGCTCGTTGTTGAAACAGCAAAACGTAAGCGCTACGTTATAAGCCTTAAGGGCCTTAAGCGATTGTGATAAACGCGTGGTACAACTGATGTCATACGTTAACTAAAAATGAAATCGACAACGATTAAATTGAACTGCGCCAAGGCGACGCTTTCCTAGCTGAATGCGTCCCACTGTAAAAACATCATATTGTGTATTAATTCGAATTTATTTTATTTAATCCGAACCATTGTTGAAAAATCGATCTCAAAAACTTTAAACGCGTGATACCACGTAAATCGAGTTGTAAGTGATTTTTTTCTAAAGCTCTTCAGGAGTTTACATTATTATCTACAAAGAATGATTTCTAAAAAAATATACGTAGAACCTCAATTATCCGGGGTTCGATTATTCGGGCACCCGATTAACCGGGGTCTGTGTCATAGACTTAAAACGACAAACAACAACATTGATTCAAACCGTTGCTATACCAAAAACAGGAATACCAATTTAAAATAACACGTCGTCATACACAACGATATTTCCAAAAAGTCTCTGAAAATATACGCGGGCGATAGAACTATCATTTATCTTTTCGCGTTCTCTGACAACGGACAACGCTATTCGTTTTTTCTGTAGACTTTGTGTTAAATATATATATATATATATAAATAATAATAATAATAATAATAATATATATATATATATATATATATATATATAATAATAATAATAATATATATATATATATATATATATATTATTATTATTATTATTATTATTATTATTATTTATATATATATATATATATATATATATATATACCGTGTGTAACGAAATCGTAGTGCGACCCCTAATTTTGTTATTTTATCAAACAAAACTTTTTGACATGAAAATTGTATTCCGGTTTCGCCGGAAGCGACACATCAATTTTCGTTTATCGAACGAAACACCCTGTATATTATTACATTTTTGGAATCTGCATAATTTTCTAAATACAATGGTATCACATAATTGACGCTTCAATTGTTAAAAAAATGATTTCGTTTATTTTTTTTCGAATTTTCTCCTGCAAATTCGATTGTATTAATCTTACAGAAAAAGCAGGCACGTGGGTAGATTCGTCATTAAATTGATGTCATAGTACCGTCATGGTACTATTTAAAAAAAAAATAAGTTTCAATACAAAGACTAGTGTTGGTAACTTTACCGGATGATAAATCAAACAATTACACGTTTTTGGCGTGATTTTATTTTTTGTTGTGTTGGTCGATTAATATTAATCGCGGGGGTGTGTCGTACTCTAGTTTGAAAACTAAAATTAGCGCCAATTTTTTTTGCCAGTTGAAATGCACACCGTTACATTCAGAAAATTATGCATATTCCAAAAATTCAATAATATACAGGGTGTTTCGTTCGATAATCGAAAATCGACGTCGATTCTGGCGAAACCGGAAGTGGGAAAAATACAATTTTTATGTCAAAAAGTCACGTTTGATAAGTACATTAGATATGTAATGTATTTGAAAATCTTATCATAATAAATAACAACATTGTGGGCGGGGAGCGGGGGTACCTCAAATTCGATTTTTAAAATTAATTTAAAAAAAACCTCATGTCTCGCACTAACTTTTTCAAGTCCTCCTCATAGGTACTCGTCCGCGACACTAACGGTAGTAGTTGACAAAGAACTTACCTGAAAACAAAACAATTAATTAAACTTCTTTTTTTTGGCAAAGGGTAGATTATGTACCTTAATTATTCTCCACACGATTTCTAACATCTGGAACCAATCCGCGGCGTGGAATCCGCACGCCTGCAGCATCGCCACGCATCGGCATCAGCACCATCCGAGCATATTCGCAACACCACCACCGACTGAAATAAAATGCCTTACTTTGTCGATAAGCATTTGAATTGATCAAGGCCCACTAAATAATCAGACGATAAGTGAAGGTATACGAGCGTAATAAGATAAAACACGTGTTCATATTTTAATGTCCATAGACGTACGTCAGATTCATATGTTTTGTCCCGGCGAAAAAAAAGATTGCTATCCGTTTTTATTTATTGTCTGACGTGTCTTGATCCTCTCTCGCGCATCTCGCGGGACAAAACGTATGAACTTGACTGTACCTTTTTATTTTTTAATAAATTATAAGTAGCGATTGTACGATCTTATTGTTCACAAATTGAAAATTTGTTCGTTGTATTGAATCGGCCACCGTCGAGTGCATCAACCGGAACCGTTTCCGATTTCAAATAACGTAGGCAGTTGTAACGAACGCATTTAAAAAAAATCGTCAAAATCGGTTCTGTAGCGTAACTAAAAACTTAATTTGATTAGGGCCGTTTGCGTATACCTAAATTATTACGATCATCGGCGTCGCACAACAACAAAAACTAAATGACCAAGAAACGTCTTTCACAATAATATCGATTCGTTCGAAATAAATTGTTATTAAAATAAATCACCGTACCTTGGGAACCCCTTTTAAAACAATCCAAACAATTTTCGACCACCGCGGAAACGAAAAATTGACTGATCGTTATTAATTCTTTATAGTTATTTTTTAAAACTGAATTATCGCAGACGCCTGATGATAAAACCGAACGCAGGTCCTAACCTGCGTACGTACCTGCAATCGAACGACCGTGACGTTACGTACTTACGTTATGTTATCGGACACGTGTTCACCATAAACGCATTCCCAAGACGTTTCGTTATCGATATTTTAAATAAGATAATATGTAGGTAGTTCAAATGGGAAATTGAATTTTTAAATGCCATTGCAATTAAACTCGATTTTCTGCGCGAAAGACGATAGTGTCGCGGCCGAAAAGAAATTATTTACGCCGAAACAGTTACGTAAACATTTTACCTAATACGACAAATTCGCAAGAAATGAAAATAAAAATGTATAAACAAACGTATATACAGGACGTTTCTGAGTAAGTGCCTACATATTATACGTACTTCTACAGGGTTGCTCTGGTTTTTGTTCTATTTGTTCTTCTGTATTTCAATATTATCGCGTAAAAGCGTCAATATCTCGAGAAGGGTTCGTTTTATGGCCACGAAACCTATTATCATTTAGTATCTACATTTTACGCGGAATCCAAATACGAAAAAATATACACGGTGCCACATTTGAAAAAAAACTGAGAAAAATTCGAAAAATTTGCCGCGTATTTTGTAAATCGATTATTAACAATAGTCGGTGGTACAAACAGATTTAAAAAATCTTCGTGACGGCCCTGGTATCGTGGCTCCAGAGTTGAAAGTAACAATATCTTCAAAATTTTATACATTTTTGATTCTAAATGTGACAGGGTATCCAAAAATGCAAAAATATACCAAGTGTTCTATTTAAAAAAAAACACACAAATTTGGGTTGACATATTTTTGCGAAACACCCTGTACGTACCTAAATATTTTTAAAATGTAGGTCCGTTGATCGTGTATTGCCATACCAAAATTGATTTTGACGTCTAATACTGAAAAAACAATTATCCGTCCACACGGTAAACCCCCACCCTGTCTAATGCAACCCGGTTTAATAGTCTAGTTTAGGCTAAATACTTTTAGGAAGGGAATAAATGTTTGACGAAAACATGTTTTGTAAAAGAAATTTTGTCTTGAAACAGTTCGAACACTTTGTGGTCGTGATGGGCCTAGAAGTGGCTCTGCAGGTGACTCAGGGTCATCGGTGCTTTCCGATTTGTCCTCTTCTACAAAAGGTAAGCCGTTGAAGTATTGGCCGTGGCAGTTGTTGCAAATAGGGGAGCAATTCGACCCGGCTTTAGGGCAACTACATTTCCCGCCAGTGCAGTCCCTTTGTACATTTGCACGTACATCATCTGGGACTCTGGGGTCGGTTGACTAGACACGAACGAGCTCCTCAGTCCCAAGAGCACTTCGCCTTTGCTCCCACCACCATTGTTGTGAGGGGAGCCGGCGTCCAAACCAACTCTTCACCTGCAGATATACCTTGAAACTGAGCTACTTTGCTGCACCCTCTGTTGGGGTAGCGGCGAAATGTCAGGTTTGATCTTCGAGACAGACTCGTAGTTGTAGAGAGATAACTCGTTGGGTGAAGCACCATACCACTTGGGTAAACATGTCTCCCCAGCTTGTCTGCAGTCACCAAGCAGCTCGCTTGGAAGAAAGACTGCTTAGGGGTGTTTAATGTTTAAAAGTCACATTTTTATGTAACAAATAAAAAGTACAAGAGAGTATTTGAGATGAAATATTAAATTCTAAATGCATTTAATAGTTTTACAAGTTTTATTAAGAGGTAAGGCCACTCCAGGTCTCAGAAAAAAAGGCAAATTTCGAGAATATCTTTCAAGAATATAATAAAAACAGTGGAAAATTCAGTTAAGGTACTTTATTAAACACACATTTAAGTGTAGGAAAAACAAATTTTTCACCCCGCGCAACGGGGTGCCTTGGCAAAACCTTCGAAAACGACCTCCACGAGATTTTTCCGAGCTATGAAACATTTGTTTACTTATTCTCGAGGCTTTAAGGCAACGTGTTTAACCGAAAAAAAAATCTTTTTCAAACAAATATTTTCGAAAATCCACTTAAGATAGAGAAAAAAAGGAAAGACGCAAACTTGTAGAACATTTAATCAGCTTTAATTTTGTATAGGACCACGTTTTCACTACGACAAACCGTTCAAGAGATATAAGCAAACAACCAAAAAATCACACGTCTGGCTACGCTACGGAGTTAGCTCTTGTTAGCTCGAACTTTTGGCATAATCATCACCGAACAAGCTCCAAGCACGTCCCAGAAATAAAATTTTTAGGATCAAAAAGTCCATTGGGTTTAAGGACCGTCCGATTCGGTTGGGAACGCGTAATTCCGACTCGGTAAAGTATTAGCCATTCGAATTTTATTCCGACACACATTATCATTGCCAAGTTAAAATAGATGATGCCATTTTACACGTCAGTTTATGACCCACATCATCAACCGAGACTTATTATTCTCAGCTTGAATCATGTCATATGTGTCGTTTCAAACACCAACCAAGACCGAAAAGTCATTCGGACGTCCTTTATAAACACCACGTTTATACGATCAATTCGTCGAATAAGTGCATTACGTTTGCGCACAAAATTAACCTAACATTTTTATTACCGATTACTACATAACCTCTCTTTATGATATTACCTAAAATATATATTTTTCGAACTTCCTGTTGCTCGTTACTGCTCAATCGGTGCCCTACTCGTAAAAAAAAAACGAACGAAATACACAATAATTATCAAGGTTTGCAAACGAAAATGTGGTCGATTCACAACAAGTTCGCTTGACGAATTGCACGATTCTCGATAATGTACCGATCGAATTTATCGAACTTTTTCTTAGACGCCGTTAATTAATCGAATCGGTCGACAAAGTAATTCGTTGCCCCGACACGACGACTTAACCTTTTAAGCCGATCGGCGTAGAAAAAAATTGTTTGCGTGATATACGGTTAAAATTACCCAAATTAATATGATCGTATACGATCTGTTGGTCGATTAGAAATGATTAAACGCGTATAAGTGTACCCGAACTCCATTTTGGTTCGTTAGTTCCGTAGATTACACTATGACCTCCGACGTCCGCACGTCAGTTCCTTCGACATCACCTTTAACGCTTAGCACAAGAAGTCTTAATTAAGTACCCGGTCACATTAGCATTACACGCGTCCCGTCGTAAACGGCCACGTTAATTTCAAAACTGTTTTTTTTGCAATCGCCGTTCTATTAAACGCGAAACGAAGGGACAACGGTCGTCGCCGTAAAGACCGCCGCCTTCAACTGCTCCAATGACGTCACCGCCCTGGCGGCAGTGCAAATTCACTAAATCGAATCAAAATTTACACAGGGCATAAATCATATAAGGGAGCGAAATTCAAACCAAATTTCATATCGTGTCGTATTACACGTATACGTTTACCGGGGAGGGGGGGGGGCGATTTTAAGCCATAATTACCTAAATGATATATTTCGCGGTATATTTACGTTTCTTAAAAATACGACAGGTATTTTACTATAGGTGCTCATTTCGCAATTACGAAACGCGGCTCAAACATCTCGCTCGTACTTACGACGTAAATTACTATGTATGTATTACCTGAAACCCAAACAATTTAATACGCGATATTAAATTTCCCGAGGGGTTTCGGATTACGTTTGTTAGATCGAATTAGAAAAGGACCACCTATAGGACCGAGTTCATAAACGAGGAATACATAATGAGCGAAATAAAAGAACTAGAAGGCTCCTGATCCCGGTGGTTTATTTAGATGGTAAGAGATATAACAGGTACGGGTGAACAGTGGCTGCCTTCATTAGTCAAGTGGCTCGCGCTGTGTGCGGCCTCTTCTGCTCTTCATCCTCTTACCTGTCAGACACGAGCAACTCTCGTCCAGCCACAGAAAAAACAAGGAATAATGCTACACGTTGATGATACCACAATGAACACAAAAAATAAATTGTTTTCATTAGGAGCAGGTGCTTTATTTATTTAAGCGAACGAATGCCGTGCCAGAGGTTGTTCTTATTTTGAATTATATACAGCGTGTCACATAAACTATGTACATATGTAAACATCGTCCAAGTTTTATTACCACTAAACGTCCGACGGGTTATAAAACTTGAACTTCGACAGGTCGCTTTTAATTTGCGACGCGAAACGGTTCGTTTCGGGTATAATTTGTTGTTGGAAAGGTGTCGTTTTGATGGACCGTCCGGGGGAATTAGTGGCTACAATACGAACTGATTTCGACCCGTAAATTTCGAACATCCCGCGGCCGGCCATCAGTTTTGGAAAGGGCGCGTTTATCAAAATGTCGAAGACGAGCCCAAAAGCCGAAGTAACAAAACCGATTCGCTCAATTTTGTTATTCGGCAGTACTTTGCAAACCAATTTCGAGTACTTCAAAATTCAACAAGTTAGTCCAGCACGAGAATCCACGCTTGTCGCCGCTAAAAACCAAACCCTCGAAACTCGCGCAAAACCAACTTTTAACCCAATCCCGCTCTCGCCTATAATTTTCGACGACGCGTACCCGAAACGATTCCGATAAAGATTTAGGTTCGGCTACCGTCGCGTCGTGGGGGCCAAAAATAAATTTCGAAAATAGCGAAACGACCGGAACACGTTTTTGGGGATCGACGCGCTCGTTTTTCTCAGTCCGAAGACTTTTTCTTCTTCGGATCGATCGTCCGAACCTCCAAATTTGTTGGAGCCTCGTTACGAACCGTCACATTCTAAGGCGAAAAATAATTGTTGGAAATAGCGAAAATACCGGAACACGTTTTCATTTCGGCCCGAAAACTTTCTCTTCTTCGAATCGATCGTCCGAATTTGTCGAGGGCTCGTTGGAGACGGGGCGAAACGACTGGAAGACGCTTTAGCTTGTTTTTCTCTTCTTCCGATCGGTCGTCCGAACGTCTAAATTTATTGGGGTCTCGTTACGAACCGCGATAAAGATCTAAACTCGGTTACCATCGCGCATCGTGTGGCCAAAAATAAATGTTGGAAATAGCAAAACGCATGGCAGATGTTTTAGGAAAGACTTCCTCTTCGTCGGATCGGTCGTTCGAATTTGTCGGGGGCTCGTCGTAGCCGTCCCGCTGAACGGCTTTTAGCCTGTGGTGCTGAGCAAAAACGTGTGGGTGGTCATACTGTCGTTGATGATTATTGGTTGCGCTGTAATATTCATAAATATTAGTCGACGATGCCGATTGTTTATCGGCGTCGGTATTACGTTAAGCAACGTGAAAAGCCGATTCGTCCGAGTTTAGCAACGTCGGAGTCGATTGTTTGGGTTTTCCGGAGGCGACGGTCGATTATTGGACGCACTTCGGCCCGTAAGGTAGATACGCTCGATTTTGATTTGCGTCGACCAACGGTCGCTGGGAGGTTTTCTGCACGTTATCTGAACGTAGTCTGTCTACAACGGTTAAGTACGAGAGGGCCATTTTTCCCCCGATGATTGAATCGGCTGGCGGCGTGCTTAGGTGTTAATTATTGGGTTGTTGGCCTCGACGACGCAGATGTTACCAAATACGGTTACGAATCGATTTTTTCATTAATTATTACTTACAAATTGAAACGACAAATCGTTGTTCGGATAGTATTTTTCTGCATGTCATATCGCGGCAATTACGGGTATGAGTTAATACAAAATACTTCCTACAAATGATTTCATTGTTAAAAAGGTTAAAGTGTTATGTCATCGATAATATGTTATGCATAGATAAATATTTTGACTCGTTTCGATTCATGAACGATCGTCCAATTTAACGACGATAAATCAGCTCACCGAAACAATAATAAATCTGCCTACAACCTAAATTCGTTTTGAAGAAACCGTCTATGGCGGCTTGACAGTTATCAAACAAAAATAAAAGTTTGACGTACGTCGTTTCAGATTCAGTTTATTTAAATTTTACACATTTCCAAATGACGCTAGCAGTACATTTTTGAATAGTGTCTTTATACAACATTTCTGTGCGCAACGGATTTATTGCGATTGGAGAAGAAAAATTTCATTTTCATTTTTGTATAATAACATGAGCGGGGAGTACTTTTGTATCGAGGAAATCGCGGACACCACAAATTATCATGAAGGTAAAACCGACGAGGTACCGAAGTACGATTGAAAACTATTCTGACGCCATTTTGTTGTAGAGTACAACGGAAGAACTCACAGATCGAGTCCGGACGGGACGGGCAACTTTTGCAAGGACAGCGACAACTTCTCGAACGCCAGCAAAAAGAGTCAGGACTGTCGTCTGCACGGTACGTAAACGTCATCATAATTTTTTTTCCGCTTCCCTCAATTTCTGGAGAATCGTCAACGACCCCCCCAGCCCGAAAGAAACTCGTAGCGTTTATTTTAAATATTTATTATGCAAGTATTAAGTGGCGAGCATTACATGGTTTGTCTGTCCGGCTCGATGTGTTTCGACACCAAATCGTTCAGGGTTTCCGCGAATTTCTCGAACGAGTAGTTGTTGCTGAACGTGCTCAGCGCCATGTTGCCGAGGAACGATTGGAGGGTGACGCTCGTCGCAACTTTGTACATGACCAGCGCGAGCTTGTAAGCATCTGGTTCGATGAGTATCCCCGAAATTCGGTGCGTGATCACGGTGCTCGCGAATCCGCAGTCGATAGCGATAACGGGTTTCGCCAGGCTCATGGCGACCAAAATCGGACCTGGATACAGATCGTGACATACCGAGTGGACGACCGCCGTGCAAGCCTGTATCAGCGTCTTCTTGTGAACGATCGGCAATTGCTTGAGGAATGTGATCTGGGAGGCGTACGGCATCTCCCTCGCCATTTCGATCAGTTTGTTGTAGTGAAGAGTCTGACTAGCCGACTTCTCGTTGTATCTTCCCACGATTACGAGGTGCAACTTCTCCTTGAGCGGGTTCCTGATGGAAACGAACATGTGATCCAACGCTTGCAGCAACAGCTTGAAATTTGATCGCTTCCTGTATTCGCCGAAGGCGACAAAAAGTATGTAATCGTTCGGTAGGTCGGGCACGATTTGGCGTACATTAATCGCATCTTCCAACCAAAGACCGGTGTCGAAGCAAGGGGTCAAGCTGACGCTATTTTTCGACACTTTCGGAAACGATCTGACAAAAATGTCTTGTAGACATTTCGTTTGGACGATAATTTCGTCCGCGTATTTGATGCCTTTCGCCGTTAGCAAATCGGTGGTGATCCTCATGGAGCAATCGTAGTACTCGCTGTATCGAAGACAGGGAAAATGATGTATGTATATGGTTTTGTACGAGCTCATCAAGTGAATGTAGATTAACGTTACGATGTCGATGTCCAAAATAATCAATTTCGGTTTCGGATTCGGGGGAAAGAATATAATCATCAACGCCAACCATATCGCTCTACACCTATCCAACACGTCCTTGAACGCGCCGAAAATATTACTAGGTATCCAACTACCGACGAGAAAAACCGGTACTGTTCCGTTCACCGGCTAAAATTACAATTCGTATAAAATTTGGTCGATCGAGAAAGTTTCACACTTACATGAAACGTGTCCACACAATCGTCTTCGTTAAATTGTGAGGTGTAAATAGAGACTTGGTACTTGTTCTGTTGGAGAGCCAAGGCGATATCGGATAAATAGCGGTCCTCCTGTCTTTTACGTAACCTCGTGCGCAAAAGCACAACGTGCGCCATTTCGGTCTCCTCCATCCCAGAATCGTCCAGCAGTTCGTACTCCATCATAATGCTTACCTACTTCGTTTACGTCACGGGAATATTTTTATTTTTTATTTTCGTAAAGTTCGTGGAGAGTTTCGAAATATTTTGACGTTTGACAAAATATAAAACAAGAAAATTAACAGCCATCTTTTAATTTAATTCGACCATTTTCAGAGATAGAAGAGCAGCTACAGCTTGCCGAGAACCGATGCAACAGCTTAAAGGGACAACTGGATTCGATGAAGAAAAACTGCCAACGATCCGGAAGGAGCGAGTCGCCGCCCGCTTCCGTAAAACAAGGCAAGGCGGAGACCTCCAAGTGTTACAAAAAGGACTTCAACGGGTCCCAGGTGACGCTCAAAAATCACTTCGCGAAGAACACGCCAGTTTACGGTTGGTTCGATTCCTGTATCGCGAACCTCCCAAATAATTTACGATGAAATTTTCCAGAGACGTACCACGAGAGCACGGACACCATCCCCGCCAAATCGTCGAGCTCGTCCTCGGCGGTTGTCCACGAAGTTCCCGTCAATCAGACGAAGCACAAATTCCAAGTGCCGTTGTTTCGACAAAATTCCAACTGTATAGGGACAGACCATACGGGCGCCGCAGTAAAAACGATCAACAACATTTTATCTGGAATAACCGAGTCCGTAAATCGACTGTCTCACTTCAACAGTCGCGGAGATCACGATCAAAGGTCCAAAAACAAGCACGATGAAAATTATTCGACGAACATGAGTAAACGCGCTCCGAACCCAAAAGAACACCTAATAATTTGATCGTTTTGCAGGCGTCGTCTACGGTATTCCCGGGAAGCCATTTAGTCCAAGAGTGAAGCAGAGAATCTTCGAGCAGCAAAAGAAAGTGGAGGAGATCGTTAGGGAGGGAAAAGGCGACACGAATCCGGATAAGGACTCGTCGGCCAGCATCAAATCGAAATCATCGACCATAGACAAATGGGCGAAGGGCGTCTCCCGCAAATGCTCCAAGCCAAAAAACAAAATACAAGCCTCCAGCGCCAACGTGAGCATTTCAAAACACGTCAAGTCGATCGCGAAACACGTCGAAAACACCACAAAAATGAAACCGATCCGGACCAGCATGATAAACGAAGGATCTCACACCAGAATTTCGACCCGTAAACGCAAATCGCCCATAAAACGATTGCGGCAAAGTTCTAAAATCGCGCTCGTGAGCCGCAAAAGTAGTTTTAGCTCCTCCACCCAGAAGCGATTCGATCAGTTCGCCAGCGACAAATTGATCGAACTGTACCACAACGTAGCCGCGAAAGCGAGCGACTCCGACGAAAATACCAACATAAACAAGACTAGCAATCGCATCAGGCAAAAGGGCGGCGGCGACTTGTCCAGAACGGCCTTTCAGATCATGTCCGGCTACGAGGGCAACAAACCGGAACTAACTACTAAAGGATTGACCAAGGTGATGCACACCGCGAGAGTCCTAACGCCCATCGAAGAGCAACCGCAGCCGGAAACTCATTCGATACGAGACGACTGCATAACCGCGAGCACCAAAAACTACGAACTCCCAACCATATCGACGAGGCTAAAACAAGTCACCAAGTGCTGCTTGCAGTCGTTTAATTTAAGATCGATACCATTTTGCGCCGCCAAATCCATCACGCCGAGCCACAACATCGGCATCAACATACAGCAAGTCATGAGTATAATAAAGACGAGACAGCCCATAACTGGTATTTCGCCAACTCTAGCGCACAACATCAGTTTGGCCGCCAGCAAATTGCAAAGTAGTCCGCTGACTGCTTTCGTTACCAATCTAAGCTCGAGGATGACGTAAGTCCCCACTAATCGGCTAAACACCCCCATCGAACCATTTTGTTTCAGTTGTGGCCCCTCGACGTGTCCGTTAATTAAACGTCCACTAAATTACAACAAACTCCAAGAGATGGCCAAAGAAATCAAGGAAGAACCGTACGAAGAAGGAACGACAAATTACATCATGGGCGACGAAATGTATTCTAACGAACAAAACGCAGATAAAAACGTAAAAATCGCGTAGACCACGTTGTCGGAGATTTAACTAAATTTTTATAGGGACTCGCGCCGTCGGCGCCGGCGATTTGGACCGCTGACAGCACAGTTCAAAATCGCTGCACGTGCACGTCGCAAAAAGGCGTTCCTTTCCAACAAGTCTTGAGCAAGTACCAAATAACTTCTGAGGCCACGCAATTGGTCGTTAAGGTGGACGCGACGACGATTGTACAAACCCAAAGACCTAATCAGTCTGTATTTTTAACGTGCAGGAAACCGTTCAGAAACCGCCGGTCATCAGGCAAGTGGAGCTTAAGAGCGCGATCAGCGGAACGCGCAAGCAACTCACCGCCTCCTGGGTCAAGAACAGCACGGCCAACAACAGCTGCTACACGGTCGATCCAAAAACCGATCCCAAAACGTTACAGGGAAAAGAGAAGAACCTCAAGGCCGTGCTGAAGAACCTCCACGACGAATTCGACGCCCTAAACACGTGAGTATATATCCACTCGTTCATCGTTCAGATCGCGACCTCACGAAATTCTTTCAGGAAATACGAGGAGCTATCGAAGGAGGCCAACGAGGACGGCGGCGATTCCTCCAAAGAGATCGCGGAACAACTGATAGAAATGGAGGCGGCCCTCAACAAGAAGGAGGACGAAATTAACATGGTGATGTCGCTGTTTACGGAGGTCATGGCGCTGAAGGACCAAGTTAAAAAATTGAGACTACGGACGTCGAACGAGGCGCTCTCGACAATTTCCAGGGGAATCGAGAAAAGGGAGCCGAAGACCGCCCTGCATCTCACCCAACTATTAAGACAAATACAAAACTATCAAAACCACTACAAAACTAAACTATAAATTGTAGTTTGTAAGTGGTGTCGATTAAATTACTTGTAGGTGTTTGTCATGGCCATGTAGAAATAAAAAAAAATCGTTATAACAATCGGCGTTGCCTAAAGTAATTGCGGTCCTTCGAGCTCGAAGGACTATCGACTATATTTTAAAAGGCCTATCGGCCAAGGTTGCGACCTCTGAATTTCTATTATTTGTTGTTGATATCGGGCCGTGCGGCACAGGACCGATTCCAAAATATTTTGAATCGATTATGACTAAAACGTTCGATTCTCGCTTCCGTTGAGGGTCGATGTAAATTTCGAGCACGACGCCTCATTTTTGAAGAAATCGGCAATCAAATTTGGATTTATTTTTTTTTTTGAACTTTCGATTTGATCGAACTATAATTGCTTTCGGACGACAGTTCAAATTTAATCTTCCGACGAGGAGCATCGTTGTAGGTAAATGTTCAATCGTGTTTTCGTCTTCAGCAAAATTTCGTGTCGTCTTTTACGAGCGGAAAACTTTCTTCTCGCCTCCGAGAATGCCGAAAATGCTCGTTGCTTTGCGGCGCTGATTTAAAAGCTGTTAAATGTATAAGTGCGTGTTTGTCCCAAAGCAATAGTTAGCCTAATGGGCACCTGGCGCTTACAAATTACAGGGACGGCGCAATTGTTGCGTCATCAGGGGGCAGACCCCACACTGTTACAACTCGATTACTATTATCGTTTCACTCGAACAATGGTGTCATCGTGAGCTCGCTGCCTTGCAATTACAAAAAACAATTCAACAATTACGCCGTGGTAATTACTTATGGAGAAGAAGGCCTTGGCATTGATTATTATTAATACCGAAACGTCCGTCCGCGACATTTTAAAGATGTTGCTGTTCCTTCGGATAATATTGAGTTTATTATCTTCCGCTATCAGTTAACAGTCATAGCACGACATAGCATGTGCAATTCATTAAGAAAGCTTTTAACGCTAATGTAGATTGATGCGTTCGGTATGTCCGAGATGCACGCGACTAACCGCGGGTCAGTAACATGAGGGGGTTACCGACAATGCCCCCCCTTAATTAACGGGGGATCACCTGGTCGAGGTCTAAAGTTTCAATTTAATTTATTTGTCCCGTTTGCGTGCCAATAAATTTTAAACTCGGACGACAATTTGACGAACCACCCGATGAGGATGATGGTTGCGAAGAATTTCGCTTTTCCTCGACAGGTGTTTACGGGCGAGTCGACTGTCCTGGGGCTCTAACCCGGGTGATTCACGCCTCTTCGATCCCAATCTACAAGCTAACATCGGCACGATGACAATACCGTACGTGATGTCATCCACGCATTTTATGAATTTTAACACAAACACAATTCAGGAATGTTAAACAAGACGTCGCGTAGCAATTTTGAATTTATTTGCTTACGGTTGTCGCGCAAACTGCACAATGTGTTTCGCAACACATGATAGAAATAACGACGATCGCAAGCGGATTTTCGTGAAACTCGTTCGAACGGCCGCGAGCCAAGAGAGACGTCGACTTTGGCCGCTAAATAAATTTGATGTAGACGACGTCGTCTCCCTCGAGACCTGCAAATTCTGATGGAGAAGACATAGAAATGACGTCCTATAGACACGTAGCATCTTCGTCGGCCCGAAGATTAGTGGATTTATGAGGTTCCTGAACTAAAATTGTAATCGTCGCAATTTGGCGAACCAGTTTATTACGGTATTTTCTATGTAGTTAAAATTTCGCCGTAACCAGAAGTTTAATTATCGATTATCGTCGAACTCCTTGATCGGCCACACACCGCGGACCGACTATAATTTTTTTTTCACGTCTAAATATTACAAGAAACGGTAGAAGTATCGCGTAACGCTTCTAATGCCTGCGCTACATATTCCCTTACATAACTTAAGAAATATGGAAGTGCAGTAACTAAATTACTATAATTATGCCCCGAAGAATGCTGCCCGTTTTCTTCGATAAATAATAGGTTTATACCTTCTACGGGTTATTTGTTTGTTTAAGCAATAAGCGACATTTACGTACGTACTATCCCAAATTACGTCACTCGCGACCGTAATTTATTTTTCGACGAGGTGAAACCGTCGTCTATGTCGCTGTTGGACTTTCCCGCATTAAAAACGTTCGATTCGTTACTTAATTGTTAGATTAAAGAGCTACACGCCGATCACGTGCGATCTGTGTAAAAAAAAGTGCCCAGGAAGTCGATGGCGATCGTAACCACGTTTCCCAGAAGGTATGGTGAAAATGACGAGACGACCGACGCGTTCTGAAAAGAACCGCCACATCACTTCTCGGCGATTTTCCTCGGGCAAATCCGTTCGTTAACCGTTTTGAGAACTAAAAGAAGACCACGACGTCCTATCCGCCAGAAACTTTGGTTTCCGAATAGCTCGCCCATCGACTCGCATCCCAAGTACATCTCGAACCAACAAAACTCTAAGAATCATCTAGATCTTCAAAGTACAGTAAAGTTTCCGTCCCGTTTTGAGCAAACTAATGGACGATCTCCTATCCGTCAGCAGTTTAACTTTGGATGGATCGGAAGCTGACTATTCCAGCTCATCTTTTTGACCATCATCACAAATCTTCAAACTCGTCGATTTCCTTTTAACGAATTGACGGATTCGCCTAAATCTTTCGATTTTTATTAATACAGCAGTCGGATCACTCGTCCATTTAACCAAAATGTCGTAACAACCCCGCCAGAGGCGTTCAACTTCGGCCATCGCTTAGTTCTTATGCCGTTTTCAGATCTTAGTAGAAGACCGTGGGCTACCTGCCGGCAGTTTGGTTTAGTTGGTCACAAGAAACTCTCTTAGTGGTCAACGCCTCTTGAATTTTCATCGTTGCCAACATTACGCACGGGCCGCTTTTCTAAATAACACATTATTTCACGTTGTTGCTTTTATGAAATGCATCTGACAATGTAATAAAAAAAAGACAATAGACTTACCACATGTATGTCGAGCATCTACTACACGTCCTTATTCGAAACTGGCGTTTATTGAATGAACGCGCACGATTATTTTAACATCTGAAATATTCAACTTTTAAAATGTATTTGCAATAAATAACCTAGACGGACGATGGCCTAACAACTGGACACCAACCATCGTCTTTAATTTGGCATCTTCCGATTATTAACAAATTATAAAACACCTACAAAAAGTTGTTTTAATTTGAAAATACGAAACAAACATGTTTAACATCATTTATTTAAACGACTCGGGAAAAATCTTTACAAGAATTTGTGCCGAACAATAACATTCATAAAGACTATAATAATGAATAAGCAATAGCCTAATATAAACAAATTGAAAATTTCATGAATCCCATCGCATAAATAAATCTACTGCGATTTTATTTAATAAAATATTAAGTACACAAAAATATAGATAATTATATAGGCTTTGGATAGCACTTTGGTAATAATTTCAGCCTAATCATCAACAATATACTCGAAGAGTAAATATTATTATTAAAATTAAGCTCGATAAAAGTCTATAAAAATACATTTTAAAAAATGGAACACGTATTAATCGGAAAATGTTTAGGCATATAAGGTGGTTTCGATCCATTCCTCTAACGTGAAGGACGCCGAATTCGTGTCCTCGGACTCCCGCTTCTTGAACAACTCTAAAACACAAAACAAATCAATCGAGACATTATAAACTACATTGGTCCGACGAAATTTACCGATCATGGATTTTAATTTAACGGCGCACAAGATGAAATCGTCAAAGTTCAACTCGAACGACAAGTTCCCATACCGATGCATTAGGATGTTCAAGATGTGATTATTGAGCCGGTAGCCGGCCGAATTCAACGCTTGGCGCAGCTCGAATCCGCTCAGTGATCCCGAATTGTCTTTGTCGTACATTTTGAAGACCAACTAAAAAATCGCGACGCTTCGGGGTGATTTTGTTAAGCAGATGAAAATGGCGTGCGTACCTTCCAGTTGCGGATGTCGACCCACAATTTTTAAACTCCTCGAAGCCCAGTTTTCCCGAACGGTCGACGTCTAGGAGGGCGATCATGCTCCTGCACACGTCCTTTGAAAAGCCCTTGTTTTTCGATTCTAAAAATGTTTACACGTTTAAAAATGGGACAAATGCAAATGGGGGGAATTGTCTCGATTAACTATTAGGCAACTAGCTAACTGAAATACGGGCGACAATAGTTCGTATGTTGGGCACCACATGCTGACCACTCGCAAGTGTTCGCAAATTCACTCACAATCAGTCTTCTACTTACTGATCAACGATACATGCTGTAAACTCTTCTAATTAAGTAGATAAAAAACAAATAAAATGAAACCTCGGCCACTGTAGCATCTTCCGAATCGTCAAGTTTGCTAGAGTGACCTCAGTTTGCCACCACATTCACAAACAAATATTATACTAACACGAACATACCATGAATACTAGGTGCAGGAGCAAGTTCAATAGTGGAAGCACGTTCAGCATTAGGCACAATATCGGCTACAGGGGTATCCTTACAAAATCTGGCGCAAACTAGTCCTAGCAATGCATTGAGGAAGTTGTCGCCGCCGTTGGTCTCGGCGTTCACACTGCGTCCGTAACCCGTTTCAACTCCCTTCGTACTAGCCTTACTTATTGGCAACTCTATAGCCAAACGGACAACAACTTAAGCCACAAACCACAAAATCGACAACTCGTTTGTGGTTTGTCACCGAATTTCAATAATCACAAAGAAAAACCAATTAGTGTTCATGTAACGGAGATGAAAATTAAGCGTTAAATCAAGAAAATACATCAACAGAAGGGAAACGAATTATCGAAGAAAAAAAAGATCAACGTGGCATGCAACAGGCACTAAAAAAAAACTTCATTCCATTCTAATCAGAAAACTCCAACAACCGAAAAGGTACTATGATAAAGAAATAAACTAAGAGTCGTCGAAACAACAAAAGACACTCACCATTCCTCATGGCGTAATCCAAGATGTCCTTGAGCTCCTTCCAGTCGACCTCCATGTCGGACCCGGCCAGCTTCAGGAAAAACTCGCGCACCTGGTCGGTCTCCTCTTTCTCTTCGACCGTCGGCGTCTGTTTCGATATCTACAAAATTGTGGGCGGTTCGATATTTCTTAAGGCAACACAGAAAGCAAACTAAACCGAACTACTACATTCAAATCATTTGAAACTACTGCATGTCGTGCATCGACCACCTTCGTCTGACAATGGTTTTAGTTAAGCGTCCAAAAGCAAGCTTATATTAGATTAGAAATAAGCCATCGCATGATCGCCCACAAATCAAACAAACTACTCGATACATACCGCAAATTTACATACAACACATTTCCGGCACAAACTTTCTGCAAGACAAATTCTAATGTAAAAAATCGAACACTCACTGTCGAGTCCACATCGCCCAACGCAACTTCATCATCATGCTCTCTGAAAAATAAACAAGACTATTTAACACGTAAACTATGGAATGGGGATGGGGGCGATCGAATTTCTAAATATTCCTCGATTCTCCCTATATATAAACAACGTAACAGGGACGTAGTTAATCGAAACACACCCACATGTTAAAATAAGAGATTCTCCTGAAATGGTCTTCTTTTATTGTCTTAAACAGTACTAAGTAAACTAGCCTAACAAAAAGTACAGTTCACCTTCACCTCTACGAAACTTTTAAAATCTAACTTAATTTTAATAATGGTGCAAGTTAATAATCATTTATTTAGCAAGATCAAAGACGCGCAACAAAGCGGTGCCGCGTGTTATACCAAAAAAAAAGGATTTTGGCCTGTAACACTCCATGCTTCAACTGTCACAAGCCAAATTCCCGAACTTCGATCGGTACAACATCACAAGGGGGGCATGAAAGAGAGAAAAAAGAGAGATATGTTACAACATTCAATATGTACATTGTTACAAAAACACTAACAAAGAAATAAAACAAACGAAAAAAGGAACTTGTTAATGTCGATTTAGTAGGCAATTTGCTGACTTAAACTTTATCTATATAATAATATATATATATGATGCTCGTACTTAGCATAGATTTAAAATTTAAAGCCGTACGCGCCAGAGGAGGAATTTGGATTTTGATTGGGATTAGGGGGGCGATAAGGGGGGTAAGGACGTGGTGGCGGTTGACCGTAGTTGGGTTGAGCGTATTGCGAAGGTATAGGGGGCGCTTGGTAATTTTGTCGAGGATAGCCCGGGTTGCTGTACTGAGGCTGACCGTAAGGTCGAGGATAATTAGGATTGGTATATTGAGGCTGACTATAAGCTGCTTGGGCATAGTTGCCTTGGTAATTCGTTTGCCTATACTGATAATAGCCGCCCTGGTTGTAGTTACTGTAACCACCGTAACCACCCGGGGCACCCTGGTGACCGTAACCACCCGGGTTGTAATTGCTATAACCGCCGTGGCCCCCCGGCGGATTATAGTTATAATTATTCGTCTGACCTTGACCAGAACTATGATTATCACCACGCTCATAATTATTAGATTCATAACCGTACTCCATATTATTCTTATTTTCAGAGAAGACTCGCAACAGAAACTCCCCTTCTTCATTCGGCTCAAAAGTGGATGGCACGATACAGTAGGTACCGGGAGGTAACCGAAATCGACAGCTGACTTCGCGTAGATTTATAAAGGACGGCGACCTCGCCACAGACGAGTTGTACTTAAAATAATTCAAATCCAACGGTTTCGGAGCTCTATTCGAATCGGGCAACTAAAAACGTTTCGTAATTATTTTCGTGCCGTGCGCCCCACGGGTCAACTTACATAATATATGGCGAACCCGATTGTTAAAAATTCAACACCCATAAGCTTCCTCGATCTCCTATTCTTTTGCATCAGCGCCACGATAACTGTACATTTCGATTCGTCGTCGTCCTCATCGATATCGGTTAAAGTGATACGATACTGCGGATTATGCCAAAAGTTATCTGTAAACGAAAATGACGACGTTTAAAATATAATTTAGAGGTTACGTTATTGAGCGTGTAACCTAAGTAGTTTCGGCAACCTCCGGCGGTCACGCCCCGTACCCAGTCGCCCTCAAACACCGACATCTCCCACTGCTTCTTATGACCCTGGCTCAGTTCCTCTTCGGTCAACGAGTCCGGCGTTAAATTGCATATTTCTAGTCGATCGAAGTGAGTTTGGAAATCCTTGAACGACATCCAAAATTCGCCGTCGTTGTCGAAATTGAGGCCCAAACTTTCTTTTTCGTGATCGGGAATGAAACGCCATTCAGGCGATCTGCAAACGATAGGCGATCATATAAACGAAACGAAAGTATTGTAGACGTAGGTATGTAGGTACTCACCCATCGCTCCACGGGCCGTTCCACTCGTTTTCGTTGCCCCAAGGATTGCGTAGCCTCAGCAACGGTATCTTTCCAACGGCGTTGGGCGTTTGTATGTCGACGTATTTCACTTTCGTGATACTGTACGCGTGGCCGCGGATTAAGCCTTCTCGAGTTTCGGCTTCCAAGACTTCCACATCGGGCTAAAATCAATAGGATTAAGGAATTTAATTTTTAAGGAACCAGATACACCGCCATTAGTGCAACGGCGTCGGTGTTACTAACAAGTTATGGACCCAGTACGCCTGCCGACCTTAAGACCACAATCGGCGGAGCGCCATCGTGTCGAACCCATACATTACTGTTTGGAATTGTCAAAAACGAAAACGCATTGCGTGAAATATTAAAAATATATACGAAATTGTATAAATTTAGAACAAAATTGTTTTTATTTTATTTTAACGCGATAAGAATAGCATTACTGATAAACGAAAATTATCAGCACTGGATGGAAAAACAATAACTAATCTACAACTAATTAACAGTTATAAAAAAACTCTATAACCACCATATTCGGTGATTATATTGGAAAAAAGGAAACGCCCAAAGTATTTTTCAATAAGCTTCGAACATAATAAATTGCCGTTTACCATCAAAGCAAGGTTTCCTGACTATTTATTTAAAAAAACAAACTGTTTATTTAACTTGAACCGATTAACTTTACTTGAAAAGCTGCCAAAGTCTACATCATTTCGGTATGAGATAGTAAATTATTTTTGCAAGTCCATACGGAGACGACATTGTTGTTATATAACAAATTTATTTATTCGTAAAACATCTGCAAATTCATACATTTCGACACGTAACATGTCCATATTCATTTTTGTCATGCTTTTGATCGAATGAATCGAATAAATTTTAAGCCTGCTCGATAAGTTGCCTAACTGTTACTGCATTTTTTCATCCTTCCGTACATAGCCATCAAAAACCACCCTTTCCGTGCAAGCCTGGCGCTCGCATGTCTTCCACATTAACGCCATAATTGGGTTAATTAAACTAACCGACGCTCTCGAGTGTACAAAAATATATATATTATCTATAATTAAGGCGCACCCATTTTAATTAAGCTATTGCAACAGGTAAGTTTCATAAATTTTCATAAACTGGCCGACCAACCCTGTTTGAAATTCGCGGTGTCCGAGCGGTGAGGGGGGTGCGGCGTCGCAATCGAAATGGTTAATAAATTCGCAACTAACCTCGAGCGAACAGCCCATCAGCGAACCCCTCTCGTACGCCTTCAATACGATCTTGAATAAATTTGGCGGTGACGCGTTCATTTCGTACATCTCGGTGACTCCACCGGTAAAATCTTCCATGGCCTCGCAGGTCGAACCGCCCTTGAGCGCTTCGTACGATCCATGCAGTCTAAGTAAACAATTTTGGTAATGAGCAAATTAAAATCGATCGACAAATCTTACTTTGCATAGGCTTTCTCTAACAAGGCACTCCAAAATTCATTCTCTTCAGTCGAACGCATGTAGATAAGTTGTCCTCTGTACGTGGGCAACTTATCGTCTATAACTACATCTATCCATCTACCGTACTGCCAGAACCTGAAACGATAAGCGATTAGGTATTGATTTATATTGGTTATCTCATACTAAGTCCATATACCGAAAATGGAAGATCCCGGCGTATTTGTCGTCGAATCCTTGATCGTCTGGCACAATTTGGAAGAACAGTCTGCGATACAAAGTCAGATTTGCGACGGCCGCAAGAAGCCAGCAGTCGCCCAATTCGCCCTGCTGGACATCGAACCGGGAATAACCTTCGACGAACAGTTGAGGATCGTCGACGATTTCCTAAAAGAACACCGTCGTTAAATTTCGGGGGGAAATCAACGATGATGGTGAATGCACCCATTTTAAATTAAACCCAACGATTTTTGGAATCACAAACTGACGAACACATCAATTTTCGCTATTTATTGAAGAAATTTTGGGATGGATTGATGGACGATGATGATACGAGGTGAATACGTCTTTTAACAAAAAAAACAACAACAAACATACAGAAGGAGGAGTCGGTTTAAACCAATTTCAAAAACTTTTGGGAGCTTAAACGCCATGGGGAAAAACCGACACGTGTTTTACGAATTTTGCAAAGCGCGCTTTTCAAGATGATAAGGACGAAATGAAAAAGCGAAAACATGTTCCTTGTCGAACATTTGGCATAACGGCAATTGCCCAACATTTATATATTTTTTAACAACAATAAGAGAAGAAGTCGACTGATTTTTGGAACCACAAACCGACATGAAATCGTAAAATTTCGGAAGAAGAGAGAAACTTGTTAATCTGATGAAATTTACAGATGTCGGTAAATAAGGAGCGCTTTTTCAGACAGATGGATTGGTTGATAATGATGATGATGATGAGATGGATCGACTTAAATCAGAACTTAAGTAGAAGACGTGCAGAAGCAGAAGTGAGAAGGGATGGAGACGAATCTTGCAAAATCTACAGTTTTCAAAGTGCCTGCAGTAAAATGTTCCCTTTAACGAACATTATATAAACGAAAGAGGGTCCGAAGCGTCAACTGACAATTTGGAGGGAATACGTTCATTATTGAATTTCTTCTTCTTCGTTCATCTATGGTAGAGTCTATGTCTTGTTGTTTCTTCGGTTTTTGCCTCGTCCTGGTTCTATATTGTCGCCTCCATTTTTTGCTTGGGCGTCCTACGCATTGGAAAATTCGTCATCAGCACCCAATCATCTCATTATTTTCAAATTTTTTTGAAGAAACTTTGCGATGAATGGTAGCAAATGTATGGTATCGAAAACGAAACACTTACCCCCGGTCTAAGCCACTCGTACCGTCGATCGGCCCTCCGACTGAAAAACAATGACGAATCGTCGGCAGGAAAATCTGGATCTTCGAAGAGAGATCCGCTGCCGAGAAGATCATCTCGCAGCTCGTAGAAGTCTTGCGGTTCACCGCGGGACCTCAGGCCCGAACCCCTTTCGCCTAACTGCAAACAAAAAAGAAATGCGAAAAAACACTTTAGTCGTCGAAGAGCAAATAACAAAAGGGCCGAACGTTTCGCGCGGGAGCCGCTCAATTTACCCTGAAAATTTTATTTTCGATCGCGTTCGGAAGACACGGCCTGCGACTTTTCGAATTTTGATCGGGGACGGCCAAATTTTCGACGACGCGTTTCGGCCCCAAAACGACGTCGACGCAGCCGGTGCTGTGGCGGGCATCGAAAACGGCGGCTTGGGGTTGCGTCGCGTCGCACGTACTGTCCGCCGCGACGGACGTTTCATCTTTCGAACCTTTGCGGGCGAAAATTCGCTTGATCGCGGAAATAACGCTACTTCTCCTTTTCTGTTCGGTCACGTCGGCTTCCTCTGTGCGGTTTGGCTGGTCGGTTTTGCTGTTGAAATCCTTATTGAACACCGACCTCGGATAAGAAGAATTATCGTAAGCTGCCTGATACTCTGAAGGAGCAACAGTGTGTTTTGTGATTCTCAAATTTTTGTGGGCGCTCGGTGGTGCCGCGAAATTCGTTTGGGTTGATCGTTTCACGATGTTATCCTCTTTTATTTCGATCATCATCGACGACACGAACCGTTTCGGCGAAACACTTTCTTCCGGAAGCAACTCCATGACTTACGGAAAACCTAAGTACAACGCACCACTAATTTCGCAATAAACGAAAGATTGTGGAAAAAACACTCGATTTTAATTAATTATCCCCTTATCGCACATCCGACCCCGACAAGAGGCACCCGCCAACTGAAACGAAGTACGACTCGCTGAAATATCAAGGCAGTCAGGAAGAACGCATGTCGTTATCGCAAACGATACACATGCGGATAATTTGTTTCCCGAAAGTTTTAAATAAACAACGAAAATCGGCGCGCGCTACCAAATAAACAACAAATTAACACGAGTAATACATAACGCGATAAAGTTATCATTGTCACAGGTAAAATTAAAGTGAGGCGGTCAATAACGCTTCGCATGTCGACGGATCTCGTCGACGCAAATTATATTCTCTCTAAATTCAGCGATTCCCATAATTTTTGGCCAATCAAAATCGAAACGATAAATCAAACGATGGGCAAGAAATAAAAATGGTTGCGAAAAACGCAGCGAAAAAGACACCGTACGGACGACCGAAAGCCACGAAACAAACGGTACCAAAAATACTGCAGATAAGTAGTACATAAAATACCACAAGAAACGAACGAGAAGAAAAACAAACAGTCGAAAACTATTAACGAAAATAGAAAGAGAATATCTACAAAAAGCACCTAGTGAGAAATTTTTTAACAACTTAAAGAAGAAGAAACTTAAACAAAAAGGAGGAAAGAAGAAAATACGAAATAGAGCAAAACGAGATTTAAAAAAAAACAATACGTTGGTGGAGATAAAGCAACTGCAAATGAAAAGAGGGCATCGCGAAAATCCTACTCTATTTTATGTACAGTCGAACATACAATTAATGCGCGCAATCTCAAAAACATCAAACGTTTCGTCAACAAAAGACACACACGTTCAACAATCATCAAAAATAATTTGCTTGAATATATCTGTAATCGCACGTGTACCTCCTATAAAAGTGACCGTAAGCGTCTTTCCCGTTACTCGGTCGAAGAAGATCGAGGTTGTTTAGAACACACTTAGAAGCCGAAACGGAAGAAAAATTGAACGTATACGAAAGAGAGAGAAAAATGAAATACAGAAATACGGTGCGGCGAAGACGAGCGAAACCGAAAATACTGAACGAAGAAACGATTTCGTCAACGAAAAATCGAAACGACGATTTTGCGAGTGATGGATAGAGAATTTGTTAAACGTAAGGTCAACGCAATTCTGGTTCTCGACGTCCAATAAATTCTAGGAAAGCAAAGATCGAACAACAGACCAAGAAGGTCAGTAGTGAAGTGAAGATGAGAAACGACGAAACATATCGTCATCGAAAAAGCGAACACCAAACAAAATGGAAAGCGTCTCAGCAACTCGCATTTGAATACGCAGATCATGGAAAAATCGCCGATTTTCCGTCATCCGAACCGTTACAGTTTCGAAAAGCGCACATTTCCGATTCGAAAAAATAACGTTTAAAAAAAACAACTACACTCAAAAAAATATTGTACATAACATTAATGATACATTGATACAATGAAAAGTTTATTAATACTACTAATAAATTGAAGAAAATAAGTGCCTAATTATGCAATTAAAACGATCGTTGTATTTACGAATCATTTATAATTTTTTACCTAATAACTTTCTTCATACCTACAATGAAAATTTTTATCGAAATAACGAATTTTTCGTTACTTTTTAAGAGTTATCTAACGTACGTTTGTAATGTACTTTTATCTAATGTACGTTAATGTACGTACATTGGACGCGTTACGTCGGATTTTTTTTTGAGTGTAGTCCACCACTTCCTCCTCCAATTCTGCTCTATCAATTTTCTAGAACCAAAAATAGAATAGTATATCAATTAATTAACTGACCACGAGATTAGTTTTTATCGGTTAACTGGAGGTGTTTTCTCGTCTAAAACGAATTCGATCGGTTTCGAACTGCGTTTTGAAAAATAATTGCTCATTATCGCTGCCGCTGCACTGTTAATCGACAGGTAGGGACGTCGAATTTCAGGTCGAAATTGATAACTGGCTGGATCTTACCTGGAAGACCTGCACGGGAGGCTTTGACTGTGACCTGTCTTGTCCGACCATACTGAACAAAAATAGGATGTATTTTTTTTACGCAAACAAATACAACGATGAAAGGCACGACGGCGTGTATTAAGTACGTATTTAACGAGAATTGCAACTTAATCGAAAACGAGAACGAAACCCGAAACCGATCATTGAGCGCACATCGGACGACGAATGCTGCAACGGCAGTGCGTGCTTGATCTTTCTCGGTCGGTTTTTCCGAGAGAAAGGGCCTTTGCCCTGGAAAATCTGGCGCCGTTTCCCTATCGATTTCGTCTGTGTACGAATTACCGCAATTTTGTATATTTGTTATTTTTCCGCCGAAAAAGAAATTTTTGACAATTCGAACGACTTGCCCCCGGTCGTAAATTGAAACAATCGATTACAATTAACGCGCATCAAACGAAAATAAACGAGGCCCCGGAATCCCAAAAGCAATTATCAAATTGAAATTCGGCGCGGCGCCGAATGTGGACGTTAGTTAAAATTTATGCGTGCCATTTGTACGTAGTGTACCTAAGGGAAAATGATAGGCGCCCTCGCGACCTTTACTCGCTAATTAATTGCGTTATCGATCAAATATCTCGCGATGGACGGGCCCGTAATCGTCAGGACGAAATTACAAATTTTCCGTTCCGGCCAGATTTAAGGACGTGCCCTATTCGCACTCGTTCACCTCGGACACCGGAATCTCGCGTAATTTAATTTCGATTGGTAGGTACGCAAATAAACGAATTGTATTAGGGGGGACCGGAAAGTAATGTCGCTTTCTTACATTAAATTCAAACGAATAAATTTTTAATAAGTCTTTATTTTTAATCAATAATATAATCACCCTCGTTATCAACAACCTTTTGCCATCTAGTGTGCAAATTTTCAATCTCGGACCGATAAAAATCAATTGATTTTTGAGTAAAATATCTCGAGATGGCATTTTGGACATCATCCAAATTTTCAAATTTTTTTCCACTAAGAAAATGTAGGGATCGGAATAAATGGAAATCCGAGGGTGCGATATCGGGCGAGTATGGTGGGTGAGGCAGTACCTCCCACCCCAATTCATTAATTTTTTCCAGTGTTCGCCTTGCACGGTGCGGTCTTGCATTGTCGTGTTGCAGAATGACGCCCTTTCTGTTGACAATCGCCGGATACTTTTCGATTAAAGATTGGTTCGCTCGATCCAATTGTTCACAATAAAGGTCTGCATTAACAGTTTGTCCAGGTTTCAGCGCTTCAAAGTGAACAATTCCGCGAATACTCCACGAAACACGCAGAAGCGTCTTTTTGGGATGTAAACCCGGCTTCGCAGTACTTCGTGGTGATTAATTCGGAGAGAGCCACTGCCTTTTGCGTTTTGGATTATCATATAGGACCCATTTTTCGTCTCCAGTAATCAAACGATCAAGAAACGGTTCTGTGTGGTGCCGTTGAAGCAATACGTTGCATGTGATGGATCGGTTGGCTTTGTTCTCTTCGGACAGATTATGGGTGACCCAAACACCTGCTCTGCTTATTTTTCCAATCTGCCGTAAATGTTCCTGGATGGTCGACCAAGGTTGGTTAAGGGTGTTTGACAGTTCGTCGATTGTTTGACATGGATTTGCTTCCACTTCTACCCTTAGCATGTCGTTGTCTAATGTTGTTGGTCTTCCTGATCGATAGGAGTCAGAGAGATCAAAATTACCGGATCTGAACTTGGAAAACCATCTTTGGCATTTACGAACGTCTAATGCACTTGGATAAACATCGCAAATGTTTTTGGTCTCAACTGTTGCGTTACTACCCTTGCGAAACTAAAAAAGCATACAACGCCGGATATGCTCTTCTGGTATTTGGCTGGCCATTTCACCCCAAATTGCAAAAAAAGTTTAATATTGAATTATTTAGAAGTGAACAAGTCACAATAACCTTAAAATGACTTTGGCACGCCTTCGAGATACACAATGAGCTGACAAATGACAATCAAATATCGACATGCGCAGAAACGACATTACTTTCCGGTCCCCCCTAATATAAATGAGCGCTTTGAAATTATCGATCTGCGCGTACGCCGCTGGTTTATTATGTTTTACGCGCGGAAATATAACTGAAATTTTATTACAGATACGGTAATTTCCCGACCGTGACTCGCACCGATAAAAAATTTTATGCAGTGAACGAGTCTTATGCGCTGCATAATCTAACATTCAGAAACATTCCGGAATTATGACATCGATGTTGGGAGTGTTCGGTTATTACTGTCGAGAACCTTCGAGAATATTTTAATATCAACGACTATAAAGTATAAATACGAAAAACTGATCAGCTAACCCGCAAACTTAGTTCTTGCAACAATTCCTACAGAAAAATATTAGCGGTTTTAGTTCGAATGTTTGTGAAACTTGTCCAACAGAAAAGGAGGAAAACGGTTAAAAAACGTTTACGTTCGGTAATAATCGAATCGAACGTACGTGCTATGCGTGACGTGTGCGGCATCTCGGATCATCATTTTTAAAGTAACGAAATGTGACGTGACGAACATTTTCTAAGTAAATCATACGCGACACGGAGAATGACTCGCATTCCGGGTTTATACGCGATATCATCAGCGTCGGAAACGTTTAATTATCATCGCGTATGTACATATTGACCTTCTAGAGGAATCTGATGTCAACCATGACGTATAAATATGTGTTTCAATTTACATTATTTACCTATAAAATAAACTTTGCACTTCTTCCTTCTTCGTCCGCATTAACTTAAAACTAATATTAACGGCCCCCATCGCAAATGTTAAAAAAAAATCGAAAAAACGAAGAACCCAAGAAGGTCGTTTAACAAACAGCTACAGTTTTAAAATTCTCAACGAGAAACAAATTTGATTTTTACGACGATTCTTCGAGCAAACAAGCAAAAGGGACGCCCGCCACAGGTGCAGCTGCGTTTGGGGCCTATATTTGAGGCTACTTTTGGTTTGTGGGGTGGATGGGGGGGGAAGTTAGACACTTGCCACAGGCGCTTTTAGTCTCCAACTACCAGCTTTTAACATAAGAATTATATCTAGATATTTTGGCCATAATTTTGATTAAAATGATTTTTCAATCACGTTATCATTCGATTAGAATTCCAATACTTACTCGGTGCACGGGAAAAATCGGAATCGACCTGTAATCGTCCTCCATCCTCGTCTTCGCCCTTTTCCTCCCCAAACTCGTCAAGCCGCGGTTGTCGGCGTCCTGTAGCCGCTTCCTGATCATTTCGATGCGCTTCACGAGATCACTCGGCTGCGCCATGGTTATGTTGTTGTTCGTTTCGGGTTTGGGTTCCGGATCTGAACCCGCGCGTTGTATTTGAGGCGTCTTGATGCTAATCGAGTGCCTCCCATTATAGAACGACACGCTGCAGATGCTGGTCTTTCCGAAATACGAGATCGACTGCTCTTTTCGCATTGGAAGTTCCACGTCCATCGCGCCCTGGTGGTCTTTTCTCTCGAACGGCTCTGACGCCTGCTGAACGGGTCCCATAATCACATCGAACTCGACGTTGTTGTCGACGTTAGACTGTTTCTGGACATTCTGCGCGGACGCGCGTATTTTCGAGAAATTCGTCAAAGACCTCTGCGCGGTGCAATTGTGGAACTTGGTGATGGGCAAAACGGGCGCGACGATGTTAGCGTCGTTTTCCCAAACGCGAGG
Organism: Rhagophthalmus giganteus; assembly: GCA_036326145.1. Taxonomy (NCBI): domain Eukaryota; kingdom Metazoa; phylum Arthropoda; class Insecta; order Coleoptera; family Rhagophthalmidae; genus Rhagophthalmus; species Rhagophthalmus giganteus. The sequence continues at coordinate 1,855,250 of JARFJA010000021.1, read as the reverse complement.
CGTTGGGCTCTCTTTAGCTTTGAGATGCAGACGCGCCAGGTCTTCTATTCCGATCTCCATGGGGGACGTGGATACCTCGTTCAAAGGAATAATCCTTTCTTCGGGTAAAACGCGAATGCCCGTCGTCGTGCACGTATTTGTGCCTTCGTCGACCGCGCTGCGTTTGTGAACTTCGATCCGCTGCTCTTGGGGGCATAACGGTACCAAGTACGCTGGGGCACCGACGTTGTTCTTTTTCGGAAACGAGTACTGAGGTTTCGGTTTCGGATAGGCCACCTTGGTGTACGTGTAGTAGCACTCGTTGGAGGCGACCCTTCTGCCATCGGAAATTTCGTACTTCTTCCTTATTTTTCTCACATCTTTTACTGACATTTCGTCTTCTTCTTTTTTTATGACGATGTATTTATGTGACATCGTCTCCTTCTTCGGTTTTCTTTGTTCGTCACTTTTGATGGATGCGAGGGACGGCGCGCTCTCTTGTCGTTTATTTTCGTCCGGTTCTTTGGCAACGGCGACCGGCGAAGCTTCCATCTTCGTTCCGATGCGAGCACCGTCGTCGTTCGCGAAGTCCCATTTAAAAATTTCGCGTATTTCTTCTTCCGGAACTTTCTTGCAGGGAGGCTTCTCCAGCGGCTCGTCGCAGTATTTGTCGTCTTCTTGCTTGACCACGGATTCCTGCATGCTGGAAATTGAATTGCACTTACAGCTGAACAACGAATGGGAAACTTTTCGGTCGATTTCTGGCAACGTTTCGCACTCGTTGCAGGCTTTTATTCCGGTCGATTGAATGAGCGACGTGTTCGACAACGATAATTTCGCGCGCGTTTCCGGATGGTCGTCGGTCGCGTGTGAAGTAGTGCGTTCTTTGCGAATGATCGATGGTTTTGTTGATGTTAGTATTGTTGTGGTACGAGCGACTCTCGGCTCTGTACACTCGTTAGTTTCGGGGAAACTGAATTGTTTGCTCGGGTCTTTCGGCTTTTTGGTTGGCAATGTTTGAGGAGGTTCGCTTGGAATTTGTTCTTCCTGGTGGACGTTTCGAGGTTCGTTTTGGAGCGATTTTTGGGCGTCGCTGTCGCCCCTTTGCGTTTCCTTCTCTGGTGAATCTTTGGGTATTTTACTGTCGGAGTTTTCGGACACCTTGTCAGTAACTAGTTCGCGTTTGGTAAGGCCGTCGCCACGTAATATTTTGTTTGTTTGCGATAATCTAGATGAGACGAGCGGCGCCTCTTGCAGAGGCCTGAGCTCCATACATTCCGTACAGGGCGAAGCTTTACGTTTTGTTTTTTTAGACAGCGCCGCGCGCGAAAATATTCCCTCTTTAGGTTTTCTCGAGCCGGTCGAGCTCGTTATACCAACATTGCGATGCTTCGGTTGCTGGGGTTGTGCGATGGGGTTCATGGTGCCTTCTACGGAATTCACGTTGCCTTCTTCCTCCGTTTCTGCACTATATATGGCGTTCTGTATTTTGTTGATGAACCACATCGTGGCCGTTTTCTAATGCCCGTTCCGATTTAACGTGAAATTTTCCGAACTGGCGAACTAAAATTTGGGTATTCGAGAATTTGACGTCGATAAATGTCACATTTAACTTTCAATGCGATGTCTGATCGCCTGTGACGCGATCCGGACACGAAAAAATCATAATACTTATTGACGTCACCTCGTATGGAATAAACTTTAAAAATGACGATTGCGTCAGGTTTAATTTAGATTAAACGCGACAAACGAAGTATCGAAATGTTTTTTTTTCATCCGAGGATCGAAACGATTTATCGAGCGACCTCTTTTCATTTAATTAGAGCCAAACGATGTCGTTTTTCATTGTGATGTGCGAGTAAATGTGTTTTAATGATCGGAGATGAGGGTTGTTTTTAAACACACAGCGTTACAAAATCGATCTTGCGCATTTTAATGGAAACGATTTTAAAAAATGACGACTAAAATAATTCGAAACAAACACGGAGCGGATGTACTTATATTTGATTATCTAAAACGTGCCCATTTAAAACTATTTATACAACTATTGTCGACTAATCTTGGACTAATAAACGTTAATTAAAAAATATATTTATAAGAAGTTATGCAACCCAACGTGCTTCGTTGTTCGGCGGCAAGGGACACGCGCGTAATTTTTTTATACGTGGTTTTCACGTGTTTTTATGAACTCGGAAGTTTTTCCCATTTATCTATGCGACGATGTGGTACTGATCGTGTCCAGCATTTGTTTAATAGGCGATTACACCGGTGGAGGTAGTGTAGCAATAGATCTCTAGGCCACCGCGGCCCTCCGCATGGTTTTAGACTGACCACCACCGGACCTGGTGGGTTCGATTGACCACCAGGCGGTCGACTAGGCGGTAACGACGTCGAAAAAAAATAAAGACACTGAACAAAAGAGTTGCTCGATTCGTTTTCCAACCGGTCAAAAAAAGACGGTTACCAATTTGAAACCCATAGGAAATCGCAAGCAACGTTGGAACGAAGACGATAGAAAATTTGGTAACGGAACTCCTCCAACGCTTCCACGAGTTTGTAAAGCACACAAAAGAAAATGGCAATTCGGTTATTGCAAAAACAATTACCAAACATTACGTTATTCGAAACTACGTAAATCGGGACGACTACCGTATAAAAACGAGCACTGCGAAATATTTTTATAAACAATAACCGCTACAAACGACAGCAAATTCGATTAATAAAACACGAATTATCGTCGCAATAACTTTAACGACAGCTTCTCCAGCACGAGGACGCCAGGTCGGCCTCCAAGATAAAATTTTTAATGGTCAACGCAGACATATCATAACGTCCGTATAAATCAATGGAACGGAAAACGAAAAGGCCTGGCAACGGTCCAATTCCAAATTTTGTTTTTATGGTCTCGCAACAACAAATCGTTCGGAGAGTCGATTAATACGGACGCGATGCGGGCGAGATTCTTATTTCGTTACGTTGCGGCAAATGCAAAATCGACTTAAATTGAAACAATCATCATCATGCCCACCCACCACCATTTTCGGCATCGTCGCGTCATCCCGTTATACTTATTAACTTGCCTAATTGTTATTTGTGCACCGATTATTATTTTTCTATGGGCAAACGAATAACGGTGCCTATCGCGAACGTAAGAAATTTAATTACGCAACGAAGATCGAAAAATTAATTCCGTTAATTATCTAAACAGCCTTGACTTCTAGTCACGTGTTCGGCTTGTTTGGCGAAATTCGCGGCATTTTACGCTTTTGGACGACGGATTTTTAAATAGAGCTCGCATTTTTGACGTTACAGTGAAATCGTTGGCCTTGAAGCGTACTAGAAAAGTTATGTTATTGTTTTAGTTAACCGTTCGTGACCTGAAAATATCGATATCGATTCGCGACAACCAACATCGTGACGCGTTACGAAACGCCCGTGGCAACCGTCTAATTTGCGTCCCCTAACCAAAAAAAAAAGTAGCTCCGAATGTAGTTGCGCCCTTTTTCGTCACGCCATCGTTACGACAGCCCCCAAACCGAAAAAAAAGGGACGCGTCGCGCATCATCAGCATAAATCGAGTGTAGCTCCCGTGATAAAAGCAAACAAAATAACGAACACACACACACAAACTTACCGGTTTCGAAGAAAACTAATTTCCGAAAGACATAGAAAAGAAGAGAAGCGTGTTAGTTACATGTTTAATGCTAGAATAAACCGTCACCAGTTCAATCAAAACAAAAAAATGAATTAAATTACTTACCCATGCGTTCGAACCCTCGATCTTTTGAGCTTGCAAAACGGGCTCTTGCACGATCTCGGTTTCTTCGGTAACACCACTGGGCGCCGTCCATTTCAATGGATCTAGCTGCCACCCGTATCCGTTTCCCGTCCACCCATACCCGTTAGCTGCGTTAGGTCCGGAAGTGCTGGGCAGCTGCGGGTACGCATTTCGGTATTGCTCGTACGTGGCATTCATTGCGACATTTGTGGCGGGTCTGAAATTAAAAAAAACAACAAACAATTGGCATTAAAGCTCATCCACTAAAACGTGTCGATGATAATATAAAGCGAAAAGTTTTAGACCTCTCCCACTATTTGTTTTCTTTGTTTATTTATATTCTGGCATGGGACCCAAACTAAAAAATTCCGCGAGATATTCTAATTTAAACCGATTTATGTGTTTTTGTGTGCTCGGGAAACTATTCGCCAAAAGGTTTTCGTGCATTAGAAACAGTCAAACTTGAAGAATCGGTTTGCCTCCTAACTGACTCAGGGCAAAAAACCGAATCGAGATCTTCGACGTCTCAAGAGCCGAGCAAATTTGCTTTCAAACTTCAAATTAGACAAGCAAGTGATCATACTTTTTTCGATCCACGGTTCGTAAGATTGAAACCTGTCAATCACTGCGGCCAAGATTCCAAAATGTCGTAATCTCGATGAAGGCCCGCTTCCCAACATCAACACCACAACACAAAGCAACAACGCCCATATAGAAAACCAACTTTTTGATCCTCCCATGTTTATTTTTGACATCCTCTAATTGTAAAACCCATACTTCCACCAACGTCACGCCATCACAACTCATCCGACCTCACAACAGCATTCATCCCACGACCTCCCGTAATGGTTCCATGTGTATTCGACGTTTTTCGACACGACGCCGTTCGTGTATCGAAATGAATGACAAATGGAGGACTCGGAAGTCGAACGTCTCAATGGGACTTACGCTGTTCGACTTCCGAGCACTCCAAAATAACTCCCGCGACAAAGACGAGTTGTAGATTCATCTCGCAATCGGTGAAGATAAATAACTATTTCAATCTCAGAGCTCGATGATCGTTTACAAAGCCGGCGACGGAGCGCAATTTAACACACGTTCGCTACCACTATGCAAAAGGGCACCGTCTCCCACAGACCAATGATATATTTTTGAACAGTATTCGTCGTCCAAAATATGAGTCGTTGGTCTGTTAGAAAAAACCATATGGCTCAAATATGAGCCGGCCGGTAGCGAACGTGTTAAGCAGTTAAAAACACGTCGTCGAGATCAAAGAAAACGACCAACTCGAATTGGGAACTTCTTGAAGAGCGATCGCGCGAAAAAGAAATGATTGGGCGTTCGCCAACGCGTTTCGGAAGCAAAGTTGCCAAAACTAATTAGGACGATGTTTGCGGAAAAAGTTTGGCCGTTCTGGTGTTCATCTCCAATTTCTTTTGCAACGTCCTCGGCGAGATAAAATTCTAATACTCGTCATTGTCGGATGATCCGTCGAGACGTGGTATCGGAAAAAAACAAAATAGCAAACGAGACGAGCACCGCGTCAAAATAATGATCCGTTTGAAGCTTCTTGATAGGCCCAACGACCGTACCCAAATTTTTTTTGTTCCGTTTTTTTCTCACCTAGTTAATAACTTACTTGCGAAGATAAATTAATTTCAGTGAGAGACGTTTTGGGAATCAACTCGAGCGATTAAACATTTAAGCCCATCGACGAAAACGTTCCATTCGACTAATTGAACGAACAATCAAAATGTCCCCCTAATTTTATCAATTTAACACTTAAACAAATATCAAATTACTTAAAGCGTTTCGTGTGGTTTTTTTTTAATTTCGTACGCATTTCGATTAGATTGCCCGTTCGAAATAGTGATCACCAGAGCTTGTTGTGCAATTTTCACACGAGACGCCCAACTCAAGGTTAAGGGCAAATCAAAGGGATACCCTGACCTAGTTCAATTCCTCGCATTTTAATCAATACATCTGGCGCAACCGTTTCAAACAGCAAAATTATCTCGTGCACTTGCAAAAAAAACATTAAAAATTGTTGGTAATTGGCGCGTTTATGACAAATACGCATGACGATTCTATTTATGCGAGGCGCGAACCGTGAAGTTTCAGAATTTTGAATTTTTTCCCCAAGATTTAAATTCAATTAAAATTATTCGCAAAGGCGTTAGTAAATAAATACTTAATCACCTAATCGCCTAATCACTTAAATCGACCTCGATAAATCGGTTACTTTTTTTTAATACAAGATAAGATTTTCTAGGTTATCGTTTCTAATTAGCTTCAGGTACGGTATACGTACTTACGGTTTAACACTAATATTTGTAAGGCACTAAATTTTATTAACGTCCCGAATTACACAAACGCGCACTACAATTATTCGATAAAACTAATCGAAACAATCATTTTTCTTAATCGCAAACGTTCACCTTCGCAACTATCTCGTTGGCTGTAAACTAAAGTCGTTTCGGAACCAGCTGGTGAGGAACGGGCGCGCGTCGCGGAAAGATCCGAATTCGGAACGGCTCGTGCTCCGCCACACCGCGTTCGAAATTCACACCAATAATTCACGCGGTTATCTTCCACGACTTTAAACTTATCATCGACGATTCGTAATCAACGAATCAACGAACGTCAACTTAAAAACGTAACGCCGTGTTGGAACTCACTAACGTCCGCAGACAAAATCCGACCCGTTCCGCGCGTCGCCGAAAATTATTCGATTCCAAAAATAACCGAATTCGTCTTTTTAGTTTTCGACACCGGCGAGTTTCTCGAATCGTTGTAGGTGTTTTATTATCAGTATTACAGAAATACAGTTTGTTTTGCGTAGATACGATACGTTCGCTTTTTGACGAGGCCTTGAAAAGCACTCTGTCGGTGAACACAAAGTCGTTCCAATGAATCAGCGGCGTTTAACACACTATGACGTCACGTTAGTTTCGGTTAAACGATCGAACTCCTTCCGTTCGCCCGTGATATTGCCGTTTCCATTAGCAGAACCGTAAAACAATAAACAATACGATAAATGAATAACGTCTAATTTTAACACTTACTCCTTATCGATTAGACGGACAATAAGCGTTAGGTAATTTATCTTTTAACGCTTTTCGGGACCGAGATTGCGCGGCACCACTTCTGCTCCAACCGACGAGAAGAAAGAAGAAAGGAAATCCCATTCGGTCACTATGACACGCTCCTCGCTTTCAGAAAAGCCGAATCGATTTACGCCCACGTCCTCTGCGAGCCGCAAAAGATTTCCAGGCCGATCGCCGGAAGAATTCTCCAAGAAAACCAAGGAACAGCGAACACTCGATAAGGTGTAAGGATAAGGGTCGCTTCGGTTTCGATTTTGAGATCGTTGTGGAACTTGTTCACGTCGAGGATTTTCTTCAGCGACTTGATGTTGCGCGAACATCAGAAGCACTTCGTGGTTCATAGTTAACGTTATCAGAATAATCTTGAAGAACTTGATGCGTCAAAACGAATATCAAGAATCGAAAAGAAAACGACCTCTTTTTAAAATTTTTCTCGAAAGAAATTCATTTTTCGAAAAATAATATTTACGAGAGAAAGGACCACGCAAACTTTATATGGAAAAATAGGAACCACTCAAATCGATTTTTTTTATATCAATCGACTCGTCTTAATGTGAGGAATAATTATTATCATTGCGTCAATCTTGTTAATTTGTAAATAAAGCCGCAATCTTTAATTAACGCTCTTATGAGAATTTCGTGAGAGCAAAAGAGAAGCTACTAAAATCAAATTTGTTTGAGTTCATAAATCAACTTTGTTATTTATTGCGGGGTACTTAACAACGACGGGTCGGTACGTACCTACTTAAACTGGCCTAAGATTTAAGAGGACTCAGTAGTACCGTGAGAAAAAATCTTAGAGAGAGCACATTTTTTTCTAAGTAAGACGAAAATATTAGGCTACCTAAGTAGGGACTGTAATCAAAAAGGGTGCGACGACTTCGAAGTAACCGTAACCTTGAATTTCGTACCATTTTTGCCGAGTTGTCGAATAACGGAACGACGCACGTGGTGCAATTTTGCCATCCCCTTCAATACTATTATTTAGTCATGCAATTTTAAAATGATTTATAGGTACATACCTTTGGGAATGAAAAATTTAATAATTTGTAGTTAATGTTACTCGTACAATTAAATGAAATTTCTGTAATAATATGAAATTATAATGCTGATAATAATTTAAGTAATTCGCTTTCTTCTGGAAATGTGGTTTCATAATTTGAATAGATATCTCATAAAAACAGTTGTGATATAGATATTGAAACAACATAGATTTGAGTAACATATTACGAAGACACGCAAAGAAACAAAAGGAATAAATTATACTATATCTATACTTATGAGCGTATGGTAGTAGATTTGATAATAATTTACAAAATCACTACCTACAAGGGCACTACTACTCGTTGAATAAAATCACAACTGCAACTTAAAAACGACAATACCTTACCAATACGGTACAAGCGGCGTTTTGGCAGAAACGTAGATATCTGTTCTATCGTAACGTCATTGCGTGAACAATAAAACATGAACATTTTTCAAATGTTTTTAAAAACTTATTTCATAAATTCCAAAAATAAAAAATACAAACAACACAAACAATTTTTATTCAATGGGTTACATTAAATTTGCATTTTTATTATCTCTGAGTGGCATATTCCTGCACACTCTGTGATCTATAAGTTCTGGAAGTTGACAATGTTTATAAAATCAATCTAATTTAGTTTTCATTTTTGTGTTCCAAAAATCGTCGTCTTTTTCCACATAATCTATTTTTATTTTATTTACTCCAGTCCAGACAGTCAAAATACATTTCGTTTTCTGAATCGCACGTAATTGCCCCTGCATTTGAAAATACCAATCATGAAGTTGGTTAATCGTATAACTACCATCCTTTTGGAATTTCCAAAATGTATTTTTTTTTAACGGATGGCTTCCTCCGGTGTAAGATTTAGCTCAAAAGTAACAAAGGGGCATTTAATTTCTACGATACTTTCAGTTTCTTGCTGAATACCATTCGGTGATGCTCCAAGATAAAATTTATCTGGGTCAATAAATAATCCACATGGTTTTCTTTTCAAATTAATGCTTTTTTCTAGTTCTTTCTTCGCAACATTTTCGTATGTATTTACATGTTTTAGTGACGGAAAATGTGTTGACAGCGTATTATACAACAAATGTTTTACTGTATTTGCAGTATTTGTGGTTTTTTAATTTGCAAATTTTGCAAATAATAATAAACACTTATCAAATACTGTATGGATAACTCTCCAAAAGCGCTATAACAACTCAATAAATATCAAACAAGATACGTACGGTACGTGGTTACGAGATAACGAAGACATCGACAATAATTTTGAAATTCCTTCCAGAAACTACCTTTTTCTACTATTTTTTTTTATAAGCGATTAGAGAGTTGTACCTGAGGGATCAAAGCTTTTGTTATGAAGTTTTTATTATTGTTAGATCCATGTTAAATCTTACACGATAAATTTGAATTTGGCGCTCATCCGCCACTCGGGTATTTCCGGGAGACGACATATACTTATTGGCATTACGTCACTCATACGGTTGTCTTGGTAATGCGGGGCCCCGGGAGAAGGACCGCACAATCTAGAACGAACCGTCTGACTTTTAACGATTAATTACTAATTAAAAATATCATAAAATCTAATATCAGAAGTGGGATACGCGTGTAGTGCAGGTATTCGGTTATCTCCCTTTTTTTGTGTGTGTGTGAGTGTACACGAAAAGGTTATGACAGAAGAATTGGGTCGATCCTGGGAGCGATAGCGGCGATCCTGGAGGATCTCCAGCGACGTGCTGATGCGAACGGTTAGTCGTCGTCGGCGTCGTTCGTGGCCCGGATTCCTCCGGCTGTGTCCAACCCACTAGCCTTGCAGAGTTTCGACCCAGACACAATAGATGGTTGCATGGTTGCAACACATGGTTGCAAAAAATTGAAGGGTATAAAGAGGAATTTGGGTGGTCGGACAGGCAAACCGTAAGTAGAGTCGGCCCATTTTTATTGAAATCCGCACGAGGGTGGTTTGCCGTTTGGCAACCCGTGGAAGAAACGCGGGAGAATTTTAAGTTGGACCTTTCAGTTTCCTTTCTCAAACAGAAGAATTTGGGCAAACTTTTAAGCGACGCAGTGCGCTATAACAGCGACGACGCACGCAGTTACGTCGAGTACGCGAGGGTAAAGCTCGAAAAATTAAAGTGCTTGCGAGCCAATTAGACCGACGCAGATTTAATTGAAATCATAGTGCATTCTATAAGTGACCCTGCCGTGCGAACAATAGCTTATAACTGTAATGCTTCGTCGGTGAGCGATTTAATTGCATTCCTTGCACATTACGTAAAATCCCACGACGGAAAATCGAAGGGAATAACCTCCAAAACTAGGTCCGCTTAACCAGATATTTGTAAGTAGCTTAATCTCCTCCTAATATTCTGTTTTGAATTTTGCCATGTTAAAGGTAGAGATTATTGATGTTGTGTTGACTCATCGCAAATACGTGCCTCGTGCAGTATTTCCATCGAGTCAACTATGAGTTTATCGACGTTGTGTCTACTCATCGTGGATATGTGCCTTGTGCAGCAGATGTGGTGTTGACCCATCGTATATGCATGCCCCGGTGCAGTATTTCCACCATGTCGACCATGAGTTTAATGATGTTGTGTTGACTCATCGCAAATACGTGCCTTGTGCAGTATTTTCATCGAGTCCACCATGAGTTGATTGATGTTTGTGTTGGCCCATAGTAGATACGTGCCTTGTGCAGTATCTCCATCGTGTTAACTATGAGTTTGACTATGTTGACACCGAGCGTTGTGCGAAACGCTGAGTAATCTTTGTTTTGATTTTGTGTTACAGCCAACGTTAACGATCCAGTAGTGGTTGCTGCCACTGCACCATAAACCGTTGAGAACTCGGTCCACTCAAACAACGCGCTGGTAACCAAATTACACCTAACAAAAATCCCTCGTTTAACGCCTTTACGGTGGTTCGATGGCACTGTACTTAATTCTAATGCCTTCACGAAAGCGTCGATCGAATTCCCGGACGTCAAAGTGGAGCTTGATCTTGTGATTGTTCCGGACAATCACGCGAATTACGATGTTGTAATAGGGGAAAACATCTACGATTACAATGTCGTCCTGGTTAAGGACAAAAATCTCATAAAGATTGTCCCCGTGTGGACGATCAGTTGGATCGGCTAGGTCGGGGAGAACTTTTTTACGTCCCTGGACATGGCTTCCGGGTTCCATTGGGTACCCATTGCCACCGATTCCATCCCAAAAACGGCGTTCGTGACCCCCGACGGCCAATATGAGTATTTAAGGATGCCCTTTGAGCTGGCTAATGCGCCGGCGGTGTTTCAAAGGGCCATTAACCTGGCTTTGGCCAACTTAAGGGTGCGTTTGAAGTGTATACTGTGTTGCCTAAAAATTATAATTAGCATTAACATAATAACAAAAAAAGTATTGATTATATAAACATTTGCCATTAACAAATATTATTCAGAACAAGAACTACTATCACAGGACAAAATTTGATAATGATATAAAAATTTTCACATTTAGAATTTAGATATTTTTTTATAATAAACATATTATTTCTAAACATATTGCCATAAAACTTTGTCAACTTCTTGCGCCAAGTTTTGTGATGTTAAAACTAACAAAAAGTAACTGTTTGAAGGTATAGTTTTTAAATCTCTATGTAAACGGAAATTATCCGGAAATTTCGCGGTTATTTGCGAGAAATTATATTTTTAATGCAGCTTTTGTGTAAAAGGGGGCGTTAGAGTAAGTTAGCAGAATTGTTACCTATTTGTCGTACAGTAATATACTATGGTAGGTATAAGCGTATCATAATAGTTCAAATTTGTTTTTTTCAGTTTTTTAGTAATTGTAACTTTTGTTTGTTATTTGTTTCGCTAATAGGATTTCTTATACACTCCCGAACAAAATGATAGCACACGTGTGAAATATTTAGGTTTACATACTTGTACTTGGTATTCGCTAAGGCTGCATTTATGCATGCCGTCGGTCGCAGGTCGACACGAAGCCGCACAAATTCTAAGAGCACACATAGACACATGAATACGTTTATGTTGACCGTTTGCCGCTGCGACCTCCGTGATAAATGGACCAATTCCTGTTTGTGCCCTTAGAATTTTACGACTTCGTGCCGTCCTGTGACCGACGGCTTGCATAAATGCCTAAATGAGACATATTGTATGTAAACACATCGTAAAATCATAAAAAATTGAAGCACATATAAATTTAAACTTTGTACTTGATGCTTACCGCAAGCGAAATGGTGGCACACTTAAGAAATAAAAATATTTATTATACGTAAATTTGAAAATAAAACATACAATTATACTTCTTAGACCCGGTAGATATATGTGAAATATAGCTATTCTAAGAATAAACAGAGGTTTATGTCAAAAGTGAGTTTTACAATGTTACCATATTCTCCGAATAGTGCTAACTACAGAATAAATCGTGGTATTAGCTATACCGTCGTTTTTGAACGTATAGCGTCCGCTATTCTACGTATAACGCAATATAACTTCACATTTTGTGTGATAGCACGCGTATTGAAACGAACAAAGTTTTGTTATAGTGTCAGTCCGTTTTACTACGAAAAAGTTCATATATTTGAATTATTAGATAATGATATTGAAGAACTAATTCATCCCAGGGTTAAAAACCCAAAATATTTCGAAAACGATATCTACACATTTTTTTTATATACTTACACAGTAAAAAATATTTTGTTAATTTCACGACTATTTAACAACATTTTAAATGTTACTTAGTTAGAGTTAAACACAACTGCATTTTTCAGTTAGTTTAGGTAGTTTTATAATTCTACAGCTTTAGCTAAATGTATTAAAAATAGGAGTGGACCTGCTGGAACTAAAAATTGGAGTTAAATTAACAATATATTTTTTACTATGTAATCATTTCAAACTAACCGGCAGTGTCGCTTCTCTTCTAGAACTATTATCTATTGTGAAAAATACACTCATATAGAATTTTTTATTAGGTTTCGTTTGCAAAAGAATACATGCTTACTACACCGTTACGAGAAATAAAACAACTCATAACTTCTCCAACCGATTGAAGTCATGCTCTTTCTTCACAAATAAAATTATTATTGGCATTATGATTTTATGCGACAGGTAAATACCTGCCATGCTTCTTGTTGTGGCAAACATTAATGGTGCCAGTAAGACCCATTTCACAGTAGCCGGCTGTCGGATAAAAGGCGGCGTGAAAACGATAGCAGGTTGCACGCTACGCTTTTAGAGGACTCAGTAGTACCGTGAGAAAAAATCTTAGAGAGAGCACATTTTTTTCTAAGTAAGACGAAAATATTAGGCTACCTAAGTAGGGACTGTAATCAAAAGGGTACGACGACTTCGAAGTAACCGTAACCTTGAATTTCCTACCATTTTTGCCGAGTTGTCGAATAACGGAACGACGCACGTGGTGCAATTTTGCCATCCCCTTCAATACTATTATTTAGTCATGCAATTTTAAAATGATTTATAGGTATATACCTTTGGGAATGAAAAATTTAATAATTTGTAGTTAATGTTACTCGTACAATTAAATGAAATTTCTGTAATAATATGAAATTATAATGCTGATAATAATTTAAGTAATTCGCTTTCTTCTGGAAATGTGGTTTCATAATTTGAATAGATATCTCATAAAAACAGTTGTGATATAGATATTGAAACAACATAGATTTGAGTAACATATTACGAAGACACGCAAAGAAACAAAAGGAATAAATTATACTATATCTATACTTATGAGCGTATGGTAGTAGATTTGATAATAATTTACAAAATCACTACCTACAAGGGCACTACTACTCGTTGAATAAAATCACAACTGCAACTTAAAAACGACAATACCTTACCAATACGGTACAAGCGGCGTTTTGGCAGAAACGTAGATATCTGTTCTATCGTAACGTCATTGCGTGAACAATAAAATATGACCCATGAAACATTTTTCAGAAATTTTCAAATGTTTTTAAAAACTTATTTCATAAATTCCAAACATAAAAAATACAAACAACACAAACAATTTTTATTCAATGGGTTACATAAATTTGCATTTTTATTATCTCTGAGTGGCATATTCCTGCACACTCTGTGATCTATAAGTTCTGGAAGTTGACAATGTTTATAAAAGTAATCTAATTTAGTTTTCATTTTTGTGTTCCAAAAATCGTCGTCTTTTTCCACATAATCTATTTTTATTTTATTTACTCCAGTCCAGACAGTCAAAATACATTTCGTTTTCTGAATCGCACGTAATTGCCCCTGCATTTGAAAATACCAATCATGAAGTTGGTTAATCGTATAACTACCATCCTTTTGGAATTTCCAAAATGTATTTTTTTTTAACGGATGGCTTCCTCCGGTGTAAGATTTAGCTCAAAAGTAACAAAGGGGCATTTAATTTCTACGATACTTTCAGTTTCTTGCTGAATACCATTCGGTGATGCTCCAAGATAAAATTTATCTGGGTCAATAAATAATCCACATGGTTTTCTTTTCAAATTAATGCTTTTTTCTAGTTCTTTCTTCGCAACATTTTCGTATGTATTTACATGTTTTAGTGACGGAAAATGTGTTGACAGCGTATTATACAACAAATGTTTTACTGTATTTGCAGTATTTGTGGTTTTTTAATTTGCAAATTTTGCAAATAATAATAAACACTTATCAAATACTGTATGGATAACTCTCCAAAAGCGCTATAACAACTCAATAAATATCAAACAAGATACGTACGGTACGTGGTTACGAGATAACGAAGACATCGACAATAATTTTGAAATTCCTTCCAGAAACTACCTTTTTCTACTATTTTTTTTTATAAGCGATTAGAGAGTTGTACCTGAGGGATCAAAGCTTTTGTTATGAAGTTTTTATTATTGTTAGATCCATGTTAAATCTTACACGATAAATTTGAATTTGGCGCTCATCCGCCACTCGGGTATTTCCGGGAGACGACATATACTTATTGGCATTACGTCACTCATACGGTTGTCTTGGTAATGCGGGGCCCCGGGAGAAGGACCGCACAATCTAGAACGAACCGTCTGACTTTTAACGATTAATTACTAATTAAAAATATCATAAAATCTAATATCAGAAGTGGGATACGCGTGTAGTGCAGGTATTCGGTTATCTCCCTTTTTTTGTGTGTGTGTGAGTGTACACGAAAAGGTTATGACAGAAGAATTGGGTCGATCCCTGGGAGCGATAGCGGCGATCCTGGAGGATCTCCAGCGACGTGCTGATGCGAACGGTTAGTCGTCGTCGGCGTCGTTCGTGGCCCGGATTCCTCCGGCTGTGTCCAACCCACTAGCCTTGCAGAGTTTCGACCCAGACACAATAGATGGTTGCATGGTTGCAACACATGGTTGCAAAAAATTGAAGGGTATAAAGAGGAATTTGGGTGGTCGGACAGGCAAACCGTAAGTAGAGTCGGCCCATTTTTATTGAAATCCGCACGAGGGTGGTTTGCCGTTTGGCAACCCGTGGAAGAAACGCGGGAGAATTTTAAGTTGGACCTTTCAGTTTCCTTTCTCAAACAGAAGAATTTGGGCAAACTTTTAAGCGACGCAGTGCGCTATAACAGCGACGACGCACGCAGTTACGTCGAGTACGCGAGGGTAAAGCTCGAAAAATTAAAGTGCTTGCGAGCCAATTAGACCGACGCAGATTTAATTGAAATCATAGTGCATTCTATAAGTGACCCTGCCGTGCGAACAATAGCTTATAACTGTAATGCTTCGTCGGTGAGCGATTTAATTGCATTCCTTGCACATTACGTAAAATCCCACGACGGAAAATCGAAGGGAATAACCTCCAAAACTAGGTCCGCTTAACCAGATATTTGTAAGTAGCTTAATCTCCTCCTAATATTCTGTTTTGAATTTTGCCATGTTAAAGGTAGAGATTATTGATGTTGTGTTGACTCATCGCAAATACGTGCCTCGTGCAGTATTTCCATCGAGTCAACTATGAGTTTATCGACGTTGTGTCTACTCATCGTGGATATGTGCCTTGTGCAGCAGATGTGGTGTTGACCCATCGTATATGCATGCCCCGGTGCAGTATTTCCACCATGTCGACCATGAGTTTAATGATGTTGTGTTGACTCATCGCAAATACGTGCCTTGTGCAGTATTTTCATCGAGTCCACCATGAGTTGATTGATGTTTGTGTTGGCCCATAGTAGATACGTGCCTTGTGCAGTATCTCCATCGTGTTAACTATGAGTTTGACTATGTTGACACCGAGCGTTGTGCGAAACGCTGAGTAATCTTTGTTTTGATTTTGTGTTACAGCCAACGTTAACGATCCAGTAGTGGTTGCTGCCACTGCACCATAAACCGTTGAGAACTCGGTCCACTCAAACAACGCGCTGGTAACCAAATTACACCTAACAAAAATCCCTCGTTTAACACCTTTACGGTGGTTCGATGGCACTGTACTTAATTCTAATGCCTTCACGAAAGCGTCGATCGAATTCCCGGACGTCAAAGTGGAGCTTGATCTTGTGATTGTTCCGGACAATCACGCGAATTACGATGTTGTAATAGGGGAAAACATCTACGATTACAATGTCGTCCTGGTTAAGGACAAAAATCTCATAAAGATCGTCCCCGTGTGGACGATCAGTTGGATCGGCTAGGTCGGGGAGAACTTTTTACGTCCCTGGACATGGCTTCCGGGTTCCATTAGGTACCCATTGCCACCGATTTCATCCCAAAAACGGCGTTCGTGACCCCCGACGGCCAATATGAGTATTTAAGGATGCCCTTTGAGCTGGCTAATGCGCCGGCGGTGTTTCAAAGGGCCATTAACCTGGCTTTGGCCAACTTAAGGGTGCGTTTGAAGTGTATACTGTGTTGCCTAAAAATTATAATTAGCATTAACATAATAACAAAAAAAGTATTGATTATATAAACATTTGCCATTAACAAATATTATTCAGAACAAGAACTACTATCACAGGACAAAATTTGATAATGATATAAAAATTTTCACATTTAGAATTTAGATATTTTTTTATAATAAACATATTATTTCTAAACATATTGCCATAAAACTTTGTCAACTTCTTGCGCCAAGTTTTGTGATGTTAAAACTAACAAAAAGTAACTGTTTGAAGGTATAGTTTTAAATCTCTATGTAAACGGAAATTATCCGGAAATTTCGCGGTTATTTGCGAGAAATTATATTTTTAATGCAGCTTTTGTGTAAAAGGGGGCGTTAGAGTAAGTTAGCAGAATTGTTACCTATTTGTCGTACAGTAATATACTATGGTAGGTATAAGCGTATCATAATAGTTCAAATTTGTTTTTTTCAGTTTTTTAGTAATTGTAACTTTTGTTTGTTATTTGTTTCGCTAATAGGATTTCTTATACACTCCCGAACAAAATGATAGCACACGTGTGAAATATTTAGGTTTACATACTTGTACTTGGTATTCGCTAAGGCTGCATTTATGCATGCCGTCGGTCGCAGGTCGACACGAAGCCGCACAAATTCTAAGAGCACACATAGACACATGAATACGTTTATGTTGACCGTTTGCCGCTGCGACCTCCGTGATAAATGGACCAATTCCTGTTTGTGCCCTTAGAATTTTACGACTTCGTGCCGTCCTGTGACCGACGGCTTGCATAAATGCCTAAATGAGACATATTGTATGTAAACACATCGTAAAATCATAAAAAATTGAAGCACATATAAATTTAAACTTTGTACTTGATGCTTACCGCAAGCGAAATGGTGGCACACTTAAGAAATAAAAATATTTATTATACGTAAATTTGAAAATAAAACATACAATTATACTTCTTAGACCCGGTAGATATATGTGAAATATAGCTATTCTAAGAATAAACAGAGGTTTATGTCAAAAGTGAGTTTTACAATGTTACCATATTCTCCGAATAGTGCTAACTACAGAATAAATCGTGGTATTAGCTATACCGTCGTTTTTGAACGTATAGCGTCCGCTATTCTACGTATAACGCAATATAACTTCACATTTTGTGTGATAGCACGCGTATTGAAACGAACAAAGTTTTGTTATAGTGTCAGTCCGTTTTACTACGAAAAAGTTCATATATTTGAATTATTAGATAATGATATTGAAGAACTAATTCATCCCAGGGTTAAAACCCAAAATATTTCGAAAACGATATCTACACATTTTTTTTATATACTTACACAGTAAAAAATATTTTGTTAATTTCACGACTATTTAACAACATTTTAAATGTTACTTAGTTAGAGTTAAACACAACTGCATTTTTCAGTTAGTTTAGGTAGTTTTATAATTCTACAGCTTTAGCTAAATGTATTAAAAATAGGAGTGGACCTGCTGGAACTAAAAATTGGAGTTAAATTAACAATATATTTTTTACTATGTAATCATTTCAAACTAACCGGCAGTGTCGCTTCTCTTCTAGAACTATTATCTATTGTGAAAAATACACTCATATAGAATTTTTATTAGGTTTCGTTTGCAAAAGAATACATGCTTACTACACCGTTACGAGAAATAAAACAACTCATAACTTCTCCAACCGATTGAAGTCATGCTCTTTCTTCACAAATAAAATTATTATTGGCATTATGATTTTATGCGACAGGTAAATACCTGCCATGCTTCTTGTTGTGGCAAACATTAATGGTGCCAGTAAGACCCATTTCACAGTAGCCGGCTGTCGGATAAAAGGCGGCGTGAAAACGATAGCAGGTTGCACGCTACGCTTTTAGAGGACTCAGTAGTACCGTGAGAAAAAATCTTAGAGAGAGCACATTTTTTTCTAAGTAAGACGAAAATATTAGGCTACCTAAGTAGGGACTGTAATCAAAAAGGGTACGACGACTTCGAAGTAACCGTAACCTTGAATTTCCTACCATTTTTGCCGAGTTGTCGAATAACGGAACGACGCACGTGGTGCAATTTTGCCATCCCCTTCAATACTATTATTTAGTCATGCAATTTTAAAATGATTTATAGGTATATACCTTTGGGAATGAAAAATTTAATAATTTGTAGTTAATGTTACTCGTACAATTAAATGAAATTTCTGTAATAATATGAAATTATAATGCTGATAATAATTTAAGTAATTCGCTTTCTTCTGGAAATGTGGTTTCATAATTTGAATAGATATCTCATAAAAACAGTTGTGATATAGATATTGAAACAACATAGATTTGAGTAACATATTACGAAGACACGCAAAGAAACAAAAGGAATAAATTATACTATATCTATACTTATGAGCGTATGGTAGTAGATTTGATAATAATTTACAAAATCACTACCTACAAGGGCACTACTACTCGTTGAATAAAATCACAACTGCAACTTAAAAACGACAATACCTTACCAATACGGTACAAGCGGCGTTTTGGCAGAAACGTAGATATCTGTTCTATCGTAACGTCATTGCGTGAACAATAAAATATGACCCATGAAACATTTTTCAGAAATTTTCAAATGTTTTTAAAAACTTATTTCATAAATTCCAAACATAAAAATACAAACAACACAAACAATTTTTATTCAATGGGTTACATAAATTTGCATTTTATTATCTCTGAGTGGCATATTCCTGCACACTCTGTGATCTATAAGTTCTGGAAGTTGACAATGTTTATAAAAGTAATCTAATTTAGTTTTCATTTTGTGTTCCAAAAATCGTCGTCTTTTCCACATAATCTATTTTTATTTTATTTACTCCAGTCCAGACAGTCAAAATACATTTCGTTTTCTGAATCGCACGTAATTGCCCCTGCATTTGAAAATACCAATCATGAAGTTGGTTAATCGTATAACTACCATCCTTTTGGAATTTCCAAAATGTATTTTTTTTTAACGGATGGCTTCCTCCGGTGTAAGATTTAGCTCAAAAGTAACAAAGGGCATTTAATTTCTACGATACTTTCAGTTTCTTGCTGAATACCATTCGGTGATGCTCCAAGATAAAATTTATCTGGGTCAATAAATAATCCACATGGTTTTCTTTTCAAATTAATGCTTTTTTCTAGTTCTTTCTTCGCAACATTTTCGTATGTATTTACATGTTTTAGTGACGGAAAATGTGTTGACAGCGTATTATACAACAAATGTTTTACTGTATTTGCAGTATTTGTGGTTTTTTAATTTGCAAATTTTGCAAATAATAATAAACACTTATCAAATACTGTATGGATAACTCTCCAAAAGCGCTATAACAACTCAATAAATATCAAAGAAGATACGTACGGTACGTGGTTACGAGATAACGAAGACATCGACAATAATTTTGAAATTCCTTCCAGAAACTACCTTTTTCTACTATTTTTTTTTTATAAGCGATTAGAGAGTTGTACCTGAGGGATCAAAACTTTTGTTATGAAGTTTTTATTATTGTTAGATCCATGTTAAATCTTACACGATAAATTTGAATTTGGCGCTCACCCGCTGCTCGGGTATTTCCGGGAGACGACATATACTTATTGGCATTACGTCAGTCATACGGTTGTCTTGGTAATGCGGGGCCCCGGGAGAAGGACCGCACAATCTAGAACGAACCGTCTGACTTTTGACGATTAATTACTAATTAAAAATATCATAAAATCTAATATCAGAAGTGGGATACGCGTGTAGTGCAGGTATTCGGTTATCTCCCTTTTTTTTTGTGTGTGTGAGTGTACACGAAAAGGTTATGACAGAAGAATTGGGTCGATCCCTAGGAGCGATATCGGCGATCCTGGAGGATCTCCAGCGACGTGCTTATGCGAACGGTTAGTCGTCGTCGTCGTCGTTCGTGGCCCGGATTCCTCCGGCTGTGTCCACCCCACTAGCCTTGCAGAGTTTCGACCGAGACACAATGGATGGCAGCACATGGTTGCAAAAAATTGAAGGGTATAAAGAGGAATTTGGGTGGTCGGAAAGGGAAACCGTAAGTAGAGTCGGCCCATTTTTATTGAAATCCGCACGAGGGTGGTTTGCCGTTTGGCAACCCGTGGAAGAAACGCGGGAGAATTTTAAGTTGGACCTTTCAGTTTCCTTTCCCAAACAGAAGAATTTGGGCAAACTTTTAAGCGACGCAGTGCGCTATAACAGCGACGACGCACGCAGTTACGTCGAGTACGCGAGGGTAAAGCTCGAAAAATTAAAGCGCTTGCGAGCCAATTAGACCGACGCAGATTTAATTGAAATCATAGTGCATTCTATAAGTGACCCTGCCGTGCGAACAATAGCTTATAACTGTAATGCTTCGTCGGTGAGCGATTTAATTGCATTCCTTGCACATTACGTAAAAGCCCGCGACGGAAAATCGAAGGGAATAACCTCCAAAACTAGGTCCGCTTAACCAGATACTTGTAAGTAGCTTAATCTCCTCCTAATATTCTGTTTTGAATTTTGCCATGTTAAAGGTAGAAATTATTGATATTGTGTTGACTCATCGCAAATACGTGCCTCGTGCAGTATTTCCATCGAGTCAACTCATCGTGGATATGTGCCTTGTGCAGCAGATGTGGTGTTGACCCATCGTATATGCATGCCCCGGTGCAGTATTTCCACCATGTCGACCATGAGTTTATTGATGTTGTGTTGACTCATCGCAAATACGTGCCTTGTGCAGTATTTTCATCGAGTCCACCATGAGTTGATTGATGTTTGTGTTGGCCCATAGTAGATACGTGCCTTGTGCAGTATCTCTATCGTGTTAACTATGAGTTTGACTATGTTAGCACCGGCGTTGTACGAAACGCTGAGTAATCTTTGTTTTGATTTTGTGTTACAGCCAACGTTAACGATTCAGTAATGGTTGCTGCCACTGTACCATAAACTGTTGAGAACTCGGTCCACTCAAACAACGCGCTGGTAACCAAATTACACCTAACAAAAATCCCTCGTTTAACGCCTTTACGGTGGTTCGATGGCACTGTACTTAATTCTAATGCCTTCACGAAAGCGTCGATCGAATTCCCGGACGTCAAAGTGGAGCTTGATCTTGTGATTGTTCCGGACAATCACGCGAATTACGATGTTGTAATAGGGGAAAACATCTACGATTACAATGTCGTCCTGGTTAAGGACAAAAATCTCATAAAGATTGTCCCCGTGTGGACGATCAGTTGGATCGGCTAGGTCGGGGAGAACTTTTTACGTCCCTGGACATGGCTTCCGGGTTCCATTGGGTACCCATTGCCACCGATTCCATCCCAAAAACGGCGTTCGTGACCCCCGACGGCCAATATGAGTATTTAAGGATGCCCTTTGAGCTGGCTAATGCGCCGGCGGTGTTTCAAAGGACCATTAACCTGGCTTTGGCCAACTTAAAGTACGATGTCGCATTGGTCTACCTGGACGATATTCTAATACCTTCTGTTACGGTGGAGGAGGGATTAACCAAATTAAAATTAATCCTCGACGCCTTACGTAAGGCAGGTTTTTCTCTTAACATTCAGAAGTGCCGCTTCTTCATGAAAACGATTAACTATTTGGGTCGCGAAATCTCTCGCGACGGCGTACGTCCCGACCCAAATAAGGTCAAGGCCGTTAGGGAGAGTGTGGCACCTTCTAACGTAAGGCAAGTGCGCCAGTTTATTGGTCTTGCCAGCTACTTCCGTAAATTTATTCCGTCGTTCTCCAGTAATGTGGCTAGCTTAACACATCTAACTAGAAACGATGTTCCATTCAATTGGACTGCCGATTGTGAACGAGCAAGACAATATGTGATAGAAGTACTAACAAAAAAAAACCCTGCTATCAATTTTTGATCCTACTTTGGAAACCCAATTGCATACCGACGCCAGCAGCCTCGGTTATGGCGCTATTCTAATGCAAAGACATGGCGATCCATTTCGACCAGTCGAATATTATAGCCAAAAAACTTCCCCCGATGAGAGCAAATACCCTTCCTTTGAGTTGGAGACGCTAGCTGTAGTAAATGCATTACAACACTTTCGAGTGTACCTACTTGGATTAAAGTTTACGGTCGTCACCGATTGTAATTCCTTAAAATTATCTGCTACTAAAAGGGATCTGAAACCACGTATCGCCCGTTGGTGGGCGCGCATGCAGGACTTCGACTTTCAGATACTCTACCGCAGAGGTTCCGAAATATCACATGTCGATTTTCTTAGCAGAAATCCGATCGGAACTGTTAATCAAATCGACTCTCATCCTGTAAATTTTAAAAATTGGCTTACGGTCGCTCAAGGCCAAGACGACGAATGTAAACAATTCATAAAATCCTTGAATGCCAACGACAACGACGACATTAAAAGGTTGTATAAGTTCGAAAAAGGCACTTTATATCGAATCACCACGGATATTAACAACAAAAGAACACAGTCGCTTTTTGTTCCATCGAACAATCGATATAGCCTTCTAAAACTTTTCCACGATGACCAATGTCACATAGGTTGGGAGAAAACTCTTGCCTCCCTTAAACTCTACTTTTGGTTTCCGAACATGACTCGCTACGTTAAAAAATACGTCGCGCACTGCCTATTATGCGCTATCAGGAAAAATAGAACGGGTCCGAAACAAGGTTTCCTCACCTCCATCCCGAAGCCAAACGAACCATTTCACACGATCCATGCTGATTGCCTGGGTCCTTTACCGAGGAGTCCAAACCGTTTCAGATACATTTTAGTTATCGTGGATGCATTTTCTAAATTCTGTCTCCTCTATCCTCAATATGCACTCACTGCCGAGGAAACAAAACAAAATTTCACACGTTATATTAGTTTCTTTGGGACGCCCAACAAAATAATCCTTGACGCTGGAACAAATTTTACTTCGAAAGTATTTAAATCTCTGACCGAATACTTCGGTATCGAACTACACGTGACAACCCCGGGCATACATCGCTCTAATGGACAGGTTGAACGTTATATGCGTACCATAACGAACTTGTTGAGAGTTGAATCAACAAGGTCCACAGAATGGTCGAGCAAAGTCTGAAAAATTCAATTGTGAATTCGTGGGACCGTACGTCATCAAAACGTTACTACCCAATGACCGCTACTCCATCCGACGAGTAGGTGCTAGACAAACCCTTAGGTGTTCCGAGGACCAGTTACGCTATTGGCCATCTAATTGGACTCCTACTGATTTTCAGAGCTTGTTACAACCAGTTTTTAGACGCAACCTTTGGCATTCCGAGAGCAGAATGTTGTCAGTCTGGCCGTGTTAGATCCATGTTAAATCTTACACGATAAATTTGAATTTGGCGCTCACCCGCCGCTCGGGTATTTCCGGGAGACGACATATACTTATTGGCATTACGTCACTCGTACAGTTGTCTTGGTAATGTGGGGCTCCGAGAGAGGGACCGCACAATCTAGAACGAACCGTCTGACTTTTGACGATTAATTACTAATTAAAAATATCATAAAATCTAATATTATGGTTAATTATGGTTCTAGGAAAATTTTATTTTACCAAAGCGAAATCTGGTTTTGAATAAACATAATAATAATTATTATGTAGTAAATTATCAGATTATCGGTTTTTTAGTAATTCAGTGTAAAGTTGGATAGTGAATAAATATGTATCAGTAATGAGCTCTTGAAAACATGCGATACATATACAATAAAAAATAATTCTTTCAAGTCGGTCAAGTTAAATCGACAATTATACTTCTTAGACCCGGTAGATATATGTGAAATATAGCTATTCTAAGAATAAACAGAGGTTTATGTCAAAAGTGAGTTTTACAATGTTACCATATTCTCCGAATAGTGCTAACTACAGAATAAATCGTGGTATTAGCTATACCGTCGTTTTTGAACGTATAGCGTCCGCTATTCTACGTATAACGCAATATAACTTCACATTTTGTGTGATAGCACGCGTATTGAAACGAACAAAGTTTTGTTATAGTGTCAGTCCGTTTTACTACGAAAAAGTTCATATATTTGAATTATCAGATAATGATATTGAAGAACTAATTCATCCCAGGGTTAAAAACCCAAAATATTTCGAAAACGATATCTACACATTTTTTTTATATACTTACACAGTAAAAAATATTTTGTTAATTTCACGACTATTTAACAACATTTTAAATGTTACTTAGTTAGAGTTAAACACAACTGCATTTTTCAGTTAGTTTAGGTAGTTTTATAATTCTACAGCTTTAGCTAAATGTATTAAAAATAGGAGTGAACCTGCTGGAACTAAAAATTGGAGTTAAATTAACAATATATTTTTTACTATGTAATCATTTCAAACTAACCGGCAGTGTCGCTTCTCTTCTAGAACTATTATCTATTGTGAAAAATACACTCATATAGAATTTTTTATTAGGTTTCGTTTGCAAAAGAATACATGCTTACTACACCGTTACGAGAAATAAAACAACTCATAACTTCTCCAACCGATTGAAGTCATGCTCTTTCTTCACAAATAAAATTATTATTGGCATTATGATTTTATGCGACAGGTAAATACCTGCCATGCTTCTTGTTGTGGCAAACATTAATGGTGCCAGTAAGACCCATTTCACAGTAGCCGGCTGCCGGATAAAAGGCGGCGTGAAAACGATAGCAGGCTGCACGCTACGCTTTTAGAGGACTCAGTAGTACCGTGAGAAAAAATCTTAGAGAGAGCACATTTTTTTCTAAGTAAGACGAAAATATTAGGCTACCTAAGTAGGGACTGTAATCAAAAAGGGTACGACGACTTCGAAGTAACCGTAACCTTGAATTTCGTACCATTTTTGCCGAGTTGTCGAATAACGGAACGACGCACGTGGTGCAATTTTGCCATCCCCTTCAATACTATTATTTAGTCATGCAATTTTAAAATGATTTATAGGTATATACCTTTGGGAATGAAAAATTAAATAATTTGTAGTTAATGTTACTCGTACAATTAAATGAAATTTCTGTAATAATATGAAATTATAATGCTGATAATAATTTAAGTAATTCGCTTTCTTCTGGAAATGTGGTTTCATAATTTGAATAGATATCTCATAAAAACAGTTGTGATATAGATATTGAAACAACATAGATTTGAGTAACATATTACGAAGACACGCAAAGAAACAAAAGGAATAAATTATACTATATCTATACTTATGAGCGTATGGTAGTAGATTTGATAATAATTTACAAAATCACTACCTACAAGGGCACTACTACTCGTTGAATAAAATCACAACTGCAACTTAAAACGACAATACCTTACCAATACGGTACAAGCGGCGTTTTGGCAGAAACGTAGATATCTGTTCTATCGTAACGTCATTGCGTGAACAATAAAATATGACCCATGAAACATTTTTCAGAAATTTTCAAATGTTTTTAAAACTTATTTCATAAATTCCAAACATAAAAATACAAACAACACAAACAATTTTTATTCAATGGGTTACATAAATTTGCATTTTTATTATCTCTGAGTGGCATATTCCTGCACACTCTGTGATCTATAAGTTCTGGAAGTTGACAATGTTTATAAAAGTAATCTAATTTAGTTTTCATTTTTGTGTTCCAAAATCGTCGTCTTTTCCACATAATCTATTTTTATTTTATTTACTCCAGTCCAGACAGTCAAAATACATTTCGTTTTCTGAATCGCACGTAATTGCCCCTGCATTTGAAAATACCAATCATGAAGTTGGTTAATCGTATAACTACCATCCTTTTGGAATTTCCAAAATGTATTTTTTTTTAACGGATGGCTTCCTCCGGTGTAAGATTTAGCTCAAAAGTAACAAAGGGCATTTAATTTCTACGATACTTTCAGTTTCTTGATGAATACCATTCGGTGATGCTCCAAGATAAAATTTATCTGGGTCAATAAATAATCCACATGGTTTTCTTTTCAAATTAATGCTTTTTTCTAGTTCTTTCTTCGCAACATTTTCGTATGTATTTACATGTTTTAGTGACGGAAAATGTGTTGACAGCGTATTATACAACAAATGTTTTACTGTATTTGCAGTATTTGTGGTTTTAATTTGCAAATTTTGCAAATAATAATAAACACTTATCAAATACTGTATGGATAACTCTCCAAAAGCGCTATAACAACTCAATAAATATCAAAGAAGATACGTACGGTACGTGGTTACGAGATAACGAAGACATCGACAATAATTTTGAAATTCCTTCCAGAAACTACCTTTTTCTACTATTTTTTTTTTATAAGCGATTAGAGAGTTGTACCTGAGGGATCAAAACTTTTGTTATGAAGTTTTTATTATTGTTAGATCCATGTTAAATCTTACACGATAAATTTGAATTTGGCGCTCACCCGCTGCTCGGGTATTTCCGGGAGACGACATATACTTATTGGCATTACGTCAGTCATACGGTTGTCTTGGTAATGCGGGGCCCCGGGAGAAGGACCGCACAATCTAGAACGAACCGTCTGACTTTTGACGATTAATTACTAATTAAAAATATCATAAAATCTAATATTATGGTTAATTATGGTTCTAGGAAAATTTTATTTTACCAAAGCGAAATCTGGTTTTGAATAAACATAATAATTATTATGTAGTAAATTATCAGATTATCGGTTTTTTAGTAATTCAGTGTAAAGTTGGATAGTGAATAAATATGTATCAGTAATGAGCTCTTGAAAACATGCGATACATATACAATAAAAAAAATAATTCTTTCAAGTCGGTCAAGTTAAATCGACCATCTATTCAACAACAGGGTAAAATGCGAGCCGGTTAGCTTAGGGTCTCTTTTACGATCTTGTGAATACTGACTTAATTCCTGTCATAATTTACCAAACTCGGAGAGAACATTTAAAGTCGAACCGAATCAAAAAGTTCCGCATCGATAACGACGTTGTTTATTAAAATTTTAACATTTGGTTTGCACCAATCGATTTTACAAAAATATATCTACAGATTGACTTAAGCAAACAGTAACTTTTTGGCTCCATTTATACTTGTGTATTTACCTGATGATTTTACATACCTCAAAGTTAAAAATCGACAAAATACAAAAACCAATTTGTAGGCAATTGTCTAAGGATAAAATAAATACTAGAATCATTATGATATCTTTTCTATAACTGAAGATATGGGTGCGGAACTTAACATTGGAACTCCCATAAGAGAAATAGGTACGGATGGCTCTTAAAACGATAGAAATAATTCTTTAAATAGGTATTGGCTTTGTGCACATTAAAAATGTATACTTAACTAAAAGATTATTTGTACCTATCTATAAAAAGGTAATATCGATGGCGTTTTGTCAAAAGGGCGTAGCCCACACTTTCTGTTAAAATGAATTATTGAATTAAATGAAAAGACATAATCTGTTAAAATCTGGTAACAATATTTCGATTTTTTTCACCGGGAAAATCGATCTGTATTTCCGCCAAACGTATCTTCTTATAGCTACACGACGACACAACATGTGCTCTCCGGAAAAATTTACTTTTTGTGGGTTACGCCCTTCTGGAAAACCTACGTCGATATTTATATCAACTTGCTTTTTACAATTGCTGTTATAATATAGTTACTGTTTTACTCTATTTCCAATTATTAGCGTTAACAGCAACATTAACAAACAATTCAAATAAAAAACAAAACACATTCACGAATAACAAATCAATAAAAAAAAATTCTTCAATATTCAAAATTGTGACTCAAATAAATAAATAATAAAATAATCCAATATAAGACAAAAATACACATAATGTAGCTGTTTATTTTTCTACCTCTATTAAAAATGTTCACCATAAAATATCTATAGGTAACTCCAAATTATTAATTTTATTTTAGTGGGGGTAGTAGTGACCAGCCTCATTAGAGATCTCTGTCAAGTAAGGTTAAAATAACTCTGTAACATAATAAATAATTCAATAAATCATTAATATTGAAAAATCGGCCTATACATATATCCGCCAAAAAAGAAATCTTCCACATAAAATTGTGGCTATTATAACAATTACGACTTATCCAAACCTATATACAATTCACGTCATTAATAAAAAGTTACTAGATTGTTTATTTGTAATTCAGTTTGAAGTTTGGAAAGTGACATATTCTATAGATGATTTACCTGCACGCATATTAGATGGCATAAAGAAAAACTACAATTTATTAGAACTGTAAAAATACGAGGTACGAGGTGACAGCACTGTGTGAAACGTCATCATCTAGTAACCCTGTATTGATGACGTAAATTGCTTATAGGTTTGGATAAAGTGAAACTAACAAAACTATTAGTTTTTAGGTAATTCTTTTATTCCAGGTTTTAAGCTCGCTTACAGTAGGTACCCTCCTAATTCTATTCTAACGACTCTAAAATAGTAGGATTGAATTCAGAATTTAAATGCTAACGTCAATTCAATATGAATACGGGTTTAAAATTCTTAATTACAACAAGGAATCGAACAATATAATACTCTATGAGCACTATTTTACTGTTTTCTACCTGCTACTTACATTTGTGTCGTTTCTTAGAAACGTATTTACCATGACCCCTCCATAAATAACGAGCGACAGATTTATTAACTTCCGACGTAATTTAAAGCCCAAATTTTTTCAATGAATTGTTCATTAACGGGTTTAATAATGAAGTTACAGATTTGGCGCAATGGTAATAATTATTCCTCACATTAAGACGCGTCGATTGATATAAAAAAAATCGATTTGAGTGGTTCCTATTTTTCCATATAAAGTGTGCGTGGTCCTTTATAGGAATTTAAAAATATATAAATCACTTTTTTTCGATTATTTCGAAAACGGTGCATCCTATCGAAAATTAGAAAGAGTCGTGATCGGTAGATTCCAAAACATATTTCACATTACCAATCCGATGAGTAATAACGGAGTATAAAACTTTTTAATGTTTTTTTTTAACGGCCGCCATTTTGAAACGGATCGGTCGATTTGGTGGCTCCTTCGTTTTGAAGCGAGATATAAAGTCACCACGCCGCGCCGCGATCATCCCCGTACTTCGGGAAACTTTTTTCGAAGATAATCACGCAAAAATGCCGTAAGTGTACGGCCACCGAACACAGAAAGAGGCAAACTACACAATAAACTGACAAAGTTGATGGACCTGGACCCACCGATGAAAATATAACGGATAATCGAGCCTCGTTTAATCGTTGCACATTTTTTGACTGCATTTCTGTTATTAAAAAAAAACAGAAGAAACCAAAAAGCTTACTTTGACGTTTCAACGACGTCGAGAATATTTTGGGAAGTGGGTATTGAAACTGATCGCGAGTTAGTAACGCACTTCCCGACTAGGTAGTCGTCGAGTCGCCGATTGTTATTCGCTATTATGGTTCGTTAGTTTGAATGTAACGCAGATCGGTTGGTTATTTCGAAGAGTAAGCCTTTCTGTGCCGACATCGACTCCTCAAACTTTTCGGCACTTTTCGAAACGTCTTCCAGTTCGGTTTCTGGCCCTTCGCGTGGCGACTCGCAAAAAGTTGAAGATTCGGCTCCATTAAGACCTTTCTAAAGTGCGTTGGACCCTTGCTGAATTTTAAAGATCTTACAAATTTTGGAGATGAAACTCTTGGAAGATTAAACGCAAAAAGTATTAGAAAAGGTTGCATAACCATGCGGGTGATGGACATTCGGAAGAATTATAGAAACGCATCCGGGTAAATGTGGTTTTGCAAACTGCAAACTGGTAACATCTATTTACTATATGTAATATATCTAGTACAGTGGGTTTCATATATTTTGTACTTATAGGTAACAAAATACAGGTAACAAACTCGTTGGCTTGTATGTATGTACACATTACATTTATAATTAGAGATCGAGCCGTTTTAGAATAGCCCAATTATTTTCTAATTGCGCTTTTATAAATCGAAAAAACTAGAAAAATTTCGACTGACTCTGAAGCGACTTGATCCATTGTTGTTTCAACATCTTTTTTGGGTCACTCATCATATACGGTACATTGTACATAGTTAACATTAAGATAGTACTTATATACATTGTTCGTTTCGTTTTCTAATAATTTGTTCTTCTAACAGAAGCACAATTTTGCTGCGTGAATGTTTTAAATCAAACTAACCGATAATAATTTTCGTCATAAAATATTGTGTAAAAACGTTGCAAAATTTTATACAGTTTGCACTGATAGGATGGTTATGATGTGTGTCATTTTTAAAGCTATGTTCGAGGTTGTTATTATTACTTTACAGGCTGCGATTTACCCCTTGATATCGACCATGTATAACAGATTTAAATTGAGCTACTACAAACTACACAGCCAAATACCTATATTTTTATTTTTTATTTTAATTTGATTTTTACACACAACAAAAATCGTGTATTTAATCAAGACACACGCTGGTTATTTTTATATAAATATCATAGATAAGAGGAGATCTTGAGGGTCGACTGAAAGCGAGCCCTCTCGCAGGTTGAGCTGTAAGCGAATTATCTACTTAGAACAACCCTGTATACAATGTTATGCTCATCCTGCACGCAATATTCACAGCCATACATATACGCACGCACGTTATCATCAGTTATTCTACAATGTAAATATAAAAAAATATGCTAATTAAATAATATAATAATGCCAGCACGCGTCATTTTCATACATAAATCTCACTAATCGGCGGGATGTTTTGCACCAAAATTACTCGAATTGGTTTTTCCCGCAACAATACAACTTGAAGATTCATCACCTATCATTCAAAATTATGTGCAAGTACAGTATTTGCAAAATTCACGCCCGTTGTCTAAAGCATTCCACTAGGTCGCGTATATAAATATATATTGTTGGTTATTCTAATCCAGACGAGAAGTTAATTTCACGTAAACTAGTCTCGACGTTCAAGATAGACGAGTTTTGCAAATAACCGTACTGTTTGTTTCAGAAAGTAACGTTAAACCAATAACCCTGCGACGTAGGCAACTTATTAACCACTCCAACTCGATAAGTTGCCCGCCTCTCAGGACACTAACTGCTACTACATGCGTCACTCTCACACAACGCACGCAACCATCTAATGAACTGCAGTTGCATCCTAAACACTACAACACAGATTTATCAAAATTTAACCTGCATTAAATTACAAATAGATAGGTATCTTGTACATACGTACACGTAATACCTTAAATCGTTGCATCCTACACATTTTACATAATATTAAGTAAATACATAGATCTTAAGTCAAACAATTATCTACCTTTTGTTACTGAACATCTTCATAGTAACTACATATAATAATATTATGCATAAAAATATACTTTGGCCTCTTTGAGTTGCCATAGGGTGTACACATCAGAATGTCCAGTAACAAAAACTTCGAAACATTTTGAAAAATGTTAGCGCCACACGTAGGTACTTCGTCCAAAAAGTACTTCGGTCTTTACAGGTACAAAAGAAGAAAAAAAACGACGATCCATAAATTTTAACAATTAATCGACTCGTTCATGAACGTCGTCCCGTTCGGCGAGTTGCTGTTCAAGAAAGCACTATCTTTACTTAAATTGCAAGGTCCGTTCTGCAACACCCCGTTCCCGATTATTAATTCGTCGGGATTCACGTTCGCGTACGACTTCTTGTGGACCGGTGACATCGCTTGTTTGGCGAGTGCGCCCGCGTCCAACGAAACGCCCGCTCTCAACGAATTCGTTTCAATTTTCATCTTGTTCGGATGGTTAACGAAGATGTTGTTGGGCAGCGACACCGGGGACGCCTTCTCATACTTGGACGCCTCCGGGTTCAGCAGGTTTTCGTCCTGAAAAATCGAATCGGTCAAGAACGTCAAGGGCCGCGTGGCTCTCGCTTTCCGTTTACCGTCCGGACGGCGTCGGCATCGACGTCGACGGCGTTCTCGTTAGTTTGTTCGTGCTCTTGAAGCAGCGGCTGTGTCGATTTCGAGTGCGACACAACGAACGACGTTTCCCAATTGTCCGAATTTTCCGGCAACAATTTATCGACGGACGACGTCGAGCCCAACATTGTGGGACACGTTATCGTCGTCAAATCGGTCGGCACTAGATAATCGGCGGTCGCCGTTGAAACCTAAAAATATATTTCGTGTTACGCATCGACGTTTTGGAGGTTTACAGATCACCTCTAAGCAATGATCGTGGCTTTCGGGCCTCATGATGGTGGCGTCTCGTTCCTGGGAGAGTGGGCGGTTGAAGATCGGGAGCGGCGCGCTTATAACTTCCGGGTCTTGCACGCAATAGCCCAACCGTTCCAGTATCAATTTGAAGGTGGGCCTGAGCTCCGGATCTGGGTGCCAACATTGAGTCATAATTCCATATATGGGACCTTAAAATGAAAAGTTCTTGAAATCGGACTTCGAGCGACAATTTAAAATCGTTAC
This sequence comes from Rhagophthalmus giganteus, assembly GCA_036326145.1. Taxonomy (NCBI): domain Eukaryota; kingdom Metazoa; phylum Arthropoda; class Insecta; order Coleoptera; family Rhagophthalmidae; genus Rhagophthalmus; species Rhagophthalmus giganteus. Next base: position 1,822,064 of record JARFJA010000021.1, on the reverse strand, counting down.
CTGGACAATTGGTGGGCGGTTCGAGTCTACCGCCGCTAGTAACGAGCTGCATCACTTGTCGATTAGCACATCCCGTGTACGGCATATAACCCATCGACAAAATTTCCCACAGTAAAACGCCAAACGACCAAATGTCCGTTTTGCTAGTGAATATGCCGTCCAAGAAGGCTTCCGGTGGCATCCATTTGATCGGCAACATAGCTCTGCCGCCTTTACGATAATAATCTGATCTGTCAAAACAATCGAACAAGTAACGACCACCAACCGCAATCTTAATCGTACCTGTATATATCTCTCGACATGCCAAAATCGGCGATCTTAACGACCCTACCGGGACCTTTGGTCGTCAACAGACAATTCCTCGCAGCTATGTCTCTATGGATAAACCTGTTCTCTTCCATATAATTACAACCCTTCGCCACATCGATCGCTATCATAATCAAGTCCTTCATCATTAATGAACTGCTTTTATCCTAAAACAAACGATCATAATCACTTCGGCAACCGCAAACCGCAACCTCGAACCGGTTTCGGCCTGCTCTCCCTCAAGAAATTTTTCAAATCGCCACCCGCCAGCAATTCGAGCACAATAAACCGCGGATGCTTATCGAAACAAACCCCTATAAAGTGCACTATATTTGGATGATTAAACTTCGACATGATGAGGGCCTCCATGAGAAAATCCACCTCCGCTTCTTGGGCAGACATGGCCGGCAAAGTTTTCACGGCGACGGGCATTTCGATCGCGTCGCTCGATCGTTGCCGATAAAACCCCTGGTAAACTTCGCCGAAGGCCCCCTGACCTAGAGCTCTACAACAACCGAGACCATCAGCAAGAATATCACCCGAACGTAATAGCGGCGCTCGACTTACTTTTGTAACTGAAGTTGATTCCTCGGAATATCCTTCAGGTCTTTAAGGGTGTAGGTGACCCCTGCAAATTCATAATTCGGATTGTACTCCGTCAACATGTTGTTCGAGGTGACCGGTAATCGATTCAGCTGCAAATCGGGACCCGAAATCATCTTCCTCCTTAAAATTCCGACCGTCCTGTGCTGATAACGTTGATCTACAAAAATCGCGACAGTTCCGCAAGCTACGACAAGCTAGGTATAGCGGCCTTTCGTACTTACACAAAAATATACACATGAAACCGAAAGCGGCGATTACGCAGGCGAGGAGAAAGAACAGGACCATGGCCAACCAATACGGAAAAGAATCTGGCGGATCGATCACTAAAATAAAGTGAGGGTCATTTAAATGAAACGTACACAGGTCACGAATAAGACTTACGGGCGCACTTTTTCCCATCGGACATGAGCTTCCAGTCTTTAGGGCATATGCAAGTTACTTGCGAACGCCTCGCGTCGAGCGCGAGACACCTAAAATCGCAACCGCACCCGGATATTGCCGGCACGATCATTACAAAACCAGGTCCCGCGTGGTATCCCGACCTGGCCTCCGATAAATTCGGAATAGTTTTGGTCGCGTCCAGATACGAATAACCGCCTTCTCCGTTTGTCGTGTTGGCCGACCACGCGTTGCCACCTGCATAACCGCCGCCGCCTCCCCCCGAAGTGCAACCGCCGCCGCCGCCTCCGAATCCACCGAAACCGCGACCGTCCGTCGAGTCGTAACAAGCACGTCCACCTACGCCGCCTTGTACCAACGGCTGTCCCATCAGCCTGTCGTGTCCGTACGCCACGATTCCAGAAAACAATGCCCATCCTCCCCCGGCGCCAGCGGACCTGCAACAATGTACAATGTCGAGAAATCTCGACCGGCACTTAAATAGATCGCGACTTACTTTGCGCCGTACATTTGACCCGTGACTGGGCGCCGCGACGTGTTGATGGCTTGACCGTGCTGAACGCCCGTGTCTATAAAGCGCCCCAGCCCTAAGCCGCCGCCGCCGGCCGCAACCGCCAACGGTACGGGCTGTTTCGTCTTGTTATACTAAAACCCCAAACTGTATCGGGAAATTCTCTGAATTCAACCGATACACTTACGACAAACACGAACGTGGCGCCACCGCCGCCACCTCCACCATCGGACACCTCCATTTTAAGAACACCGCGCACCCCCGTCAAAGCTTTAGAGTCGTCGCTTTTAAGAGACCTGCACGAGGTGTTAGTTTGACGGCCTAAACTCTAAAAATTGAAATTAATTAAAATTACGCCGTCGGCGCCCCTCGATCGGCTTACTTTCACGCAGGCGCTGGTACCTTCCTGTCCGACAAGCATGAACAACTCCTGTCCCTTTCGCAATTCCATGACGATGCGCACCATAGCGCTCCTGGACGATCCCATGCCGCCGCTTCCTTTCCCACCGCCCGCGCCCACAAGTATAAATCTAAAAAAAGTAACAATACGGAAGCGAGCGACCGAAACGACTTCGGCAAGACTTACGTGTAAAATCCTTCGGAGGGAACGGTCCATTTTTGGATCCCGTTCACGCCCGGCGCCCGCAACACTTTGACCTCCACCGGCGTGTTGTTGTAGGCGGCGGTGCAGTTCGCCCGCACCGGCCCTTCGGGGCCCTTAACGCCGCACGTGGTGATTTCGTAATCTGAAACGGAGAGCCCGTTAATTTCGAGGTTTAGTTAGTTATACCTTGCGTGCGGGGGCACAAATAGGGCTACGCTACTCACAAGTTTCATTTACAAAGTCGCTATGCGGCGCGCCGCTGAAAGGGTGCTCGACCATCGGATTCCAATAATTGTAATTGCTCAGCTCGCCGTGCGGTATGTTCAATCCGAAACATTCCGGACTCATCGAGAAGTCGTCGATGGCGATGTCCCCGATGTATCGTATGCCTCTTTTCGCGTCGAAGTGGAGGTAAGTATCTGTGCGTGATGTTCGGCAAGATGACGATCTTCCTGATCCACGCGTCGCCGTAGTTGTTGAAGCTCCAGAAGATTTCGGTCGAGACGTTCTCTTTCGGACGCAGCTCGATGACTTGCAGCATCAGCCCGCTTTTGTGGCTTCCGTATTGGTGGAGGAAGAAGCGTATCTGGAGCGGGTCGTTCAATTTTTGCCGGCTCGACGGACCAATTTACTTACCGTACACGAGTTGTAGTATCTGGACGAGGCGTTTCCGTGGACTCTCGGGGGCGGATTGAATATTATGCTCTCGAGGGTCGCGGTGCTTGCGAAACCGATTTCCTTCCCCATCGCCATGTTGACGTACATGTATTTGCCTGGAAGGTCGAAGGTTAATAGTGCCGAGGTCTCGTCGGACGAAACGAACCTGTGCCGTTCATGTAGGTGTGATCGAAATTCGGGCCGGTCCTGTTTGTGGGAGTCGATCCGTTGTGTCTGGCCCATTGCAACACTTTTCCTTCGACGTTGTACCAACCGCACCAGTCCTGTTCGAAGTTGCAACGAGCCCCGTACGGAATTTTGTCTGAAACGGCATGGGAATTCGTTATGCGGTCCGTCGAAAACGTCGACAACTTACCGCAATTTTGCGTTTCGTCGTCTCCGTGTTCGCAGTCTTGATTTATATCACATATTCGAGTGTTATTTATGCAAACGTTCGTCTGACTGCACCGATATTGGAATGGGGTACAGGAATTAATGGGATCGCTTTCTGGAAAACATTCCAGTAACTTTATGTTATCAAAGGCAACGACGGCGCCTTTTGACAGCTTCTGTGTCGATACAACCTCCAATATAATGTGAAAATCTTGAGATATCTTGCCGACCGCTTTATCGTATTTTACCCACCTAAAATATAAATTAGTTCAAATAATTGGTAATATTGGGGAAAATGGAAAACTCGCCGTTTACTGTCGTCTCCGTGGATTTGGCTGACGAGCCATTGAGTATGATTTACCGTTTCGGCAATGATGCGTATTATTCCGCCAATCATCGATTCATGATATATCCATATTTGTACGCGACACGTGTCCGCGCTTGGACTAAATGTAGGACTGGTCACGTGCAATTCCTTGGAAGAGGATTTCGAGAGTAGCAACAGAAAATGTCCTGAAAATAAAGGTGATCGTGTCAACATTTTCGTTTCGACGGACATCGGGCGTGTAATCAATTTTGTCCCCGATTAACGGACGACCGAACGATCATTATGAAGGAACAGAAAATGTGTCGCGACACCCACACGAACTGACGATGAAGAAAACCCACGACCATGCACCATTTCCTCCTATCATTTTCGATTTCCTTTGAGTTTCTTTGTAACGTGCCAGAATTTTTGGCGACGAAATATATTAGTTTTCCACGTGAAGGAATACACGGTTCAAATTACTAACACATAATTATTAATTATAAATGAAATTCGAGAAAAACCGAGTGAGCCGAATTTCATTTATTACCTTAAGCCTCTCCGACGAAAACGTAGAAATCAATCGGACGGCTTAGAGAAAAAATGACGGCCGATTAAAATGAAAACCAACGAACGGATGTCGGTCAGATTTATACGCTCGATAACGAAATGAAATTTCAGATTAAATCACATCGAAGAGGAATCCATGGGGAAATTTATCGTGAACTTATCACTTTAAGCGGCGAAAACTCATTAAAACAGTTGCGTACGTATTTCTGTGTTCAAAGTTAACGGAGATTACCTATATACACGGAGAAAATTTAAATCCGCATTTCGATATCGGTAAAATAGAGTTTTTCGTAAAAATGGCAATCGATTTTTAACACAAAAAATTTAAGGTGGTACGGTCCAAATAAAAAGATTGATGTTTTTATGAAATAAATTACGTTTTTCATGTTCCACGTTTTACAATGTTCCGATTCACAGAAAAATACTTAAAAAAAATCTATCATTTCCATAACACCTTTAAAAACCTTAATGATTGTGTAAAATGTACAATTTTACTGCAATCGTAACTCAAAACTGGGGTAACCAAAGTTTGCAAATTAATAACTAGTGAGTAACGTAACATTCCCTCTACGGCACAACGTGCTCTTTTACTTAATAAATACTTATTTTAATTAAATAATTGCTTCGCAATTTTTTAAAATTTCAATTTGTGTTTTTAACGATCATTTGAATAAATTGAAGAAATTTTAGCACGTCTTGCCGTTAAGAATCATTTCTGATGATCATTTTCGTTTTTACATCAATTTTTTATAAATAATCAAAAGCGGGTTGTTGGAAGTTTTAATTTTTGGTTTAAATGTTGACGCCCAATATCGGACAATGGTTGTGGGTCGTCCCACAACTATTGTTAAATACTGGGTAATATGACTAGACCTCCCTATTTTTATTGTAAAAGGTCATAAATTTTACAACCTAAAAATCTAACACGAGCATTGGTCACTTAACAGTATAAATCAAGCGAAACGTTCTCCTTTTAAGTCCTTTAAGTCAATATTATGAATTTAGACATAATTTATTGTAACATCAATAAACGGTTAGTATATGACATTTTACATACATTTTAGAAACGGAATCCTGATTAACAAAATATTAATCACGATTAGCTATCTCATTACATCGTATATTGCACCAATAAAATGTCTTAAATTTGAGAAAATTTCAATGAGAAATTCGCAAGATCACTGGAATACATCGATGTTGTTGTTTTTCTTGCTATTTTGTAACTAAGTTTTTTAACGACTATTTTGCAATTGAAGTTCTTACGATATTGCCTTTTTTGTATATGGCACCTTCTACTTTTGACGTCATTATTTAATAAATGGTCTTTATTTACATGTACATATTTATAAAACTTTGGTGGTGTAATACAAATAAAAATACTAGAAATAGGTATATTACCTACATTATTAGTACGAAAAGTTACATTTTCCGACGACCATTATGAAAAGTGCATAATTTCACACCAATAAATGTTATGGAAAGTTGACCATTACAAACTAATAGGCTGACCGTGCGTAAAGAAACTCGTTAGCCAATCGAAAACGTTGCAGCCCGTGTGCGATCATTACACACGGTCAATCAAAGTCTTCTACACTGTCATGCAATTACTTTACGCACAAATTGTTTTATTATCAAATTTGACATTTTATTAAAATGTCAAACGAACTTACGTAAACATCAAAAATCAATTTTTTTTAATAAAAATACTTGTGGTCGTCGGAAAAGCATAGTATATAATAACACGTGCGGAAAGGTGGATATTTTAGCACTAGTTATACAATATTACTATTGTATTATATTTGCATTCGAGAATAAAAGTTTTTCTGCGAGCGCTAGCGAGTAAATAAATCATTCGAGAATGCGAAAGCATTTCGCAATCGTGTATCAAATATTTTTTTGATAACTGTCCCAAAATTAGTAAAAATGTGATTAGAAAGTTTGACATTTACGATTAATTAATTTGAGGTTAATGATAATAACAATCAATAATATTTCGCGTCCCGAACTGTCATTTCGCATTCCGTTCGCAGAATACCTTATTTCGCGTAACAGAAACAATAAGAATAAACTTTTTATATGCAGTTATCGAAAAAGAAAATTTAATAAAGTTAAATAAACATTATTACAATTTATACGAGACATTCGTTCGCAGAATACCTTATTTCGCGTAACAGAAACAATAAGAATAAACTTTTTATATGCAGTTATCGAAAGAGAAAATTTAATAAAGTTAAATAAACATTATTACAATTTATACGAGACATATTCTTTTAATATACATCTACTTAAATTACAATTTTCCTAATGTAATACTTTTCACATGTGAAATCTATTATTTTTTTAAAAACAACATTTTTTAATAACAATACAATTACCGAGATCCGTTCGCATTCAATATCCTCGAGAACGCCCTATTTATATTGTTATAATAATAATAATATTAATTATTAATTAATTTTCTAATTTCAATTAAAATTAAAGTAAATTATTTATTAGCGAACTTTAAATAAATCCGTTTTTCAGATCAGTAATCTCAGATTTTTCCTGTACTTAACATTAAATCTTAACTTTTGTATTGCGAATTTTAAAATCGTTTTCGAATACGTTTTAATGTAAAAACACCGTATCTAAACATTTATACCCTTAGCTTCAAAGCAGGTAGATTTTACGACTTTACAGAGGCAGGTTATTTCAACCAAGAAGGATGGTCTGTTTAAAATTTCTCTAAAAAATTCACTAACAGTGCCATCTACGGATTATCGTTTGGCGGCAATAGGAACCGTACGCCCTTAAGGGAGTAACTGTGATGACGCTTATCGTTAACGTGCGCGTAAGTGACGTTGATTCGACACTCAAAAACACAAGACCATTAAGATGATTATGATTTTTTTGAACGTCACGTGGCGGGTGAAAAACGATCTAGAAAAAAAGCGCAGTACACCAATTATCGTACAGCTAAAAAGTCGTCGTAATTCAGTACTATGTAAATATATACTTTATATATATATATATATATATATATATATATCTTCTCCTCTTTAAACACTCATAAATACCTACTAATTGCTAATTACTATGGAAACGATATTGAAGAAACACAACCCAACGAAAATTATTTGCGTATTCGAAACTACATTCGAATTAAAACATATATACCTATCTATACAACTTCAACAAACACTAATTAAATTATTCCGCATATACCCTCCTACATATGTAAATAAATGCTTGTGATAAGTAATTGGAAATTTTCAGCGAGGAATACAAAAGCTGTAATTTGACGAATAAAAAAGACGGTAGCGAACCAAAAAAAAACACGAAATTATTGAAAAGGAAAAGCTGTGAAATATGGCCCTTTTTTTACTGGCAAGACGCGAAAATTACTAATTTACGCGAATTGTTGTACACCCAGGTGAAAATGTAATGTGTGCTAGATATACGAATGCATGCACTCGCATCACTTGCTAGTTAACTATTAAAATCCAACACTCGGATTAGCCGAAGTAATTAAAAATTGGCGAGGATTGGCTAGGAATCGATCTTTAGCAGTGGTACTCCAAAAATCAATGTTACGTATGGTCCTTACTTTGGTCCTTCCATTTAATCGCATTCATTGTTGCTGGTCTTTAGCCTCCTTTACTTTTGTTCGGCCATTTTCTGACCTCGGTTGACATTAACTGGTCCCTCGCCGACCCTGCTCGACCGATTTTCTTTAACCTAGTCGAACTTTGTCTGAACTTCATCGACATTTTAATGACCTTGTAAGATACTTACGGGCCGTGTCTCGCTTTTTGTGACTTTACATAACCTTCTCCGACCTTTAGTTATATTACCTAACCTTCTGTGACTTAAATAAGTGAAATAACGTCGAAAAACTAAAAAGTGAAGCACGGAAATCTCCCACAGGAACATGTCCTTATCACACTATACGTCCTGAGGAGATGAACCCTAACACCAACGAATTAGGATCGTCCTTAGGACGAAGAATGAAAATGACCGAGAAGAATAACGACAACTTTACGTACTAAAATCAATCGAAAATATGGAGTTTTTTCTCATGTACTGACTTTATCTGACCTCCGCTCGCCTTTCACGAACTTTATTTAATCCTTTTTTAACGTTTATCTTGTCGGACCTTGTTTGACATTTATGCCCTCATGTGATCCTTTCCACCTGATCTAACCTTGTCCGACTGAGATTTTACTGACCAAGTTGATTATATTTTAACGTAGATCCTAACACCAACGAATCAATTATCATCGCCAGGAGGAAGAGTGACGTTTCACCACCTGAACTAGCTCTCGTGGTTGTGTCGATTGTTCCCGTTCCGGTTTTTCCTATCTCGAATTGTTTCTACCTTTCAACGTTGGTTAAGGTTGCGTTTGAAGTGTATACTGCGTTGCCTCATTTTTTGCCGAAGCTTTCTCTCCTATACGTAATTCTAAAATACATATGCCAATACAATAATATAATTGTTGTAGATACACCTTATCCGTTATTTTAACAATTAAGTACATAATATAAGAAGCGTTTTGTTTTAAGTAAATTAACGAGAAGTTCCTATTTCATAATAAAACTACAGCGACTTTAAAATTTAACGTCTGTTATTATTATGACTATTGGCTCTAATTAACTGTAAATGTATTAAATAACTACAAGTCAATTCCCATTGTTCTACTACAGTGTGTTAAAAGTGCCTTACAAATTAAGTTCGTTAACAAATTTGGTATTACCTTCGTTAAAAATTGTACTTTTCGCAGTTTAAATTAACAGCTTTGATATTACACACCCTTAATAATTTAACATTCATCTTATTCATTATACATTGACACATTTGCAATTGTCACTGCATTAGTACATTTTTGTCCCGTACATCTACAGGAATCAATGCAACTCATTCGATTTTTCCTACATGTGCACGCTTTGCTACTAAACTAGTCTAAAAAACATGATGAAACGAAATGTATGAATCAGCAAATAATTCATGTTAGAAGAATACTCTTAGATTATTTGGGAATGATGGAACCGTATAGGTGCCAGATTTCCTTACAAATCTATTTTCCACCCAAAATCGGTTACGTCGGGTAACTGTGGTTGTAGTTGTAATGAATTTAGCAAAACATTAGTTTGATAATATGATCTTAAGGTGAGGGTATTACTATTTTTCGAACATCGTTAAAATTAATGTACAAAATAATGTAATGGTTACTTAAATTTGATTTTTAACATAGGTAATACCGAATTTGTTAATGAACTTAATTTGTAAGACACTTTTAACATACTGTAGTAGAAAAATGGTGATTGACTTGTAGTTATTTAATACACTTACAATTTTACAATTAGGGCCAATGACCCTAATAAATAGCCATAATAATAATATAATAAGGATACAATTAGTACCTACCAGGAGTTTCTTTCTTGCTCCAATTTTTTTATTATTACTGCGGAAATTATAAAATTTTACCACTTGAAGGTAATTCTAAACAGAGTTGAAATATATGGTGTTAATAACTTGTTATTGTTATTGGCTTATTACCACAATTTTATAAAAAGAAGAATAATAATAACAGACATTAAATTTTAAAGTCGCTGTAGTTTTATTATGAAATAGGAACGTCTCGTAAATTTATTTAAAACAAAACGCTTATTTAAGCACGGTACTTATATCCGTACTGAAAAGAATACCTACGTCGCGGGAGCCAGAATAGTAAAGGCGCCAAAGATCACAGGCGAGGCGGAAATACTTAAAAAAAACTAGTGCTCGCACAAGTTAATAAAACATCAACAAATTATTCTGAATCAGCGAAACATAATCTCCCGCTGTAAATGCAGATATCGTAGCTTGTTGTCAGATTGCTTATTTTACGTATAGTAGCCGGTATTTATAAAGTTGGAATAAATTTTACTGCGGTTTAAAATTGCAGGAAATCTAAAAGTTTTATCAAAAAATGTTATTTAGAAAAAGTGTTTAGTTCACCGTATACGATCTCGGAAGGTTAGTAGATTTTTTACACGGCTTTTATAAAAGAAGTTAGCAATTTTTTCTTCTATTTTTTTTTACTTATTTGGACCTTCCGAGATTTTTAACTTAATTTCTAACATTTTGGCAAAAGCAGAATTTAAATAATTAATTCGATAAGGTCACAAATTTTATTCGCGTTTTTCCAATATGGACACCACTACTTAGCGCTCTTAACGTACATAATTGGACAATTTTCAAAGATGGAACGGTGTCTTGTTTTAATATTAGTTTATTCTTTATAATTTGTCATTACTTTTTTTTTCAATATGTAGGATTGTTCGTAATCATTTTCGGTAAAATGTACACTACGTAGTGTACTACCGAATTTTTTTACAGAAATTAAGTTTTCCCGCTATATTTTTATGAGCCAAACTCGATAGATTGTATATAAGGCGGTTCTTTTTATTATAGGAAAATAATGAAAATGTAAGTTTCGTTAGATACTAATATTTTAGCCGGTCTGGCAGGACACTATTTTTCTGAGAATCAATTAACTTCAACAATTCCTGTCCAGGCTGATTACAGATATTTTTTCCCCAAAAACCTTGCCACCCCTTTCTTCAAAAATCATAAAAAGTGTTGACGACGGTAGAAGCGTTCATTATTATTCTGCCATTTAGTTCATTCTATTTTGCTGTATTAATTACAATAAAGATATTTAAATTGTACATAAATTTTAAATCGATCCCGGGACACAACAGTTTTTATGCCGTTGTGGTTTAATTGGAACGCCCGATTATACAACAATCATAGTTTAAAATTAAAAAAATATTTACACTTAAATAATTTATATCAAAGTTTATACATTTATTATGACACTAATTAATCGCTTACGACGTGCAATTGAGATTATGTGCAGTTTCGGCCAGACTGTAAACTCGTTATGCGGCTATCATGTCATAATCTAGAAAATTCTTGAAATAAATTGTACTTTAATTTGTTGAAAAAATACAAATAGGTAAAATAAGTTGTCAATGTCTTTATGAAGATTTCCAATAATTACGGCTTACTAACTAAAGGTTTTACACTAGATACCTGAATTAAGCATTAACAGGTGTAAATTCCTAATTTTGTGCCCATTGGAACCGCAATTTACGTTCCGTTTCCGCGTTATAAAGGTATCCGCTTCGGCTTGATAAAAATGTAGACGGCATTTTTGCAGAATGACGTAATCCACGAGAAGTAAATTTTGCAGGAGCGCACATTTGGTGTCGTCCATAGCTAAGCACAAGCCGATTTTTTTGGTGGATCTTATGCATCTAGAGCAAATACATCATCTTTTAAAATTTGGTAACAATATTCCGATTTTTTCCACCAAAAAAAATCGAATCGCAAAAAATGTGAATTACGTCCTTCTGCTAAAACACAATCGAGATTATTCTGGCGGGACCAACAAAATTTTTCGTTTCTTGGAGGTTTCCGTTTGATGTAAAATAAAAATTTTTATAAAAGTTTAGCTGAATAGAACGAAATAACATCAACCTTATCAATGTAAAAAAATGTAAATAACGCAAATAAACTTCTTGAATTCTGACAAATTGACTCGTATGTTGGATGTAGTATCTAATACGATACAACACTCAATGTTTATCGTAAAGAGCGTCATAAGGTTTCTACGAAACTGTGTTTATTTGTGAGGAGTTTAGCAGGAGTTTTTAGGAGTTTAATTACTAGCAGTTACACAAACCTATTGAACGATCGAGTTCGGTTGAGTATAATGCCTAACGAAAGCTTCCATTAATTGCTCACTACGAATTTGCACTCGCGTTTTCGAAGGTGGCCTTAAGGGCAGGAGGGTGTCTAGAACTTAGCGAAACGTCTGAATAGATGGTACTATAGCAAATTTCTTATACATAGACAACCATATTAACACTAGTTCCTTGAAGAGACAATTTAAAAGCTTATTATCGGTCCCGGTTTATTTATGACCTACTGATTTACGACTTCTCAAACGTTTGGTTTGGCAGGTAGAAGTTTTTTCTGAGAACGGATTTGCCAAAATAGTTCGAATTCTCAATCTATACATTCAAGATAGGTTTCGATGCACGTCATCAATAAGAAGTGAATAAATTGTATATTTGTAATATTCAGTTTAAAGTTTTGAACGTGGCATATTCTATAAATGATTTACCTGCACACATATAACATGACAAAGAAAGACTGCAATTTATTAGTACCTAATGTAAAAATAGGTACGAGATTTTATTGATGACGTATATTGGAACCTATCTTGGATAACGTATAATTAAACACACTTTCCATCAAAAATTGTGCCCTAAAAATAATGGAATAGATAGGTAAGTGCGTGTTCGCCGTTTTTTCCATATAGGTACCCAACAACTTCCGAAAAAATGGTGCGGGGCCAGGTTTTGTGGACATTTGGTATATCTATGCGATTTAAAACAAAACAAAACGAAATTTTTAACATTATGTTTAAATCTAATAACATTTGCAACCATTTCATTCTGTTTATAATAATAACACTTAAATTTTGAATAGCTGATTTATAATTCATATTGTTTATTACAAACTACATTATTTTTTATTACACATATTATTATTATTAAAAATTATGTAGTAGCAGAGGTGCCTATAACGTTTTTATTTTTAAAAAGCAATTTCTGACGCTTTCTAACTATTAAAAACTTACCTGCAGTTTCGAATGTATATAGGTACCTTTATATATCTGTCAGGATTATTTGGGTAATAAATATTTCTAACAAGACCACGTGCCGAGCTGTAGAGGTCTGCACATTCTTTCTCTTTCTGTGAGCCCTCTTTGTTTAATTGTGAAATTTTATAAAAACATTTGTACAATTATCATGTTCTATTAACGATGAAAACTTGATCGACATCTTAAATAATATAAAAAACAATGGCAATGACAAAACATGAGCTTGATATGTTGACGCATATGTGAAATTTTGAATTTTATTCATAAAAATAAACTTATACGCAACATTTTTTCAATAAAAAATCTATTTCTACTTCAGCTATTTTCATCAAAGCTTGTTATCTCCTAGATATTGTATTGAACATTATACACTGTAAAATTGAAGCCGCAATTTAAATTGGATTTTGAATTGTGTACAAAAGTTCTAATTTCGTTATTAATAATTTTATATTAAATTTTAAAAATTCAAATGATAGATAATTTGATGGCGAAAAATCTCCAAATGAGAGAATTTTGCAGAATTTAAAAATAAAGAATATAATTCACTTGTAACGGTCGCCGGGATTAGAATATACCCTCCCCTTAACGGTTGTGTGCATATTTTTTCTTTGTGTCCTTTCGTCAATTTCATCGAGCAAGTTAACCATCCGCGCGCGAGGCGGTTCGAAATATAAACGGGAAGACTAATTATGATCGATGACCGACGCCGTAACGAAGGTACGAAACACCCGTGGCAAGTGTCTAACCTGCACCCTCTAACCCAAAAATAACCTCAAACCTAGTTGCGCCCGTGGCGTTACGACGTTGTCGGAGACGAACTTCTACAGAACACTAAAAAGCGCACTGTGGTACCGGATATTTGTCCGGCACCGTTCGAGCGTCGAAACCTCGATAATCGTCGCACGGTCGCCATTCGGTGCTGTTTTTCGGTACCTAGTGCCGAAGAGGAGACTTTCTGAAGGTTTTATGATTCCCATTTGCAGCATCACTTAAAATTCTAGTCTTGCCTGTTTTAATCGATCCGGCGCTAACCTCTTAGCCTTGTTGGACACAGGTGTTGTCCAGATGTGGTTCCACAATGCTCCCGCAATAAGAGTTCATGGAACAGAGATGTTCCGGAAACTGTCCGAATGTGGAGCAACTGGACGTCACACTTTGTCACCTGATCTTAAGTGGTCTAAGAGTGGTTACATCGTCGATGAGACGTTGGTTTCGACTAGCAATCCATAATGATTGAGAAAATCTACACCTACGATAAGCTTAAATACGTCTGCAATTAAGAAACGCCATGTAAAAACGTCGAACACCAAGGTTCAGTTTTAGTGTCTCGAAACCATAAGTTGGAATTATCGAACCGTTTGCAGCATAAAGTTCGTATGACACTTTAGCGCTGCGTCCGCGAACGTACGAACGCAGCAAAAAGCACAAGTCCGAATCTGTTACAAAAAGACGGTGAGGAAGTGCAACAGGGTAGCTTGCCGCCATTAACGTAAAACGTACAGGTCGTAGTGCATTTTTGAGCTGCTTCCCCAAATATGCGATAATACCAGCACATACCTTTGTTGTTTCTTGATTAACTACGGCGTCGAGAGCCCGAACGTGAATTTTCGCGGTAGTGGCGCGAACGTTCGCGTTAACTGTCGCGGTAACAATGTCTTGTCGCAAAGAGTTTGTAACTTCCGTGATTTTAGAAGTCACGAAAATGATGAGTATTTGAAACATTGTTTGGATCTACTTGTGGCAAACGCACTGTCACACGGTCCAGCGCAGGTGCGTTTGTTGTTTCCGAGGACGTTGCACAGTGATTCAGAATTAATAAAAGTTGGCCAAAAGTAAAATTTAAAAATACTTTTCTATTACGTTCAAATTTTTGTATTATGTAAACAACTGTACAAACTTTCTTTTTGTAATTGTCCAACCCTATTATTTATGGTTATATACCTACTACGACCCCTAGAAGATTCTTCTCAGTTCTGTTGTCGTGCGCAATGCGCTCTATTACGGTCTGTAAATAAGAAGTTTTCGCTTATATTGTTAGTGCTGTTTTGATTCAAATTTAACTGCACGTTGTCCAATGTAAGTACTTGCATGTTGTTAATTTGTAATCTGAAAAATTCGTTTGTTCATTTGGAATGAATATTATATGGAATTTGCGGCAATTTATTACACTTTTTTAGCATTAAATAGATGTACAAAAAATGTTCCGCAAGCTACCGTATTTTTCCTTTTATTTATAAAATGTTCAAAGAGTGTTTAACAATATGTATAAAATTTATTTGCGACCGTTTGCGACTTTGTGAAATATTTAATGCTTATTTTATGACTGGTGTTAATTCATATACCAGGTATACCGGTATGAAGTGAGCGTTTTTTTGTGAAAATGAAACACTAATTTTGAATGGGAAAAAAAAAATTTTTATTCAAAGTATTGACCATTGCTTTCTACACATTTTGACCATCTTTCTGGCAAATTTGTGGATACCACGCCAATAGAAATGTTCGTCTTTTGAAGCAAACCAATCAGACATCCAATTTTCGACTTCTTCGTAGGAATCAAAGTGCTGCTCAGCCAATGAGTGTCCCACCGATGAAAACAAATGGTAGTCGGAAGGGGCCAAGTCTGGTGAATACGGCGGGTGGGGTAGCAGCTCCCAGCCAAGTGCTTCGATTGTATCCTGAACCGGTTTTGCTTTGTGTGCAGGCGCATTGTCGTGTAACGAAATTACTTTGCCGTGTCTTCTGGCCCATTCTGGTCGTTTTTCGATCAATGCCTGGTTCAAATTGATCATTTGTTGTCTGTAGCGATTAGTATTAACAGTTTCACCAGGTTTTAGAAGCTCATGATACACCACACCTTTCTAATCCCACCAAACACAGAGCATTGCCTTCTTGCCGAATCGATCTGGTTTTGCAGTCGATGTTGATGGTTGTCCCGGATTAACCCATGATTTTTTCCGTTTAGGATTCTTAAAATAAATCCATTTTTTTGTCTTCTTTTGTCCATCTTTCGTGTCTTTGAATCGAAATTTCACAAGTGTTTTTTCGGTTTTCCATCTGTCTTTCGTTCAATTCATGTGGCATCCATTTTCCACACTTTTGGATCTTTCCCATAGCCTTTAAACGGTCAGAAATTGTTTGCCGTGCAACATTTAACATTACTGCTATTTGCTTTTGACTCAAAGTATCATCTTCATCCAATATTGCTTGCAATTCGGCGTCTTCAAACTTTTTTAGTGGTCTTCCACGATCTTCATTTCTCACATCAAAATCATTATCTCTGAACCGTTGAAACCATCTTTTGCATGTTGCTTCTGATAGAGCATGATCACCATATGCCTCGACAAGCATTCGATGGGACTCTGCAGCACTTTTCTTCAAATGAAAACAAAAAATTAATGCTTTCCGCAAATCATCACTTTGTGGTACAAAATTCGACATTTTTAACACGATGAAAAAATATGATGTTGTTTGTTCAATGACTTGATGTATATTAAATATGTTTAACAGATGTCATACCAACCAAACAAAAAAAAATTAAGGCTCGTTCATAACAAATGTTCCCTATCAACACATTTGTATCTTAACGCTCACTTTAGGTACTTACCTATAAACAGCTGTAATTAAGGATTAACACATTTTTTCTCTGAGCCTATGAGCGTTATTGCACAGCTTTTATTTTGTTTTATAGAGCACAGTTAAAAATGCCAACAAGAGGTGAGTTTTTTCAAATTTTACGCGAGAAGGTCGGGGAAAGTAGACAAGTACAGATGGAATATTTACTATCTTACATGATTAATGTTTATGATGTAGATAATAATGAAGCAGCTGTAGAACAATTTACGAAACCTACTAAACATTTGTGTAGTAATTTTTTTCTTAAATTAGATGGATGTGGAAGAAATAAAAAGAAATTTTTAAATAAACATGCTGACTGGCTCGCTACAGATTTTAATTATAAACAACTGGAAATCACATCCTTATACTTCTAGTACATCGACTTCTGGTCGCCCAAAATTAAGATTTGCAGAAAGCAGTTCCAGAACAAAACGACGAAGAGGAGAAAAACATAGAGAACACAATGAAACTGAAGAACTAACTTATGCAGCACAAATGGGACTACGGGCAGAAGGAAAAGACGCCGAAGCTAAAATTGTAACAGAAGCAACTTTGACTGCTCCGACACGAGCGCAAAAAATACGAAAAGCATGGAAAAGTAACCAAAATGTTCCAGTTATTACATCATTTACTCCCGACAAAGTAGTATCATTAATTCGTTGAAGCGCAACTAACTAAACACCAATATCTTCTTATCGGGGAACGCACAAAGCAAAAAAGTTTAGATATTTTTCCTTCATACCATAAAGTCACGGAGGCAAAAGCTAAATGTTATCCTCCATCAAATAAACAGGTAGGTAATCACAGAAGTTTCTGCAGAAATTGAATTGCAATCTATATTTGACCATACTACATCCCGTATTCTGGAATCACAACAATCTGTTATCTCAATATTATCAAATGATGTACTTTATTAATAAAATGGGGTTACGATGGAAGCACTGGACATTCGCAATATAAACAACAAATTTCTGAAAATAATTCTACTGACAGTGACCTATTTCTCACATCTTTTGTTCCAATACAAATTTATTCTTATTCAACAGAGTCCGAAAAGATCATAATATGGCAAAACCCGCGTACATCTTCAACTAGGTTCTGCAGGACCATTAGATTTCAATTTATAAAAGAAACAGCACAAATTTCACGACAAGAGAAGTCCTATATAGAAAATCAAATTGAAAAGTTGTTACCATTTAATTATGCTATTAACAATAAAAGTATCTGTATATCATATGTTTGTGTAATGACAATGAACAATGGAAAGGTATGTAATGCCATTACACGAACATTATCGTCTCAAAGTTGTTATATTTGCAACGCAAAGCCGACGGAAATGAATAACATTGACAGAATGCTTCAAAAAAAATATAAATGAAGATGGTCTTCCATTTGGTTTATCTATATTACATGCCTGGATAAGAACATATGAATGTATTCTTCACATTTCATACCGTTTAAGCATTAAAAAATGGCAAATTCGTGTAGAACATGACAAGAAGATTGTAGCAGCGAGAAAAATTACAATTCAAAATGAATTTAGAAATAGGTTAGGTTTATTAATAGATCAGCCAAAAAGTGGTGGAAGTGGAACCACAAACGACGGCAATACTGCTAGACGGTTCTTCAAGAATAATTCTGAATCGGCGTCCATAACTGGAGTTGATAAGAACCTTATTCGTCGATTTGCAATTATATTACAAACTTTGGCTTCTGGCCATGATATTAATGCAAATACATTAAATGAGTATGCGTTAGAAACGGCAAAATTATTTGTGGAGAAGTATCCGTGGTTTTACATGCCTGCAAGCGGTTCATAAGATACTTCTTCGTGGATCCGTTATTATTGACGCAGCTTTATTGCCTATAGGGCAATTATCTGAGGAGGCTCAAGAGTCCAGAAATAAAGATTTAAAAAGCTTTAGAAAATCTTACACTCGCAAATCATCGCGAATAAATACCAATCAAGATTTGTCGAACAGGCTTTTAATATCTTCAGATCCCCTAATTTCATCATTGCGAAAATCGCCCTCAAAACCATGTTCGTCATTTAATTCAGAAATTATTAGTATGTTAAAAGAACCTAAATTGAGTTTAGTGGAAGAACCGCTTTTTTTAGTGATGATAGTGAAGACGATTAAGTTTATTGTGTTTTAGTTGTTTTTTTTTTTAATTTTGTTCATTAACTTTATTGATAGTTATTAATTAATAGTTATAGTGTACGTATTTGTAATAAATACCGGATATAATTACTTCTTATAGTAAACAAACAATAACAATTATCTACGATATTTTACTGTGCGAGAAACTGCACCCTTCAAATGTCTTGGTAATTTTTTTTTAAATTTATATTACTTATTATTTATCCTATTGCGTATAAATTATTTAAACACTATAATTTTTTATTGAATTAAATCAACATGCGAGTTTTGTATTTTGACCACCTTTTTCGGATTCTCGCCCACTGTGCGTTGGTGTAGTCGCGGTCAACAGAATTTGCGTACCTAAAAGTATTACTTTTTTATCACGTCTGGTTTTCCTTTTCCAAAACAGGTCGAGGTCACCAATATTGAGACAAGTTGTGCCCACAATAAAAAGAAATTTTTTATTCTGAAAAAGTACAGTTTATTGAAAGATCAAAAACGTGCATAATAATATCGGGAAACAAATAGATCTCTATGAAAAAGTAAAAATTAAAATACCCGCAATTTTGATGTCGCTACAAACGTTAAATCCTTTTTTCCACTTACGCATTCCATTGTCGCATTTCCGTCCCCCGACGCGAATGATTTATACCCTTTAAACTTGAAACCGATAGTAATTGCGCGTCGTTGAATTTCAAAACGAATCGGTCGAGGCTGTTTCGAGACTCGATTATTCGAAGGTGGGATAAAACTACATAATTGGTTTTTCATAAAATTTGTTTCAGATCCTAAATAATAATCGAGCCCAGGTGTTGTCCACACGTCGCGTCGGCGTCGAGAGAACGTTGGATCACATCCAAAGTTTATTTATATAACGCCTATTTGTTAGGTTGTTAATCCGAATTTTTCTTGACTATCGCAACGGGAAATGTCTAGGTACTAGAAACATAAACGTTAAGATTTATCTAAAGTACATCGACCTCGACATTTGACAATTATAAAAATTCTAAAAGAATTTCTTGGCCTACCGTTCGTAACAAAAATACGAAATTGATTTTAAGTCTTCTTGAAATTAAATACTTCTTATACAAGATGCGAACGCGACATCGTCGGTTACCGGAACAACGCGCGGATATTTTTTTACCATTGACATTATAAGCATGCGAGTGCGTCACAAAAACTCAATGTCATAACAACGAAAAGGAAAATATAATTAAGCGGATACGTTGACGATCGCCCGACGCAACTCACGAATGAGTACTTACGACGTGGATTACTCCACGTTCGGATATAGAACATGGGCTTAAAGAAAAAAGAAATTAAATCTAAACAACGACCGCGAGACGTTCGGAAAAACCCGCCCGCAAGGACAGACGCTCGCAAATTAATGCGCGGGCGATTAATAAGTTGCCTATCTCGAACACGACATTATGCGTTCAACAAACTGTACCTTCAGCAATCGTTGTCATTCCGTTTAACGAATAAAGGTCCGCGGCGTAAAAACTAACATTCACGGCGTATTCCTGTGCAATTGTATTATCTTTAGATTTCTAATTCGAGCCGATGTTTCTCTCCGAGCGTGATTGAAAAATCCACTTTCTCAGATACCTACATATATCCCGAGCGCGCGTGCAAATTTACTCTCGAGAAACGACGGCAATTCGAAATTAAAAGAGACTCGCCCGTTCGCAATTTTATTATACGTAGGTATTTATATAACAACACCGTATTTCATTTATTTAGAAAGTGAAAACTGAGTTTTTTTGTAGATCCAGGTC
Source organism: Rhagophthalmus giganteus (assembly GCA_036326145.1). Lineage (NCBI taxonomy): Eukaryota > Metazoa > Arthropoda > Insecta > Coleoptera > Rhagophthalmidae > Rhagophthalmus > Rhagophthalmus giganteus. The sequence continues at coordinate 1,801,478 of JARFJA010000021.1, read as the reverse complement.
GAAGCTATGTTTCGAGAAAAGTCAACATTTTACAAAAAACACGGCGTTTTTTTAGAGATTTCTCGAATTTCGAAGACGACATCAGAATTGTCGTTTCGCGCTTTGTTTTAGATGGAAATCGAGCTTTCTCGTTGTCTAGGGCCTAAGGCAACAGTTTCGGGTAAGGTCAAAAACAATAGGACGCGACGTAATTGTGTCATTTCGTTATATTCGATATCTATTTGACAAAATCCAAAAGAAAATGCTTTTGCGATATTCCTCTAACAAATCATCTGACCTGAAATTTCCATTTGAGGCCTTCTGCTACTCGGAGAGTCGATTTTTCGCTCAAAACAGACGTCGAACGTGCCCGTAACACGCGCCATTGAAGAAATCTCGACGAAAATTTCCTATTAAACCTCGCGATTTTCGTCCAAATTTTAATCCTCAACAGGAAATCTCTCGTTTCAGGTCCTTTGCTACTTCACGAGTCGATTTCCGTCCAAAACAGGCGTCGAAAATGACGTAACACGCGCCGTTGAAAAGATCTCTAAGAAAATTCTCTCACAAACCTCGCGATTTTCATCTAAATTTTAACCCCCAATCGAAAATCTCTCGTTTGAAGAGAGATCTCTCCTTTACTACTTGGATAGTCGATTTCCGTCCGAAGCAGGCGTCGAAAATGACGTAACACACGCCGCTGAAAAAATCCCAAAGAAAATTTCCTCACAAACCTTGGAATTTTCGTCAAAATTCTAACTTCCATCCGGAAATCTGTAGTTTAGGCCCTTTGCTAATTGAATAATCGATTTCCGTTAAAAACGGGCGTCTAAAATGATGTAAACCACGTCATTGAAGAAATCTCGAAGAAAATTATGTGTTAAATCTTCCGATTTTCGTCTAAATTTTGACTTCCAACCGGAAATCTCTTGTATAGGTCCTTTGCTACGTGGAGACTCAATATCCGCCCAAAACCGTAACACGCGCCATTTCGTCACGTTTGACGAGCGATGGTGAATACCGGAGAAGTTGTCGCGTCGACGTCGCCCGGTCAAAAATTTAATTTGAAACGCGCCCATCTCCCTCATCAATTATTATCATATCGTTAGCACCGAATATGTTTTAGAATCCCCATGAAATTCTCGATAAAATACTTCTTCGCGCAATTTTCGATCAAACCCGCAGTTTCTGAGAAAAATCCACCAAGAGGAGGTATCTTCCTCATAAACAGCCGTTGCTTTTCCTATTTCTAAATTTCATTCATAAACATCCATGGTTGTGGCTAGATTCGAACCCGCAGCCGCGAGTACGCTAGAAGGCCAGTCGAGCGGCTGAACCCTGTTAACGATAAAATACTACCCTAAACTCAAATTTTGCGAGAAGCAGGACGCGTAACGTATAGCAATAAAGAATACTTTCGATAACAACGTTTTAATATTGTTAAATGAATAGATAAATAGACGAAAATTTTGTAGAAATGTTTATCGTCGTCTTTTGAA
>JARFJA010000020.1:0-24600 GCA_036326145.1 Rhagophthalmus giganteus | reverse complement strand
ATTAAAACCTTTACGTTAGTTAAAGTTTTTCCTCGTGTAAATATGTCTGTGTTTATTATTGATACTTACTATATACCTACACGTCGTCTGCGTTGATTGTTTCGTGCTTATAAGGTCTATGCAATCGCATAAAACAGCTGACCTGACAACTTTCAAGAAATAACAGGTGTCGCCCGCTTCAGGAACTAATGGTAACTGTAATGTATATTTGCTACCATTTTATTAAATATTTTCAGAATAATTTCTTGTTTACTTTACGAAAAATGCATTACTTGCAGTTTTAACAGATACAAAACGAAAACACAACTTTATTTTTCAATTTTAAAAAAGTTCCAGTAAATAGTAAAGTTCTAAACCATACATAATAGACCATTTTATTAAATATTTTCGGAATAATGTTTTGTTTGCTTTACAAAAAAAATACGTTAATTGCAGTTTTAATACATGTAAAACAAAAACACAATTTTATTTTTCAATTTTAAAAAAAGTTACAGCTTATAGCAATAATAGCTTTCATTAGTCCCTGACGCAAGCGCCTCTGGTTATAAGTTAAAATCGATTGCACAGAGCTTATAAGCACGAAACAATCAACGCAGACTACGTACCTACAATTAGTAACTAAAACGACTAAAATACACTAACAGAAACTTAAACAGAATCTCAAGACGATAATACCTAAAATGAAGAAGATTAATAATAAACTAAAGAAGACTAATAATAAGGCTATAATAATAACTATTCTACGTTAGACGCAGAGGTTAACGTATCTCTCAAATAATCTGATGTAACATAACCTCTATTTCACCAACAAACTGTCACAATTTCGAGTCGAAATTAAGATTTCAACACGATTTCAAAATCGAAATTAATTTCAACAGTCGCAATTTAATGCCGTCGAACACTGATTTGATTACTACCAATAGATGGCTACGTACTTAGTTAATTTTAACAAGTCGCAATGTAACGACGTCAGATCACTGTTTCCGCCACTACCGATAGATGGCTACGTGAATAATTTCGACAAATCGAAATTATTTCGAGTCGAAATCTGAATTAGAATAGACCCCCAGGTAATAAAAATATACGTGGAAAACGAAAGTGTATTTTTTGATGTACGAAAATCCTTACAGTTTGCATATCACAATTTAACTCGTGTAACTTTTGTTGTTGATTTAAATAAAATTATCGACGTATTGTGAAACTTTTATTGCATGCAGTGGGGCACAACACCCAATCAGAAACTGTTTCTATTTCTAATTAGTTTTGCCACATACTTAGTTTATACATAGGATGTAGTTTATAGGTTAGGTCCCCCCAACTAGTCGTACAGTATTTATTTTGCTATTACATTCACATGTCACTACCATTGAAAATAGATAATAGTTTATCGATCAAAGTATAGACAAATAAATTAAATATTTTTAAAATCTCAATTTGTAGACAAATTAACCAAGTAAAATAAAAACACTCCTACTTTCATAATCAATAAATAAGTAGCTTACTTGTAACATAATTATAATCTGTTCATAATAATTATTACGATGTTGATCACGATATCGTTATTTTAATTATTACTTTTTATATAATTATAACATTTATATAATATACCTAACCATTATTTTGTAAATTTACATAATATTAGCAGTACCAGTCGGGCCTTGGCGGCCTCCGGCCGCCGCGTCCCTCCTTTGACTCGCTTCGCGAGTCTGAGAGTCGCTGCGCGACAATGGGTCGCTGCGCGACAATGGGTCGCTGCACGACGATGGGTCGCTGCGCGACGATGGGTCGCTACGCGACGTTAGGTCGCTGCGCGACGATGAGTCGCGCGATCGAGAGAAACGTCAAACGAAACACGACGACGGACGGTCGAAAATACGTCCGAAAGAATCGATTTTTTCGCGCGTTTCCCTTTCGAACGTCGAAACGGGACCCGACCCGCTCCGGCGGGACGTCCTTTAACTCGCCGAAAAACGCGACCCCCCCGTCGAAAATCGCCCCCGATCTCCAGTTATAAACGGAGTAAATCGACCCCGAAATCGTCGAAAGAACCGCGCCTCTCGCGGCCGCAACTTGCATTTGACATATTATATAGTAGTTAATATGTATAGATAATAATTTGGTTAAATTTAGTACTAGCTACTAAATCGTGTTTATTTCCTTAGAAACAATTGTTTCTGTTTTATAATAGGTTTATTAATTTACAAATTGCACCATTACATTTAACACACAATTACATAAACTACTCCTTGTTACTTATCACCTTAGCGATCATCCACTACCATTATAATATAACAGTTTCTATGGAAATAAAGCTTAGGAAAAGGATTTAGTAGCTAATAAATCTAATTAAATGTCTACGAATAGGGCCGTATAACTTTTACGATGTTTGGCAACAACGCAATATTTTCCACTAACAGTTACTAAGAACTGTCCCTAAAAATTCACCAAAACTACGGAGTCGCCCTCTAATAGAGAATCCTCGAACTAAAAAATAATTTGAACTTTGACGAATCGGCCGTTTTGCGACAAGTTTTGCTGCGAAAACACTTTATCGAGATCATCTTCAATTTTACCTCGTTTCGCCAAGCAACACAAATTCGGTCGATAATCGCAACAAACAATTATTTTATTTCAAAACAGGTACACGACAGAATTCTCAAAAATTTGTAAGTTCATCAAAAGTGTAAAAAGATTTGATCCCGTAATCACAATTTAACCTTCCACATTTATGGATAAATCATTCTTAAACCTAAAAAAACCCCCAAAACACCAGAATACCAGTTGCCGTTTGGCCGCCCCTAATCTCATTGGAAGGCCAATCGATCACAAAACAGGAAGCTGTTGCTCTTTGAATGCACGAGCAACATCGATGTGCTCTCTAAAACGACAACTTTATACCTCGTCGCGTTGGTTCCGATCCAGTTCAATGTACCTTATATAGCCGGGCAATTTGGGCGACTTGTAAATTCCCCAATGCTCGTAGCCGTCCTCCTCCGGGAATAAGTGTAGAGTCACGTTTCCCTGAATCGTGGAATTGCGTCGTTCTCGGGCCACGCGCGCCAACTAGAAATAAATGTGTGCTCGCACAAAACGTACGCTGCGGATCACGACAGACTGACCTTTTCGCCGAGAAAATACGGAATTATGTTGTCGTCTTTGGCGTGCAAAATCATAATCGGGCAATCCACGTCTAGTATGTGCTTCGAAGTTTCGAAACGAAAGCCGTTCTTCTCTATCGCATCCAATACCGTCGCATTATACCACGGCAGCCAAGAAAGTATCTAAAATTACCCGTTACAATCGAATAAGACGACCCGAACGTCATTAAAATACTTGCCTTAGCGAGCGGATAATGCAACGCCTCCTCTCTTAGGGTGGTGTACGGAGATTCCAAAATTAAACCGGCCGGTTTAGAGACGTCATCGTCGCGTAATCTAGCGACCGTATGCGTGGCTATGGCCGTTCCCATCGAATGGCCCCAGACAAATATGTTGGCATTGGTTTGCGCGCCCAACCATTTGTAAAGTTCCACGGAATCCCGGACTAGGCCTTCTTCGGTTAATTCGGCATCTGTCGAATCTCCGTAAGCTGCAATTTCGATTTTGAATTTCCAAAATTGTTCTATAAGCAAAACGATCACGTGCCTCGATAATCGAACCCGATCACGTGAAAGTAACGCCTATATTCCAAGTACACGTCCAAATTATAATACCGATTGCCGCCGTTCCCATGAAAATGCAACAGCACCGGGTAATTGCCCGCGTTCATCGAAGAATCGAACGTCGCATTCGAACCGTCGACCGTCGCTTCGGGCAACAAATGCCAAACGCCGAGCGTTACGTTATCCGTTCCGTTTAAGTTCACATAGAAATTCCTCATGCCCGGAACGCGAACGCTCTCGAACTCTTCGCGAACACCGACAACTAAAAGGACAAACATTAAAACGTCTCCAGACAGCTATTTAATTGCTTACTCGGTTCGAACAAAAGAATCCTCTGCACACTAATGGAGCACATAATTAGCACGGGAACGCCAACGAACGTCAAAAGAAACAACACCACGGACAGAAGCAACCTGCAAACCGATCGGGCATCACAACTACTTTAGGACAAACGAAAGCAGGCAAAAACTTACAGAATCGCCAGACCGATCAAACACCACTTTCGCAGGCGTGCCCGTTTCGTCGTCCGCGAATTTCCAAATTTCAACAAGGAATCGGAGGCCTCGGCGGTCGCGGGTCGCGAGCCTGCCATAATAATATCCTTGACGCCTCAAATCGTGGTTAAAGTGTTTTTCGAAAGTGGCATCCTTTCGGCGATCGTCGATAAAAATAAAAATATGCTAATTAGGTGCCATTATGTAATTTGTCTGTAATTAGCATCAGGTAATCATTTCCGCAAACGACATTCGTTATAATTAACTGAAATGTATGTCAAAGGATATCCTAACCTCACATAAACAAATGTTTGTATCGACGTCTACGTTTTGTTTCTTGGTTATAAGGTCTGTGCGTTCGCATAAAACAGCTGGCCTGACAACTTACAAAAAACAACAGATGTCGCTCGCGTCAGGAACTAATGGTAAATGTAATGTATATCCGCTACCATTTTATTAAATATTTTACTTTCCGAAAAATACATTAATTGCAGTTTTAACAGATGCAAAACGAAAACGCGACTTTATTTTTCGATTTTAAAAAAATTCCACCAAACAGTAAAGTTCTAAACCACACATAATAGATCATTCTATTAAATATTTTCGGAATAATTTCTTGTTTACTTTACGAAAAATACATTAATTGCAGTTTTAACAGATGCAAAACGAAAACACGACTTTATTTTTCAATTTAAAAAAAATTCCACCAAACAGTAAAGTTCTAAACCACACATAATAGATCATTCTATTAAATATTTTCGGAATAATTTCTTGTTTACTTTACGAAAAATACATTAATTGCAGTTTTAACAGATGCAAAACGAAAACACGACTTTATTTTTCAATTAAAAAAAATTCCACCAAACAGTAAAGTTCTAAACCACACATAATAGACCATTCTATTAAATATTTTCGGAATAATTTCCTGTTTACTTTACGCAAAATACATTAATTGCAGTTTTAACGGATGCAAAACGAAAACGCGACTTTATTTTTCAATTTAAAAAAAATTCCAGCAAACAGTAAAGTTCTAAACCACACATAATAGATCATTCTATTAAATATTTTCGGAATAATTTCTTGTTTATATTACGAAAAATACATTAATTGCAGTTTTAACAGATGCAAAACGAAAACACGACTTTATTTTTCAATTCAAAAAAAATTCCACCAAACAGTAAAGTTCTAAACCACACATAATAGATCATTCTATTAAATATTTTCGGAATAATTTCTTGTTTACTTTACGAAAAATACATTAATTGCAGTTTTAACAGATGCAAAACGAAAACACGACTTTATTTTTCAATTAAAAAAATTCCACCAAACAGTAAAGTTCTAAACCACACATAATAGATCATTCTATTAAATATTTTCGGAATAATTTCTTGTTTACATTACGAAAAATACATTAATTGCAGTTTTAACAGATGCAAAACGAAAACACGACTTTATTTTTCAATTCAAAAAAAATTCCACCAAACAGTAAAGTTCTAAACCACACATAATAGATCATTCTATTAAATATTTTCGGAATAATTTCTTGTTTACATTACGAAAAATACATTAATTGCAGTTTTAACAGATGCAAAACGAAAACACGACTTTATTTTTCAATTAAAAAAAATTCCACCAAACAGTAAAGTTCTAAACCACACATAATAGATCATTCTATTAAATATTTTCGGAATAATTTCTTGTTTACTTTACGAAAAATACATTAATTGCAGTTTTAACAGATGCAAAACGAAAACACGACTTTATTTTTCAATTAAAAAATTCCACCAAACAGTAAAGTTCTAAACCACACATAATAGATCATTCTATTAAATATTTTCGGAATAATTTCTTGTTTACATTACGAAAAATACATTAATTGCAGTTTTAACAGATGCAAAACGAAAACACGACTTTATTTTTCAATTCAAAAAAAATTCCACCAAACAGTAAAGTTCTAAACCACACATAATAGATCATTCTATTAAATATTTTCGGAATAATTTCTTGTTTACTTTACGAAAAATACATTAATTGCAGTTTTAACAGATGCAAAACGAAAACACGACTTTATTTTTCAATTAAAAAAAATTCCACCAAACAGTAAAGTTCTAAACCACACATAATAGATCATTCTATTAAATATTTTCGGAATTATTTCCTGTTTACTTTACGCAAAATACATTAATTGCAGTTTTAACAGATGCAAAACGAAAACACGACTTATTTTTCAATTTTAAAAAAATTCCAGCAAACAGTAAAGTTCTAAACCATACATAATAGACCATTTTATTAAATATTTTCGGAATAATTTCCTGTTTACTTTACGAAAAATGCATTAATTGCAGTTTTAATACGATGTAAAACGAAAACAAAATTTTATTTTTCAATTTTAAAAAATTCCAGCAAACAGTAAAGTTCTAAACCATACATAATAGACCATTTTATTAAATATTTTCGGAATAATTTCTTGTTTACTTTACGAAAAATACGTTAATTGCAGTTTTAACAGATGCAAAACGAAAACACGACTTATTTTTCAATTTTAAAAAAATTCCAGCAAACAGTAAAGTTCTAAACCACACATAATAGACCATTTTATTAAATATTTTCGGAATAATTTCTTGTTTACTTTACGAAAATACATTAATTGCAGTTTTAACGGATGCAAAACGAAAACGCGACTTTATTTTTCAATTTTAAAAAAATTCCATCAAACAGTAAAGTTCTAAACCATACATAATAGACCATTTTATTAAATATTTTCGGAATAATTTCTTGTTTACTTTACGAAAAAAACGTTAATTGCAGTTTTAACGGATGTAAAACGAAAACACGACTTTATTTTTCAATTTTAAAAAAATTCCAGCAAACAGTAAAGTTCTAAACCACACATAATAGATCATTCTATTAAATATTTTCGGAATAATTTCTTGTTTACTTTACGAAAAATACATTAATTGCAGTTTTAACAGATGCAAAACGAAAACACGACTTTATTTTTCAATTAAAAAAAATTCCACCAAACAGTAAAGTTCTAAACCACACATAATAGATCATTCTATTAAATATTTTCGGAATAATTTCTTGTTTACATTACGAAAAATACATTAATTGCAGTTTTAACAGATGCAAAACGAAAACACGACTTTATTTTTCAATTCAAAAAAAATTCCACCAAACAGTAAAGTTCTAAACCACACATAATAGATCATTCTATTAAATATTTTCGGAATAATTTCTTGTTTACTTTACGAAAAATACATTAATTGCAGTTTTAACAGATGCAAAACGAAAACACGACTTTATTTTTCAATTAAAAAATTCCACCAAACAGTAAAGTTCTAAACCACACATAATAGATCATTCTATTAAATATTTTCGGAATAATTTCTTGTTTACTTTACGAAAAATACATTAATTGCAGTTTTAACAGATGCAAAACGAAAACACGACTTTATTTTTCAATTAAAAAATTCCACCAAACAGTAAAGTTCTAAACCACACATAATAGATCATTCTATTAAATATTTTCGGAATAATTTCTTGTTTATATTACGAAAAATACATTAATTGCAGTTTTAACAGATGCAAAACGAAAACACGACTTTATTTTTCAATTCAAAAAAAATTCCACCAAACAGTAAAGTTCTAAACCACACATAATAGATCATTCTATTAAATATTTTCGGAATAATTTCTTGTTTACTTTACGAAAAATACATTAATTGCAGTTTTAACAGATGCAAAACGAAAACACGACTTTATTTTTCAATTAAAAAAAATTCCACCAAACAGTAAAGTTCTAAACCACACATAATAGATCATTCTATTAAATATTTTCGGAATAATTTCCTGTTTACTTTACGCAAAATACATTAATTGCAGTTTTAACGGATGCAAAACGAAAACGCGACTTTATTTTTCAATTTTAAAAAAATTCCAGCAAACAGTAAAGTTCTAAACCACACATAATAGACCATTTTATTAAATATTTTCGGAATAATTTCTTGTTTACTTTACGAAAAATGCATTAATTGCAGTTTTAATACATGTAAAGCGAAAACAAAATTTTATTTTTCAATTTTAAAAAAATTCCAGCAAATAGTAAAGTTCTAAACCATACATAATAGATCATTTTATTAAATATTTTCGGAGTAATTTCTTGTTTACTTTACGAAAAATACGTTAATTGCAGTTTTAACAGGTGCAAAAATAAAACACGACTTTATTTTTCAATTTTAAAAAAATTCCAGCAAACAGTAAAGTTCTAAACCACACATAATAGACCATTTTATTAAATATTTTCGGAATAATTTCCTGTTTACTTTACGCAAAATACATTAATTGCAGTTTTAACGGATGCAAAACGAAAACGCGACTTTATTTTTCAATTTTAAAAAAATTCCATCAAACAGTAAAGTTCTAAACCATACATAATAGACCATTTTATTAAATATTTTCGGAATAATTTCTTGTTTACTTTACGAAAAAAACGTTAATTGCAGTTTTAACGGATGTAAAACGAAAACACGACTTTATTTTTCAATTAAAAAAAATTCCACCAAACAGTAAAGTTCTAAACCACACATAATAGATCATTTTATTAAATATTTTCGGAATAATTTCTTGTTTACTTTACGAAAAATACATTAATTGCAGTTTTAAACATGTAAAGCGAAAACAAAATTTTATTTTTCAATTTTAAAAAATTCCAGCAAACAGTAAAGTTCTAAACCATACATAATAGATCATTTTATTAAATATTTTCGGAATAATTTCTTGTTTACTTTACGAAAAAAACGTTAATTGCAGTTTTAACGGATGTAAAACGAAAACACGACTTTATTTTTCAATTTTAAAAAAATTCCAGCAAACAGTAAAGTTCTAAACCACACATAATAGACCATTTTATTAAATATTTTCGGAATAATTTCTTGTTTACTTTACGAAAAATGCATTAATTGCAGTTTTAACGGATGCAAAACGAAAACGCGACTTTATTTTTCAATTTTAAAAAATTCCAGCAAATAGTAAAGTTCTAAACCATACATAATAGATCATTTTATTAAATATTTTCGGAATAATTTCTTGTTTACTTTACGAAAAATACGTTAATTGCAGTTTTAACAGGATGCAAAACGAAAACACGACTTTATTTTTCAATTTTAAAAAATTCCAGCAAACAGTAAAGTTCTAAACCATACATAATAGATCATTTTATTAAATATTTTCGGAATAATTTCTTGTTTACTTTACGAAAAATACGTTAATTGCAGTTTTAACAGATGGAAAACGAAAACACGACTTTATTTTTCAATTTTAAAAAATTCCAGCAAACAGTAAAGTTCTAAACCATACATAATAGATCATTTTATTAAATATTTTCGGAATAATTTCTTGTTTACTTTACGAAAAATACATTAATTGCAGTTTTAACAGATGCAAAACGAAAACACGACTTTTATTTTTCAATTTAAAAAATTCCACCAAACAGTAAAGTTCTAAACCATACATAATAGATCATTTTATTAAATATTTTCGGAATAATTTCTTGTTTACTTTACGAAAAATACGTTAATTGCAGTTTTAACAGATGCAAAAAAAACACGACTTTATTTTTCAATTTTAAAAAAATTCCAGCAAACAGTAAAGTTCTAAACCACACATAATAGACCATTTTATTAAATATTTTCGGAATAATTTCTTGTTTACTTTACGAAAAATACATTAATTGCAGTTTTAACGATGCAAAACGAAAACACGATTTTATTTTTCAATTTTAAAAAATTCCAGCAAATAGTAAAGTTCTAAACCATACATAATAGATCATTTTATTAAATATTTTCGGAGTAATTTCTTGTTTACTTTACGAAAAATACGTTAATTGCAGTTTTAACAGGTGCAAAAATAAAACACGACTTTATTTTTCAATTTTAAAAAAATTCCAGCAAACAGTAAAGTTCTAAACTATACATAATAGACCATTTTATTAAATATTTTCGGAATAATTTCCTGTTTACTTTACGCAAAATACATTAATTGCAGTTTTAACGGATGCAAAACGAAAACGCGACTTTATTTTTCAATTTTAAAAAAATTCCATCAAACAGTAAAGTTCTAAACCATACATAATAGACCATTTTATTAAATATTTTCGGAATAATTTCTTGTTTACTTTACGAAAAAAACGTTAATTGCAGTTTTAACGGATGTAAAACGAAAACACGACTTTATTTTTCAATTTTAAAAAAATTCCAGCAAACAGTAAAGTTCTAAACCACACATAATAGACCATTTTATTAAATATTTTCGGAATAATTTCTTGTTTACTTTACGAAAAATACATTAATTGCAGTTTTAACAGATGCAAAACGAAAACACGACTTTATTTTTCAATTTTAAAAAAATTCCAGCAAATAGTAAAGTTCTAAACCATACATAATAGATCATTTTATTAAATATTTTCGGAATAATTTCTTGTTTACTTTACGAAAAATACATTAATTGCAGTTTTAACAGATGCAAAACGAAAACACGACTTTATTTTTCAATTTTAAAAAAATTCCAGCAAACAGTAAAGTTCTACACCACACATAATAGACCATTTTATTAAATATTTTCGGAATAATTTCTTGTTTACTTTACGAAAAATACGTTAATTACAGTTTTAACAGATGCAAAACGAAAACACGACTTTATTTTTCAATTTAAAAAAAATTCCACCAAACAGTAAAGTTCTAAACCACACATAATAGATCATTCTATTAAATATTTTCGGAATAATTTCTTGTTTACATTACGAAAAATACATTAATTGCAGTTTTAACAGATGCAAAACGAAAACACGACTTTATTTTTCAATTAAAAAATTCCACCAAACAGTAAAGTTCTAAACCACACATAATAGATCATTCTATTAAATATTTTCGGAATAATTTCTTGTTTACTTTACGAAAAATACATTAATTGCAGTTTTAACAGATGCAAAACGAAAACACGACTTTATTTTTCAATTAAAAAAAATTCCACCAAACAGTAAAGTTCTAAACCACACATAATAGATCATTCTATTAAATATTTTCGGAATAATTTCCTGTTTACTTTACGCAAAATACATTAATTGCAGTTTTAACGGATGCAAAACGAAAACGCGACTTTATTTTTCAATTTTAAAAAAATTCCAGCAAACAGTAAAGTTCTACACCACACATAATAGACCATTTTATTAAATATTTTCGGAATAATTTCTTGTTTACTTTACGAAAAATACGTTAATTACAGTTTTAACAGATGCAAAACGAAAACACGACTTTATTTTTCAATTAAAAAAAATTCCACCAAACAGTAAAGTTCTAAACCATACATAATAGACCATTTTATTAAATATTTTCGGAATAATTTCTTGTTTACTTTACGAAAAATACATTAATTGCAGTTTTAACAGATGCAAAACGAAAACACGACTTTATTTTTCAATTTTAAAAAAATTCCAGCAAACAGTAAAGTTCTAAACCACACATAATAGACCATTTTATTAAATATTTTCGGAATAATTTCCTGTTTACTTTACGCAAAATACATTAATTGCAGTTTTAACGGATGCAAAACGAAAACGCGACTTTATTTTTCAATTTTAAAAAAATTCCATCAAACAGTAAAGTTCTAAACCATACATAATAGACCATTTTATTAAATATTTTCGGAATAATTTCTTGTTTACTTTACGAAAAAAACGTTAATTGCAGTTTTAACGGATGTAAAACGAAAACACGACTTTATTTTTCAATTTTAAAAAAATTCCAGCAAACAGTAAAGTTCTAAACCACACATAATAGACCATTTTATTAAATATTTTCGGAATAATTTCTTGTTTACTTTACGAAAAATGCATTAATTGCAGTTTTAATACATGTAAAGCGAAAACAAAATTTTATTTTTCAATTTTAAAAAAATTCCAGCAAATAGTAAAGTTCTAAACCATACATAATAGATCATTTTATTAAATATTTTCGGAATAATTTCTTGTTTACTTTACGAAAAAAACGTTAATTGCAGTTTTAACGGATGTAAAACGAAAACACGACTTTATTTTTCAATTTTAAAAAAATTCCAGCAAACAGTAAAGTTCTAAACCACACATAATAGACCATTTTATTAAATATTTTCGGAATAATTTCTTGTTTACTTTACGAAAAATGCATTAATTGCAGTTTTAATACATGTAAAGCGAAAACAAAATTTTATTTTTCAATTTTAAAAAAATTCCAGCAAATAGTAAAGTTCTAAACCATACATAATAGATCATTTTATTAAATATTTTCGGAGTAATTTCTTGTTTACTTTACGAAAAATACGTTAATTGCAGTTTTAACAGGTGCAAAAATAAAACACGACTTTATTTTTCAATTTTAAAAAAATTCCAGCAAACAGTAAAGTTCTAAACCACACATAATAGACCATTTTATTAAATATTTTCGGAATAATTTCTTGTTTACTTTACGAAAAATGCATTAATTGCAGTTTTAATACATGTAAAGCGAAAACAAAATTTTATTTTTCAATTTTAAAAAAATTCCAGCAAACAGTAAAGTTCTAAACTATACATAATAGACCATTTTATTAAATATTTTCGGAATAATTTCTTGTTTACTTTACGAAAAAAACGTTAATTGCAGTTTTAACAGATGGAAAACGAAAACACGACTTTATTTTTCAATTTTAAAAAAATTCCAGCAAACAGTAAAGTTCTAAACCATACATAATAGATCATTTTATTAAATATTTTCGGAATAATTTCTTGTTTACTTTACGAAAAATACATTAATTGCAGTTTTAATACATGTAAAAGGAAAACAAAATTTTATTTTTCAATATTAAAAAAATTCCAGGAAATAGTAAAGTTCTAAACCATACATAATAGACCATTTTATTAAATATTTTCGGAATAATTTCTTGTTTACTTTACGAAAAATACGTTAATTGCAGTTTTAACGGATCTAAAACGAAAACACGACTTTATTTTTCAATTTTAAAAAAATTCCAGCAAACAGTAAAGTTCTAAACCACACATAATAGACCATTTTATTAAATATTTTCGGAATAATTTCTTGTTTACTTTACGAAAAATACATTAATTGCAGTTTTAATACGTGTAAAACGAAAACAAAATTTTATTTTTCAATTTTAAAGAAGTTACAGCAAATAGTCAAATTCTAAACCATACATAATAGATTTCATTAGTCCCTGACGCAAGCGCCTCTAGTTATAAGTTAAAATCGATCGCACAGACTTATAAGCACGAAACAATCAACGCAGACTATGGTTTGTATATTTCCGTTTGAAAAACGTACTCAGTAGAATTTTACGCGAACCTCATTTTTAGCGAATTTCCATAGAAAATAAAGCTGTTGCGGCCCGTCTAACGACACGGGACTCGGACGCGTCCTTTTCCCTTTAAGAAAAACGAAGGACGAGTGCGTTAACCAGCCAAATCGACCCTCCCGTTTCAAAATGGAGGCCGTTCAAAAAAAATAAATTAAAACAATTCCAATCGTCGTTAAAGGGGTGGCAAAATAAAAAGTTAATCGACCGAATAGTTTAAAAATTGTTAATACAATCGAAACTTCGAATTTCGTTTTTTATCCGTAAACGAATGCATCGAAAAGGTAAAAATCTCTCAAAATAAGAGAAATTAAAAGACGCTTTAAAAAAATCAAAATCCCAAAATACATTTCGTTTTAATACAAACTTACGTGAAATGCAGACCGACACTGCCGCCGCTGCGACTGCCACCTGTCCGTAACGTACTATAAGAAAAAATTATAAACTTCTTAAATTTTTCTTTGTATTTCTTATCCTTTTTTCGTCATCGTTTACCTTCCGTCGACTGCGTACTTACAATTATTACGTACCTATATCTAAGCTTCACGTTTCGCTGCATTTTACCAACCACTGTAATTGCGAATTAATTGCGACCGTCGAATGTTTTGAGGGGAACCCTAACCTAGTCCCTATCCCCAAGGGCCTAACCAAGCTCGATTTTCAGAGAATTCGTGTTAGAGCTTAGAGGTCCGCGTATTTACACTTTATAAATACACGGAGAGTTAGTCGACAAAGAAAGATCCAACCTTTTCTCGTCGTATTAATCCTTTTAGAGAACACAACACGTCACACAACACTCGCGCACTCACACGCAAAAAGGCCTTGTAAACCGAACGAGCGCCCCTCGCACACACGAACAATACGACAATACGAGTATTTATTTTAAAAACATTATGTCCTTTGTTCGCACTCCAATAAGCTACGACAGTAGGCGGCGCACATGTTTTTAATTAGTCGCTTTGTATTTTATCGGTCGCATAAAAATGCGATTAAACTTTTATCCGGTTTATGGCTTGTAATGGGGAAATTTTCAATGTTGAAGGGCACGCGAGTAGTTTTTAAATTAAAAATTGAGTATTCTGCGGTATAAAGGCAATAGATAGTGATTATCCAGATGACTTTAAACTGGTAAGCATTAGCGAATTTTGTCCGACGACGGGACCCGGACGTGTCCTTTCGGCTTTTCTCCGATCTCGACCGCTAGATCACGAAAACATGGGTCATTCACAATTTCTCGTGGACACGATTCCGGTCGCGATTTTGATCGTGGGAGGCCGAAATTTGGACGGCCCATCGACTTTACGAAAACGAAGGGCGAGTTCGTTAACCAGCCAAATCGACCGACCCGTTCGAAATAAGCAAATAATCTATAACTTGAAACACGACACGCACACCGACCGACCGTTCTTCCATTTCTATATTGCGTTCGCGGAAAAAAAACGACCAGATTGGGAAATTTGTACAAGAACCTACACAACGAGCGAATTGTCCAATTTTGAGTGGTGAGATGATGAGTTGTCGTTAAAGAACGAGATGGTAACCCAGTTACTATTGGCAGATGAAGCGTAGAGGTTTTTTTTTTAATTTGTTTTTATCAGCAATCAGAATATATACATTCTATGAGCTAATATTGTGAATTAGGTATTTGAACTTAGAACTTTATTGGATTGGGCTCCTTCCACATTTAATTAGTCAGATCCTTCGGCCATTTCATCTGAAGTCGTCTATCGATTGGGTCTGCTAAAGTTCGTTTGGGTGGCTTTCAAGTGTGATTTGGTGTTTAACGGCATAATGTTTGATGATTTCTTTTACAAAAGGGTTGTTTAGGTCGGTGCGAATGGTAAGGTTTGACACGTACCATGGTACGTTCGATATGTTTCGTAGGGTCTTCGATTGGAAACGTTGTACGATGTCAAGATTAGAATTTCTGGCGCATCCCCATAACTGGCATCCATATGTCCATATGGGACGGATTATAACTTTATACGGTAGGACTTTATTCTCTAACGTAAAAGGACATTTTTTTCCTATAAGCCAGTAGAGATTTTTAAACTTTATATCCATTTCTTTACGCTTTTTACTTGTATCGAGGTGGAGTCCCAGGTATTTAACTGCTTGTGATTGGGGAATTGGTATGTTGTCGAGAGTGACTGGTGGGCATGTTGGATGTTTTGTTGTGAACGTGACGTGTGTCGACTTATCTGGATTAATTCTTATTTTCCATTTCTCCAACCAGGTTTCCATTTGATTTAGATGAGCTTGAAGCATCACAGATGCTGTGTTAGGATCTTCGTTGCAAGCTACGATTGCGGTATCATCGGCGAATGTACTTATCATAGAATTGTTAGAGGTCGGTAAGTCAGAGGTAAATAGTAGGTAGAGCATGGGACCCAGAACACTGCCCTGGGGTACACCTGCGTTGATTTGCTCTATCTGAGATACATAGTTTGGAAGCTTCGATTAGTAAGGTATGACTGAAATATGCTGTAGTATTCGTGTGGCATAGTTTTCTTTATTTTATAAAGTGGCCCTCCGTGCCGGACTCGGCCAAACGCCTGCCTTACATCTAACATTACTGCGGAACAAAATAGCTTGTTTTGAAGTGAGGTTTGAATCGAATTCGTTATCCTATGGCATTGTTGGATTGTAGAATGACTATGTCTAAAACCAAATTGGTGGTTGGGTAGCCACCCAACTCTTGCAGCGAGTTTTCTCGAATTCGCCTTAGGAGTAACTTTTCCAGCGGCTTTGATACAACGGAAAGGAGACTAATGGGTCGGTAAGAATGAATGTTATTGGGAGGTTGCCCAGGTTTGAGGATCAGGATTATTTGGGCGAATTTTAGCCGAAGTGGCCCGTATGTGAGTCTTAGTATAGCGTTAAACAGAATTCTCGGGAATTTGATGCCTTTCTCAGGTAGATACTTTAATACGATTGGTGTAATGAGGTCTTGTCCCGGGGATTTTTTGTTGTTTAGCAATTTTATTTCATTTTTAATTTCTGAGATGGTAAATGCTCGTATTGGTAATGACATCTGGAATGGGGTTTGTAGCTCGTTTATTGCATTGCAGTTTGGTTGGAATACTTCAGCCAGATGTTGTGCAAATGCATCAGCTTTTTCCTTATTAGATCTTAACCAATTGCTTCGCTGGTCACGTATTGGTGGAATATGAGCTTTTGGTCGTTTGGTTCCTTTTGTGGCTTTCCCGATGGAATTATCAAGGGTAGATAATGCTTCTATGTATGTTTGGAAGGTTGCATTACGAGTTTGCTGCAACTTATTTCTGAGCTTGTTGTTTAGCTGGTTAAATTTATGTTTATCGTCGATATTGTGTGTACGCTGCCGTCTTGCTCTTGCCCTTCTTTTTTCCTTGACTATTTCCATTATCTCTTGTGGAATATTGGGGCTATTTGGTTTAATGTTGGTGGGTCGAGGTGTAGCATTCCATCCTGCCGATTGAAGAGTGGATATAAAATGGTTGGTGGCTTCTTCGACTTCATTAGTAGTTTTTAAACTTATACCTACTATGTGATATTGAAATAAATCCCAATTAGTTTTTTTGTTACCGAGTGTGACTGGGGGCTCTTTGTAAATGATTGTTGAGCTTATGGTCGCGATTATTGGCGAGTGATCGGACATTACGTCATAGTTGGGTGTGATATTAGCATAGTTGGTTCCAAGTCCTTTTATAATAAATAGGTCCAGGAGGTCCGGGATTTTGTTCGGATCAGTTGGCTGGTGAGTTGGGCTTCCCGTGGATAGGAAGTTATAGTTGTTGTCTTTTAGTAAGCTTTTGATGTTGTTAGTCGTGAGCCCCAATGTACATGCTTGGCGTTAAAATCTCCGCCGATTATGAATTTCTGTCCTTGGAAATCAAAAAAATGGCTGCAGAATCTGTTTCGTAAAATTGTGTCTTGGAGGGCAGTAAATAGCTGACACATTGATCGGGGTTGGAAGCTTTTTAACGTGAATTGTCGTAGCTTGCAAGAAATCAGTTTGATATGGTGGTAGCTCGTGGTGAACAATTGAATTCCGAATAATTATTGCTGATCCACCATGTGCTGTACCATCGGGATGTTGAGTATGATATGAATTTTAATATATGATCTGTCGGTGCAGTGTGATTCTGACACTAGTAGGATGTCTATGTTGTGGAGTTTTAGGAACATTTCAATCTCAAGTTTTTTACGTGTTAAACCGTCGACGTTCCATTCTGCTATCCTCAGGAAGTTGGCCATTATTGAATTAGTTTGTTAATAACAGTAGTCAGCATGTTTAAGATCATGCTGTTATAATTGGTTAAATACATTTCTAAACTCGTCCAAGAATTGTTGTAGACTTAGGTCTTGATTTGGAGCTTGTTGTTGTTTTAGACTGTGCGCATAGGATGATTGTGGGAGGGGGGAAGGTTGATTGGGTAAATTTTGATTATTTTGTTGATTTGGTAACATTGGAAAATTGTGTTTTGTTATTTGGAAGGGTTTATTGGTTGGTGGTTGGCTATTTTGATTGTATTTTTCCTGAAGCTCTTGGTATACATTGCAGCCCTTATAATTTGCTGGGTGGGATTTTCCACATAATATTTCTTTGTTTGGTGCAAGTTTTCGTGTCGTGAGGTCCGGCGCATTTAACGCACGCGTAAGGTCGATCACAATATGTTCTTGTATGGCCATAGTTTTGGCACCTTGTGCATTGCACTATATCAGAATTTTTTC
Organism: Rhagophthalmus giganteus; assembly: GCA_036326145.1. Classification (NCBI taxonomy): domain Eukaryota; kingdom Metazoa; phylum Arthropoda; class Insecta; order Coleoptera; family Rhagophthalmidae; genus Rhagophthalmus; species Rhagophthalmus giganteus. The sequence continues at coordinate 6,348 of JARFJA010000020.1, read as the reverse complement.
TTGGAGGTTCAAAGAGTATTTATGGCTCTGATATTATAAATTTCTTTATTATTTTCTGATGGTTCAAGGTCAATAAAAAATATTGGTAACGGTTCACTCTTATATTTGCTTTTAATATTTAGTATATTTCTTACAATATGACCTTTTTCTTTAAGGGCGTTTTTAATTTCTACAATTGGAGTTGTGCGATGAATATGTTTCATGACTACCTTGTAGGGGCGGTCTTGTTTCATTTGAAATGTATGATGAATAATATCATTATCTTGCATATAATTTACTAGTTTCCTGTATACATCAGGGCTTAACTACATTGTCTGTTAAACATTTGGTCGAATATTGTTCTTCTTCGGCAACGTCTAGTGACTTCTTGGTCATCGTGACGTAATTTATTACACCGTGCACAGATATAGGTGGTGGCTTAGGTATAACAGGAGTTTTTGTTTCCTTGTCTATTTCCTCAGAATTATCTATTGTTTTACTAAGTGCAGCATAATTGTTCGCTGATGTATATGTTGTTTGGTGATTATTGTTTGATGTCTGGTCGATAGATGTTTTTCTTCTTTTACGTTTATTACCTTTGACTTTTTGCCATTTACTGACAGAGTTCTCGTCCTCTTCATCTGATTGATCCATGTCGCCCTGGATACTTTTTTCAGACTGTATCGATGACGTCGTTGGGTTATAATTTGCATTTGGTTGGAAGTTTAACGTTGGATTTGATAATAATTGACAGATGTTATTAGATCGGGACCATGTTTGATTTTGGAAGTCGTTATTTTGTTGTGGAAATTTTTGTAAGGTATTTAAAGGTCGAAATTGATCGGGTATCTGCGTTAAGGGGATACCATTTGGAGATTGTTGTCGGTTGTACGTGTGGTACGTGCCATTTTGACCGCTGCCGGTTGGCAGCATTTTAGCTGCTTGGATTTGTTACTTAATTTAATGATAATACACGCTTTTAAATAGACTTGATTATTTATAAATAGATATTAAATTGTTTATATTTACGGTTTGCTCCGATTAAACACTATCAGCTTTGCCACTCGAAAAATATCGCACAGCGGAGGTCGCTCGCGTCCTTGCACACTACGAAAGTCCAAGAACGACTTAAGCGTAGAGTGAACGAAGAAATCATGGTTTTCTTTTTCCCCTCGAAACCAAGAAGTTCGACGACATCCCCGGGAAAAAAAACATTAAAATCAACTCGCAAAGTAACAAAACCTGTATTAAAAAAAAAATCATTCGTAACGACAAGACAAATGAATCGCGTGTATAGTTTCGAGATTAGTTTCTGTTATTCCTCTTGTTTTGTTCGTGTTCCAAACAAACGCGAATGTGATTCCTAAAAAAAAAAAATCAACGTTACCTCGTTACCTCAACGTCTCGTCCTATAACGAGAGGATTTCATTAAAAGCTTAGGCAATAAACGCCAAAGTTACGGCCCCGAAACATACAATAAAATCTTTACTCAATATATTTCGGCAATCTGGGAGCCTTCCGAACGGAATAGTGGCCGCAACGGAGACTCTCCGGCAGCAAGTGCAACGTTACGTTTCCTTGTCCTTCCGCGCGGGACTTTTGGGCCGCGTCGCGAAGCTGAAATCCAAAAGTCAAATAACAATTGCCGCGCGACGTCGCTCGTTTTACGTACATTTTCGCTGAACGAATACGGCGTCGTTTTGTCGTCTTTCGCGTGTATTATCATGACGGGACAGTCGACCCTCGCGACGTGCTTGGACGTGTTCAGGACGAACCCGTGCTCCTCCAGGGAATCCAGCATCGTGGACTTGTACCACGGCAGCCAGGAAAAGACCTGAAACCGCGCCGCGTTAATATCGGCTCGTCATAACCAAGCTTAAGGCTCGTTCTCACCTTGTAAAACGTTTCGGTCTGGATTTGGTCTCGCATCGACGTGAACGGCGCCTCCAGGAACAGGCCCGTCGGCGCATAATTTTCCCGTTGCAGCCTGACGACCGTGCGGGCGCCCAGGGCCGCGCCCAGCGCGTGGCCCCAGACGAAGATGTGCGCGTGCGTTCGCGCGCGCAACCACTTGTACAAGTTCGTCGCGTCCTCGACGATCGCCTTTTCTTCGGGCGTGACGGGAGACGAGTCCCCGTAACCTCGAATCAAAAAAACTTAAGAGGGGGGGGGTTCGATAAGCGAGAATCAACAGATGTCGCTGCGGTAGATTCACTTCGGGAAACGATACTAAAAAACTATTAAATTTTATTTAAAAAATGTAATTGATAATAAATACTACAGTAGAAGTCCGATAATCCGGCACGTTCGGGACCGGCTCGGTGCCGGACTACCGAAAATTCCGGTCTATCGGGCGGTAATTATAAGAACAATTAGGTTAATAATTAAACTACAAATACAGTATGCAAATACATACAACAAAGTTTATTTTACATTTCATATAATGTATGTACACGTACTGTAAAACATATTTCGCTTAGATTTAAAAAAGTCACGAATGTCTTTTTGTTTTAGTGTCTTTTAGCGTTTAGTATAAAATTTATTTCTATTGATATGGAAATCGATCATTTCTGAAGCACCGTAGCTAGTACTAGCCTCAGCAAAAGAGATAAACTTATTTAGTGATTCTGCAGCTTCTGCCCAGCTGATTTTTTCCTTTTCTTCCGTTTCGGCATCTGAGTCACTTTCTTCAAGATTTTGAGTAGGCTGAGGGTTTACTACAATGTCGATAATGTCCTCATGGGTTAGTTCTTGTTCGACAGGCTCATTCTCGTCGATTAGAAGCCACTCCTCTACCTCATCTTCAGGCAGGTTTTTCAAGGGATTGTCAGCACTTCTAACGACATCCAAAACTTTGGTCAGAGCGTCTCGATGGTTTTCTTCCGCATCAGTCTGTAGAGTTAGGTCAGATGCTGACCAAAGTTTTCTCCAGCATTTTTGGAGTGTTGTATTTTTTACCTGGTTCCAAGACAGTGCAATAGCATAGACGGCATCTTTTGCTGTAAACTTTTTTTGAAAATCAGTCACGTCACGGTCGGCATTTAACAGGCCTCGAATAAAAGACCTTCTATAAAAGCATTTCAAATTTTGAATAACCCCTCGGTCCATGGGTTGAATCGAAGATGTTACGTTACTTGGGAGCAGAGTAGCAACGATATTTTCAGAAACTAACTCATCTACTGGTGGGTGGGCTTTGCAATTGTCCAAAAGAAGGATGGCTTTAGTATCTTCTGGTAGACCAAGGCTTTTGAAGGATTCCTTGACCTCAGGCACAAAGTGGTGAAAAAACCAGTCTTTAAAGAGGGCGGCAGTCGTCCGCGCATTTGATCGAGCATCGTATTGGACATTCTTAAAAGCTCTGGGTTTTGCAGATTTACTTATCACAAAGAGGGTCACTCGGTGGTTTCCAGACGCATTAGCACATAGCAAAACGGTTAATCTGTCTTTGTTTTTTTTAAAACCCTTGGCTGCTTTTTCTCCTCCCCCAGCTAGTGTAGATGTTGGTAAACATCGCCACAATAGCCCTGTTTCATCGGCATTGTAAATCTGTTCAGGTGTTAAATCATTATCAGCCACGATTTTCTCAAACTCGTCTTTGTATTTTTCTGCAGAGTTTTGGTTTGCCGAAAGTGTTTCTCCAGTTACATCAAGTCTTCGAATTCCATGCCGAAACTTAAAGTTTCTGAGCCAACCATCAGAATAATTACATTCACTTTCCGCAACTCCTAAATCTTGGCCGAATTTCTTTGCCTTTTCAACAATCATTGGCCCTGTTACCGGCTTTCCTTCAGAACGTACTGCACTAAACCACTTGAACAATACACTATCTAGCTGTTCCAGTTTTGGTTTTTTTAATGTTTGTCTAGAAGCCAATTTTTCAGTTGTTGCCGATTGAGAAGCAAACTTCATTAGTTCATCTTTTTGTTTTTTAATGTCATAAATAGTTGATGAGCCAATATTAAGCTCATTCATTAAAACATTTCTATTCTCACTTTTTTCTAGCCGTTTGATGATTTCTAGTTTCTGATTGAGAGTCAGTGTTACGTGTTTTCGTTTCTCTCCTTTTGAACTCAAAGGCTTAGGTTTTGAAAACATGGTCACTGTACAGTTAGAACGAAAATCACTTTTTTTATAAACAGTTTCAAAAGTTACGTTTACTGCGATGTGAAAGGACACAAAACAACAACGCACCAAAAAATGGCGAAGACGCTTCGTGATCGATTAACGGAGCTGCACTGCACCTGAATTTGTTGCGACAGCTGAGACTAGCCGGCCACTAATTGTTTCCGAACAATACCGAGCGCTTCCGGATGATCCCGAACTACCCCGAAAACTTCCAAATAGCTCTCGAGCGTTTTTATTTGCTTTAAAGACACACTTTTGGAGAAAACCAAAATTTTTACAATTTTCCGGAGCGATGCCAGACTATCAGGCATTCCGGACTGTTGGATGCCGGACTAATGGACTTCTACTGTAATTCAATTAGCTAGTTGCTCCTTATATTTTTATCCTAAAAAAGTTAAAGGAACAGTTTTGCTAAGTTGTACGCGTGCTTCCGAATACTTTAAATTATAAGATATTTAGCCACTATACGACTGAAATATTATAAGGAGCGACTAGAAGAAGGTTCGGCGAACACGTATACGAAAGTGCAGGGCGCGATTGTTGCTAGAACCGTTTTCCGGAAAAATCGTAATTTTCAAGTATAAAGCTATCTTACAGATACCTACTCGATTTCGAAGAATTTGTCTAACAAAATTGTCCAACTATTATTGAATAGATGGTGCTGTAAAAATACTATAGTGTTATTTTTTTTTATTTGCCGGCCGATTCGTGGACATTAAGGCGAAAGGGGACGGCCTCTTAGTGAGTTTCGCATTCAACAGATGGCGCGGGATTTATTTAGCCGTTTAAATCCAAACGGAATTGGATATTTTTATTTTGAAAAAAATAAAATTCATTTCAAATTCCATTAAAAATCGCGCCACGGTTTTACATTTTTGATGTTTATTTTCGTTTTCAAAATATTCTTTCTAAAAAATTTATTGGACAGAAATTCAAAAATCGGAGCTACGACGCACCTGCAGATAGGTGTCCTAAATACAGATCTTTTTTTATCTTTTAATTGCGACCAACAATAACGCCCGAAACGGAAATTTTCGTTTTTCTTTGACAATTACGTGCCGCCCATTACCGGGAAGATAAGAGTGCGATGTGATCGGTCGATTCTGTAATCGAAGGACTAATCGCGTTGTAGTGCTCGTATTACTGTTCGTTTATTTGTACAATTAGCTAAAGCGATTAGCATAATATTTTAGAACTAAATAAAACTAGGTATTTATAACTCGTAAGTTAATAAATCAAATCGAATCGTCTTTAGAAATTCATGATATAGGTATATATATATATATATATATATATATATATATATATACACCGATCTTGAAAACGGTAGAAGATACAGGGTGGCTTAAATTAGAAAAAAGTTGCGCTATTTAGAGTATGTTCACGTGCTGGTCGCAAAAGTTCATTATTGCTTATCGTTTTCAAACTTCTCAAAAAAATGTGATTTTTTGGATTTTCGTTTCTTTTCATTTTTTTTATTTATTTTAAATGATATTAAAAAAACTACCGGCACTTTCTCGTTGCCACTTTTTAAGCTCTACACGACGTTTCGTATCCGAAAACCCATCATCGACTTTATTTTTTTATATGGCCACAAACAAAGAGACACCCTGTATTCGGTAGCATTATTCGTTACAAATTCAACGATGTATCACACATTATGGTTTTGAAGCCAAAAAAGGGGAAAAACGTGAGTTATAAGGTTTTTTATTTTTTAAATTAGTAGGCGCTGGTACAATAACAGAAACAAAATGTCAAAAAATTATAATAATTGCTCAAATAGGTTGCCATTATTTTCTAGACACAAGTATGCTCTGTCTACAGAAGAATTCAAAACATGGTCTAACATTTCTGGTGTGATTGTATTAACTGCTGCTAAAACCAATGCCAATAACTGTTCTTCAGTTTCAAAAGTGGCGTCATACACTTGGTTTTTTAAATAACCCCACAGGAAAAAAGTCAGGTGATCGGGCTGGCCAGGCTACTTCACTGTGAGTTCCAATGCATTTTTCAGGAAACCTCTGGGACAAATATTCCCGCACAGTTCTTGAATTATGCGCCGGGGCACCGTCTTGCTGAAACCAGCAGTTGTTAACTATAAGTAATGGTAATTCGTCCAAGGCATTCTCCAAATCAGTCTGCAGTAGGTCGAGATATCGTTCGGAATTTCAATTGTCGTGATAAATAAAAGGTCCTATTATTCTGCCACCCAAAATGCCTACCCACAGATTAAATCCAAATCGA